>CM018686.1:38457124-38931040 GCA_009363875.1 Mikania micrantha | reverse complement strand
AAGATTAGTTTCGGTGACATTTTTATTTCACTTTTTAAATATATATTATAATTATTAAATTATTTTTATCTAAAATTTCGAAATAAGTTACGACACTTTTACGAGGTTATTTTTGTAACAAACAACAGTTTTATTCTCATAAATTTTTTCGTCGGAAATTTGGATCAATTTGCGACACACATTTCCGGCGAAATGTTTAAGTAATTAGACGTTTTTGCGACGCATTTGTAAGAAACAATCATTTTATTTTAGCTATTTTTTTCGTCGGAAAGTTGTTGCAATTTGCGACTCATTTCCGACAAACAAATGCTTTTTTTTTCAAATAGATTTTTTTATCGTCGGAAAACTGTCGCTATTTGCGACACATTTCCGACGAAATGCTTAAGTAAATTCACTTTTTCGTCGGAAATTCGTCGCAATTTGCGACGCATTTCCGACAAACCGTTGTTTTTTTTCAAGTCAATTTTTATTCCGTCGGAAATTGTCGCTATTTGCGACCCTTTCCCGACGAAATGCTTAACTACTTATATTTTTCGTCGGAAACTAGTCGCAATTTGCGACGCGTTTCCGACAAATATTTGTTTTTTTCAAATCAATTTTTTTTACGTTGGAAAATTGTGGATATTTGCGACCCATTTCCGACGAACGGTTTCTTAATATATATTTTTGTCGGGAATTTGTAGTTATTTGCAACGCTTTTATGACAAAAACTCCTTTTTTTCTAATGTGTTTTTTGTCTCGAAAATTCGTAGGAATTTACGACACATTTCCGACGAAATGTTTAATTAATTAAAGGTTTTTGTCGGAAATGTGTAAAAATTTACGACAGATTTGCGACGGAATGTTTAGTTCTTAAATTGTATTTTTTGCGTCGGAAATTATTAACAATTTCGACGCATTTTTGACAATCAATATTTTTTGTGAAATAAAATAATTTTTGACATAAATTTGTAACAATTTGCGACGAGTTTGTAACAAACAGTTTGTCGGAAATAAAGGAGTAGTTTTTGGGGCCAACATTTGTATAAGCTGTAACACATTTGTTAAAAAATTACCGTTTTTTTAATCGTTATGTTGTCTCGGTAAAAAATGCGTAACAAACTTTCGAATAAAACAAAGTTTTTCTAGGAGTGTGCATCTTTTTTCGTAATGGATTTTTTTAATTGTTGACGGTAACAATTATGTCATGTACATAAAATAGCAGAATGATAAAACAGAACTAAAAACTTCTAATTATTTTGTCTCAATTAAAAAATACGTAGCAAATTTTGTACTAAAACCATGTTTTTCCTGCAGTATACATTTTTTTCGATTTTAATTTTTTTAAATTGTTAACGGTAACTCATATGTCGTGCACATAAACTTTTAAGTAACAAAACAGAATTAACAAACCTTTTAAACCGTTACTGACGGATTTTAAAGTTAAAAAGAACTTACCCGAAAATAATAGTTTGCTTATATAAAAAATAAAAAGAGAATAAACCAAGATTAGTTTCGGTGACATTTTTATTTCACTTTTAAATATATATTATATTTATTAAATTATTTTTATCTAAAATTTCGAAATAAGTTACGACACTTTTACGAGGTATTTTGTAACAAACAACAGTTTTATTCTATAAATTTTTTCGTCGGAAATTTGGATCAATTTGCGACACACATTTCCGGCGAAATGTTTAAGTAATTAGACGTTTTGCGACGCATTTGTAAGAAACAATCATTTTATTTTAGCTATTTTTTTCGTCGGAAAGTTGTTGCAATTTGCGACTCATTTCCGACAAACAAATGCTTTTTTTTCAAATAGATTTTTTTATCGTCGGAAAACTGTCGCTATTTGCGACACATTTCCGACGAAATGCTTAAGTAAATTCACTTTTTCGTCGGAAATTCGTCGCAATTTGCGACGCATTTCCGACAAACCGTTGTTTTTTTTCAAATCAATTTTTATTCCGTCGGAAATTGTCGCTATTTGCGACCCTTTTCCGACGAAATGCTTAACTACTTATATTTTTCGTCGGAAACTAGTCGCAATTTGCGACGCGTTTCCGACAAATATTTGTTTTTTTCAAATCAATTTTTTTTACGTTGGAAAATTGTGGATATTTGCGACCCATTTCCGACGAACGGTTTCTTAATATATATTTTTGTCGGGAATTTGTAGTTATTTGCAACGCTTTTATGACAAAAACTCCTTTTTTTCTAATGTGTTTTTTGTCTCGAAAATTCGTAGGAATTTACGACACATTTCCGACGAAATGTTTAATTAATTAAAGGTTTTTGTCGGAAATGTGTAAAAATTTACGACAGATTTGCGACGGAATGTTTTAGTTCTTAAATTGTATTTTTTGCGTCGGAAATTATTAACAATTTTCGACGCATTTTTGACAATCAATATTTTTTGTGAAATAAAATAATTTTTGACATAAATTTGTAACAATTTGCGACGAGTTTGTAACAAACAGTTTGTCGGAAATAAAGGAGTAGTTTTTGGGGCCAACATTTGTATAAGCTGTAACACATTTGTTAAAAAATTACCGTTTTTTTAAATCGTTATGTTGTCTCGGTAAAAAATGCGTAACAAACTTTCGAATAAAACAAAGTTTTTCTAGGAGTGTGCATCTTTTTTCGTAATGGATTTTTTTAATTGTTGACGGTAACAATTATGTCATGTACATAAAATAGCAGAATGATAAAACAGAACTAAAAACTTCTAATTATTTTGTCTCAATTAAAAAATACGTAGCAAATTTTGTACTAAAACCATGTTTTTCCTGCAGTATACATTTTTTCGATTTTAATTTTTTTAAATTGTTAACGGTAACTCATATGTCGTGCACATAAACTTTTAAGTAACAAAAACAGAATTAACAAACCTTTTAAACCGTTACTGACGGATTTTAAAGTTAAAAAGAACTTACCCGAAAATAATAGTTTGCTTATATAAAAAATAAAAAGAGAATAAACCAAGATTAGTTTCGGTGACATTTTTATTTCACTTTTAAAATATATATTATATTTATTAAATTATTTTATCTAAAATTTCGAAATAAGTTACGACACTTTTACGAGGTATTTTGTAACAAACAACAGTTTTATTCTAATAAATTTTTCGTCGGAAATTTGGATCAATTTGCGACACACATTTCCGGCGAAATGTTTAAGTAATTAGACGTTTTGCGACGCATTTGTAAGAAACAATCATTTTATTTTAGCTATTTTTTTCGTCGGAAAGTTGTTGCAATTTGCGACTCATTTCCGACAAACAAATGCTTTTTTTTCAAATAGATTTTTTTATCGTCGGAAAACTGTCGCTATTTGCGACACATTTCCGACGAAATGCTTAAGTAAATTCACTTTTTCGTCGGAAATTCGTCGCAATTTGCGACGCATTTCCGACAAACCGTTGTTTTTTTTCAAATCAATTTTTATTCCGTCGGAAATTGTCGCTATTTGCGACCCTTTCCGACGAAATGCTTAACTACTATATTTTTCGTCGGAAACTAGTCGCAATTTGCGACGCGTTTCCGACAAATATTTGTTTTTTTTCAAATCAATTTTTTTTACGTTGGAAAATTGTGGATATTTGCGACCCATTTCCGACGAACGGTTTCTTAATATATATTTTTGTCGGGAATTTGTAGTTATTTGCAACGCTTTTATGACAAAAACTCCTTTTTTTCTAATGTGTTTTTTGTCCGAAAATTCGTAGGAATTTACGACACATTTCCGACGAAATGTTTAATTAATTAAAGGTTTTTGTCGGAAATGTGTAAAAATTTACGACAGATTTGCGACGGAATGTTTTAGTTCTTAAATTGTATTTTTTGCGTCGGAAATTATTAACAATTTTCGACGCATTTTTGACAATCAATATTTTTTGTGAAATAAAATAATTTTTGACATAAATTTGTAACAATTTGCGACGAGTTTGTAACAAACAGTTTGTCGGAAATAAAGGAGTAGTTTTGGGGCCAACATTTGTATAAGCTGTAACACATTTGTTAAAAAATTACCGTTTTTTTAAATCGTTATGTTGTCTCGGTAAAAAATGCGTAACAAACTTTCGAATAAAACAAAGTTTTTCTAGGAGTGTGCATCTTTTTTCGTAATGGATTTTTTTAATTGTTGACGGTAACAATTATGTCATGTACATAAAATAGCAGAATGATAAAACAGAACTAAAAACTTCTAATTATTTTGTCTCAATTAAAAAATACGTAGCAAATTTTGTACTAAAACCATGTTTTTCCTGCAGTATACATTTTTTTCGATTTTAATTTTTTTAAATTGTTAACGGTAACTCATATGTCGTGCACATAAACTTTTAAGTAACAAAAACAGAATTAACAAACCTTTTAAACCGTTACTGACGGATTTTAAAGTTAAAAAGAACTTACCCGAAAATAATAGTTTGCTTATATAAAAAATAAAAGAGAATAAACCAAGATTAGTTTCGGTGACATTTTTATTTCACTTTTAAAATATATATTATATTTATTAAATTATTTTTATCTAAAATTTCGAAATAAGTTACGACACTTTTACGAGGTATTTTGTAACAAACAACAGTTTTATTCTAATAAATTTTTTCGTCGGAAATTTGGATCAATTTGCGACACACATTTCCGGCGAAATGTTTAAGTAATTAGACGTTTTGCGACGCATTTGTAAGAAACAATCATTTTATTTTAGCTATTTTTTTCGTCGGAAAGTTGTTGCAATTTGCGACTCATTTCCGACAAACAAATGCTTTTTTTTCAAATAGATTTTTTTATCGTCGGAAAACTGTCGCTATTTGCGACACATTTCCGACGAAATGCTTAAGTAAATTCACTTTTTCGTCGGAAATTCGTCGCAATTTGCGACGCATTTCCGACAAACCGTTGTTTTTTTTCAAATCAATTTTTATTCCGTCGGAAATTGTCGCTATTTGCGACCCTTTTCCGACGAAATGCTTAACTACTTATATTTTTCGTCGGAAACTAGTCGCAATTTGCGACGCGTTTCCGACAAATATTTGTTTTTTTCAAATCAATTTTTTTTACGTTGGAAAATTGTGGATATTTGCGACCCATTTCCGACGAACGGTTTCTTAATATATATTTTTGTCGGGAATTTGTAGTTATTTGCAACGCTTTTATGACAAAAACTCCTTTTTTTCTAATGTGTTTTTTGTCTCGAAAATTCGTAGGAATTTACGACACATTTCCGACGAAATGTTTAATTAATTAAAGGTTTTTGTCGGAAATGTGTAAAAATTTACGACAGATTTGCGACGGAATGTTTTAGTTCTTAAATTGTATTTTTTGCGTCGGAAATTATTAACAATTTTCGACGCATTTTTGACAATCAATATTTTTTGTGAAATAAAATAATTTTTGACATAAATTTGTAACAATTTGCGACGAGTTTGTAACAAACAGTTTGTCGGAAATAAAGGAGTAGTTTTTGGGGCCAACATTTGTATAAGCTGTAACACATTTGTTAAAAAATTACCGTTTTTTTAAATCGTTATGTTGTCTCGGTAAAAAATGCGTAACAAACTTTCGAATAAAACAAAGTTTTTCTAGGAGTGTGCATCTTTTTTCGTAATGGATTTTTTTAATTGTTAACGGTAACAATTATGTCATGTACATAAAATAGCAGAATGATAAAACAGAACTAAAAACTTCTAATTATTTTGTCTCAATTAAAAAATACGTAGCAAATTTTGTACTAAAACCATGTTTTTCCTGCAGTATACATTTTTTTCGATTTTAATTTTTTTAAATTGTTAACGGTAACTCATATGTCGTGCACATAAACTTTTAAGTAACAAAAACAGAATTAACAAACCTTTTAAAAACCGTTACTGACGGATTTTAAAGTTAAAAAGAACTTACCCGAAAATAATAGTTTGCTTATATAAAAAATAAAAAGAGAATAAACCAAGATTAGTTTCGGTGACATTTTTATTTCACTTTTAAAATATATATTATATTTATTAAATTATTTTTATCTAAAATTTCGAAATAAGTTACGACACTTTTACGAGGTATTTTGTAACAAACAACAGTTTTATTCTAATAAATTTTTTCGTCGGAAATTTGGATCAATTTGCGACACACATTTCCGGCGAAATGTTTAAGTAATTAGACGTTTTGCGACGCATTTGTAAGAAACAATCATTTTATTTTAGCTATTTTTTTCGTCGGAAAGTTGTTGCAATTTGCGACTCATTTCCGACAAACAAATGCTTTTTTTTCAAATAGATTTTTTTATCGTCGGAAAACTGTCGCTATTTGCGACACATTTCCGACGAAATGCTTAAGTAAATTCACTTTTTTCGTCGGAAATTCGTCGCAATTTGCGACGCATTTCCGACAAACCGTTGTTTTTTTTCAAATCAATTTTTATTCCGTCGGAAATTGTCGCTATTTGCGACCCTTTTCCGACGAAATGCTTAACTACTTATATTTTTCGTCGGAAACTGGTCGCAATTTGCGACGCGTTTCCGACAAATATTTGTTTTTTTCAAATCAATTTTTTTTACGTTGGAAAATTGTGGATATTTGCGACCCATTTCCGACGAACGGTTTCTTAATATATATTTTTGTCGGGAATTTGTAGTTATTTGCAACGCTTTTATGACAAAAACTCCTTTTTTCTAATGTGTTTTTTGTCTTGAAAATTCGTAGGAATTTACGACACATTTCCGACGAAATGTTTAATTAATTAAAGGTTTTTGTCGGAAATGTGTAAAATTTACGACAGATTTGCGACGGAATGTTTTAGTTCTTAAATTGTATTTTTTGCGTCGGAAATTATTAACAATTTTCGACGCATTTTTGACAATCAATATTTTTTGTGAAATAAAATAATTTTTGACATAAATTTGTAACAATTTGCGACGAGTTTGTAACAAACAGTTTGTCGGAAATAAAGGAGTAGTTTTTGGGGCCAACATTTGTATAAGCTGTAACACATTTGTTAAAAAATTACCGTTTTTTTAAATCGTTATGTTGTCTCGGTAAAAAATGCGTAACAAACTTTCGAATAAAACAAAGTTTTTCTAGGAGTGTGCATCTTTTTTCGTAATGGATTTTTTTAATTGTTGACGGTAACAATTATGTCATGTACATAAAATAGCAGAATGATAAAACAGAACTAAAAACTTCTAATTATTTTGTCTCAATTAAAAAATACGTAGCAAATTTTGTACTAAAACCATGTTTTTCCTGCAGTATACATTTTTTTCGATTTTAATTTTTTTAAATTGTTAACGGTAACTCATATGTCGTGCACATAAACTTTTAAGTAACAAAAACAGAATTAACAAACCTTTTAAACCGTTACTGACGGATTTTAAAGTTAAAAAGAACTTACCCGAAAATAATAGTTTGCTTATATAAAAAATAAAAAGAGAATAAACCAAGATTAGTTTCGGTGACATTTTTATTTCACTTTTAAATATATATTATATTTATTAAATTATTTTTATCTAAAATTTCGAAATAAGTTACGACACTTTTACGAGGTATTTTGTAACAAACAACAGTTTTATTCTAATAATTTTTTCGTCGGAAATTTGGATCAATTTGCGACACACATTTCCGGCGAAATGTTTAAGTAATTAGACGTTTTGCGACGCATTTGTAAGAAACAATCATTTTATTTTAGCTATTTTTTTCGTCGGAAAGTTGTTGCAATTTGCGACTCATTTCCGACAAACAAATGCTTTTTTTTCAAATAGATTTTTTTATCGTCGGAAAACTGTCGCTATTTGCGACACATTTCCGACGAAATGCTTAAGTAAATTCACTTTTTCGTCGGAAATTCGTCGCAATTTGCGACGCATTTCCGACAAACCGTTGTTTTTTTTCAAGTCAATTTTTATTCCGTCGGAAATTGTCGCTATTTGCGACCCTTTTCCGACGAAATGCTTAACTACTTATATTTTTCGTCGGAAACTAGTCGCAATTTGCGACGCGTTTCCGACAAATATTTGTTTTTTTCAAATCAATTTTTTTTACGTTGGAAAATTGTGGATATTTGCGACCCATTTCCGACGAACGGTTTCTTAATATATATTTTTGTCGGGAATTTGTAGTTATTTGCAACGCTTTTATGACAAAAACTCCTTTTTTTCTAATGTGTTTTTTGTCTCGAAAATTCGTAGGAATTTACGACACATTTCCGACGAAATGTTTAATTAATTAAAGGTTTTTGTCGGAAATGTGTAAAATTTACGACAGATTTGCGACGGAATGTTTTAGTTCTTAAATTGTATTTTTTGCGTCGGAAATTATTAACAATTTTCGACGCATTTTTGACAATCAATATTTTTTGTGAAATAAAATAATTTTTGACATAAATTTGTAACAATTTGAGACGAGTTTGTAACAAACAGTTTGTCGGAAATAAAGGAGTAGTTTTTGGGGCCAACATTTGTATAAGCTGTAACACATTTGTTAAAAAATTACCGTTTTTTTAAATCGTTATGTTGTCTCTGTAAAAAATGCGTAACAAACTTTCGAATAAAACAAAGTTTTTCTAGGAGTGTGCATCTTTTTTCGTAATGGATTTTTTTAATTGTTGACGGTAACAATTATGTCATGTACATAAAATAGCAGAATGATAAAACAGAACTAAAAACTTCTAATTATTTTGTCTCAATTAAAAAATACGTAGCAAATTTTGTACTAAAACCATGTTTTTCCTGCAGTATACATTTTTTTCGATTTTAATTTTTTTAAATTGTTAACGGTAACTCATATGTCGTGCACATAAACTTTTAAGTAACAAAAACAGAATTAACAAACCTTTTAAACCGTTACTGACGGATTTTAAAGTTAAAAAGAACTTACCCGAAAATAATAGTTTGCTTATATAAAAAATAAAAAGAGAGTAAACCAAGATTAGTTTCGGTGACATTTTTATTTCACTTTTAAAATATATATTATATTTATTAAATTATTTTTATCCAAAATTTCGAAATAAGTTACGACACTTTTACGAGGTATTTTGTAACAAACAACAGTTTTATTCTCATAAATTTTTTCGTCGGAAATTTGGATCAATTTGCGACACACATTTCCGGCGAAATGTTTAAGTAATTAGACGTTTTGCGACGCATTTGTAAGAAACAATCATTTTATTTTAGGTATTTTTTTCGTCGGAAAGTTGTTGCAATTTGCGACTCATTTCCGACAAACAAATGCTTTTTTTTCAAATAGATTTTTTTATCGTCGGAAAACTGTCGCTATTTGCGACACATTTCCGACGAAATGCTTAAGTAAATTCACTTTTTCGTCGGAAATTCGTCGCAATTTGCGACGCATTTCCGACAAACCGTTGTTTTTTTTCAAATCAATTTTTATTCCGTCGGAAATTGTCGCTATTTGCGACCCTTTTCCGACGAAATGCTTAACTACTTATATTTTTCGTCGGAAACTAGTCGCAATTTGCGACGCGTTTCCGACAAATATTTGTTTTTTTCAAATCAATTTTTTTTACGTTGGAAAATTGTGGATATTTGCGACCCATTTCCGACGAACGGTTTCTTAATATATATTTTTGTCGGGAATTTGTAGTTATTTGCAACGCTTTTATGACAAAAACTCCTTTTTTTCTAATGTGTTTTTTGTCTCGAAAATTCGTAGGAATTTACGACACATTTCCGACGAAATGTTTAATTAATTAAAGGTTTTTGTCGGAAATGTGTAAAAATTTACGACAGATTTGCGACGGAATGTTTTAGTTCTTAAATTGTATTTTTTGCGTCGGAAATTATTAACAATTTTCGACGCATTTTTGACAATCAATATTTTTTGTGAAATAAAATAATTTTTGACATAAATTTGTAACAATTTGCGACGAGTTTGTAACAAACAGTTTGTCGGAAATAAAGGAGTAGTTTTTGGGGCCAACATTTGTATAAGCTGTAACACATTTGTTAAAAAATTACCGTTTTTTTAAATCGTTATGTTGTCTCGGTAAAAAATGCGTAACAAACTTTCGAATAAAACAAAGTTTTTCTAGGAGTGTGCATCTTTTTTCGTAATGGATTTTTTTAATTGTTGACGGTAACAATTATGTCATGTACATAAAATAGCAGAATGATAAAACAGAACTAAAAACTTCTAATTATTTTGTCTCAATTAAAAAATACGTAGCAAATTTTGTACTAAAACCATGTTTTTCCTGCAGTATACATTTTTTTCGATTTTAATTTTTTTAAATTGTTAACGGTAACTCATATGTCGTGCACATAAACTTTTAAGTAACAAAAACAGAATTAACAAACCTTTTAAACCGTTACTGACGGATTTTAAAGTTAAAAAGAACTTACCCGAAAATAATAGTTTGCTTATATAAAAAATAAAAAGAGAATAAACCAAGATTAGTTTCGGTGACATTTTTATTTCACTTTTAAAATATATATTATATTTATTAAATTATTTTTATCTAAAATTTCGAAATAAGTTACGACACTTTTACGAGGTATTTTGTAACAAACAACAGTTTTATTCTGATAAATTTTTTCGTCGGAAATTTGGATCAATTTGCGACACACATTTCCGGCGAAATGTTTAAGTAATTAGACGTTTTGCGACGCATTTGTAAGAAACAATCATTTTATTTTAGGTATTTTTTTCGTCGGAAAGTTGTTGCAATTTGCGACTCATTTCCGACAAACAAATGCTTTTTTTTCAAATAGATTTTTTATCGTCGGAAAACTGTCGCTATTTGCGACACATTTCCGACGAAATGCTTAAGTAAATTCACTTTTTCGTCGGAAATTCGTCGCAATTTGCGACGCATTTCCGACAAACCGTTGTTTTTTTTCAAGTCAATTTTTATTCCGTCGGAAATTGTCGCTATTTGCGACCCTTTTCCGACGAAATGCTTAACTACTTATATTTTTCGTCGGAAACTAGTCGCAATTTGCGACGCGTTTCCGACAAATATTTGTTTTTTCAAATCAATTTTTTTACGTTGGAAAATTGTGGATATTTGCGACCCATTTCCGACGAACGGTTTCTTAATATATATTTTTGTCGGGAATTTGTAGTTATTTGCAACGCTTTTATGACAAAAACTCCTTTTTTTCTAATGTGTTTTTTGTCTCGAAAATTCGTAGGAATTTACGACACATTTCCGACGAAATGTTTAATTAATTAAAGGTTTTTGTCGGAAATGTGTAAAATTTACGACAGATTTGCGACGGAATGTTTTAGTTCTTAAATTGTATTTTTTGCGTCGGAAATTATTAACAATTTTCGACGCATTTTTGACAATCAATATTTTTTGTGAAATAAAATAATTTTTGACATAAATTTGTAACAATTTGAGACGAGTTTGTAACAAACAGTTTGTCGGAAATAAAGGAGTAGTTTTTGGGGCCAACATTTGTATAAGCTGTAACACATTTGTTAAAAAATTACCGTTTTTTAAAATCGTTATGTTGTCTCTGTAAAAAATGCGTAACAAACTTTCGAATAAAACAAAGTTTTTCTAGGAGTGTGCATCTTTTTTCGTAATGGATTTTTTTAATTGTTGACGGTAACAATTATGTCATGTACATAAAATAGCAGAATGATAAAACAGAACTAAAAACTTCTAATTATTTTGTCTCAATTAAAAAATACGTAGCAAATTTTGTACTAAAACCATGTTTTTCCTGCAGTATACATTTTTTTCGATTTTAATTTTTTTAAATTGTTAACGGTAACTCATATGTCGTGCACATAAACTTTTAAGTAACAAAAACAGAATTAACAAACCTTTTAAACCGTTACTGACGGATTTTAAAGTTAAAAAGAACTTACCCGAAAATAATAGTTTGCTTATATAAAAAAATAAAAAGAGAATAAACCAAGATTAGTTTCGGTGACATTTTTATTTCACTTTTAAAATATATATTATATTTATTAAATTATTTTTATCTAAAATTTCGAAATAAGTTACGACACTTTTACGAGGTATTTTGTAACAAACAACAGTTTTATTCTGATAAATTTTTTCGTCGGAAATTTGGATCAATTTGCGACACACATTTCCGGCGAAATGTTTAAGTAATTAGACGTTTTGCGACGCATTTGTAAGAAACAATCATTTTATTTTAGGTATTTTTTTCGTCGGAAAGTTGTTGCAATTTGCGACTCATTTCCGACAAACAAATGCTTTTTTTTCAAATAGATTTTTTTATCGTCGGAAAACTGTCGCTATTTGCGACACATTTCCGACGAAATGCTTAAGTAAATTCACTTTTTCGTCGGAAATTCGTCGCAATTTGCGACGCATTTCCGACAAACCGTTGTTTTTTTTCAAGTCAATTTTTATTCCGTCGGAAATTGTCGCTATTTGCGACCCTTTTCCGACGAAATGCTTAACTACTTATATTTTTCGTCGGAAACTAGTCGCAATTTGCGACGCGTTTCCGACAAATACTTGTTTTTTTCATATCAATTTTTTTTACGTTGGAAAATTGTGGATATTTGCGACCCATTTCCGACGAACGGTTTCTTAATATATATTTTTGTCGGGAATTTGTAGTTATTTGCAACGCTTTTATGACAAAAACTCCTTTTTTTCTAATGTGTTTTTTGTCTCGAAAATTCGTAGGAATTTACGACACATTTCCGACGAAATGTTTAATTAATTAAAGGTTTTTGTCGGAAATGTGTAAAAATTTACGACAGATTTGCGACGGAATGTTTTAGTTCTTAAATTGTATTTTTTGCGTCGGAAATTATTAACAATTTTCGACGCATTTTTGACAATCAATATTTTTTGTGAAATAAAATAATTTTTGACATAAATTTGTAACAATTTGCGACGAGTTTGTAACAAACAGTTTGTCGGAAATAAAGGAGTAGTTTTTGGGGCCAACATTTGTATAAGCTGTAACACATTTGTTAAAAAATTACCGTTTTTTTAAATCGTTATGTTGTCTCGGTAAAAAATGGGTAACAAACTTTCGAATAAAACAAAGTTTTTCTAGGAGTGTGCATCTTTTTTCGTAATGGATTTTTTTAATTGTTAACGGTAACAATTATGTCATGTACATAAAATAGCAGAATGATAAAACAGAACTAAAAACTTCTAATTATTTTGTCTCAATTAAAAAATACGTAGCAAATTTTGTACTAAAACCATGTTTTTCCTGCAGTATACATTTTTTTCGATTTTAATTTTTTAAATTGTTAACGGTAACTCATATGTCGTGCACATAAACTTTTAAGTAACAAAAACAGAATTAACAAACCTTTTAAACCGTTACTGACGGATTTTAAAGTTAAAAAGAACTTACCCGAAAATAATAGTTTTCTTATATAAAAAATAAAAAGAGAATAAACCAAGATTAGTTTCGGTGACATTTTTATTTCACTTTTAAAATATATATTATATTTATTAAATTATTTTTATCTAAAATTTCGAAATAAGTTACGACACTTTTACGAGGTATTTTGTAACAAACAACAGTTTTATTCTGATAAATTTTTTCGTCGGAAATTTGGATCAATTTGCGACACACATTTCCGGCGAAATGTTTAAGTAATTAGACGTTTTGCGACGCATTTGTAAGAAACAATCATTTTATTTTAGTTATTTTTTTCGTCGGAAAGTTGTTGCAATTTGCGACTCATTTCCGACAAACAAATGCTTTTTTTTCAAATAGATTTTTGCGACACATTTCCGACGAAATGCTTAAGTAAATTAACTTTTTCGTCGGAAATTCGTCGCAATTTGGGACGCATTTCCGACAAACCGTTGTTTTTTTTCAAATCAATTTTTATTCCGTCGGAAATTGTCGCTATTTGCGACCCTTTTCCGACGAAATGTTTAACTACTTATATTTTTCGTCGGAAACTAGTCGCAATTTGCGACGCATTTCCGACAAGTATTTGTTTTTTTCAAATCAATTTTTTTTACGTTGGAAAATTGTGGATATTTGCGACCCATTTCCGACGAACGGTTTCTTAATATATATTTTTGTCGGGAATTTGTAGTTATTTGCAACGCTTTTATGACAAAAACTCATTTTTTTCTAATGTGTTTTTTGTCTCGAAAATTCGTAGGAATTTACGACACATTTCCGACGAAATGTTTAATTAATTAAAGGTTTTTGTCGGAAATGTGTAAACATAGTTCGATAAACAGAATACAATAAAGTGTCTGTATCAAAAACATATCGAATTGCCAAAACCACCGGATCATCTGCCTCTATGTCCGAGCTCCATGCCTTCTCTTATCATACCTTCAACTTGACATACATGCTAAATTAAGTCAGCTTACGCTGGTGAGTTATAGTTTTCATAAAACAACATTAACATACTTAACATAAACCTCATTTTCATACACATAGTCCATAACCTTAGCACATAACATCCTTAACATCATCATCATACGTTCCACTGCTACCATATGAGCAGTGGGCTTATGCCGGCACAAGGCTCCATACCCAGTTATAGTCGTGGTTGACTACCATACCCAGTTATAGTCGTGGTTGACTACCATACCCAGTTATAGTCGTGGTTGACTATCATACCTACCCAGCACAAGAGCTGGTACATCTTTCATACATATCCTATAACACGTATAGGAACATCGTTCGTTCGTCATACATGATATACTAGCATTATATCATCTGTTATCGTAATCATCATAACATTTACTGCTAGCATCATAACATCATTCATAGCAGTCATCATGGCATCTTAGGCATGTTATACTAGCATTGTTTCATCATACCATCAGAGCATACTGTCATCATGCACAGTTCATCATAACATACTAGCATCATTATCATATCATAACATCATGTCATCATGCCTACATATCATACTTCCATCCTAGCAACCTAGGACCTTGTCATACTTCTATAACTATTCTCATAGTTATCATCATGAAGCATGTTATCATAAAGTCATCGTCATATCATATGCTAGCATCATTATCATGTCATGTTATTCATTATCATAACTCATTTATCATGCATTCATCATACTTAACATACTTTCATGCATAGATCATACTAACACATACGCATGCATACATAATCAGGGCATACCATCATTCATTCATCATCATCATCATCATAAGCACATAACATCATATCATAACCATAAGCATGTATGCCAGCCCAAAACAGTTAACATGAAATAGGGCGTCTAGAACTCACCTGATAGTAGACTCTTGTTTTTCTTAGACGAACTCCTTAGCTAAGCCTTAAGAACCTACATCCGTTACATCACCTCATTACGTTACATTACGCTCTTAGACTTAGAAAATATTCTAAGTCCCCATAGCCCCCAAGTCCCCCCCCCTTACTGAATCCAAGTTTTCGACACTTAGCTAAGTGTTCGAAACCCTTGACATTCATTACGTCTTTATGTACCCGAAATCCATGAGTATTCGAAATACTAGTACACGAAATACCCAAGGTACACGAACATCCATGTGTACTCGAACCCAATGGTGTACTCGAAATCACCACGTACTCGAAATACTTGTACTCGAAATAACATGTATAATTTCGAGTACCCTCTTGTACACGATTTCGTGTACTCATCATTTCGTCATTAAACAATCTCAGAAATTCATCTAAGACTTTGGGGAGCTAGTTCTAGGTTCCTTTGGTTGTCACCAACGTATTGGAACCTCAAAGTTATGAACTTTATGCATAAAGGTGTGAGCTTTATGCATAAGTTCACCCTTTGTTTAACCATCCTAACTTTTGTATAAAAGTCCAGCTTTCTATACATGGATCACTTACTTGAAGGTAGCTGATCCTCCTGGTAGAATCCCGTGCGTTTCCTACTTCGTTTGGTCGATCAAAGTTTGATTCTTGAAATTTTTGGACTTAAACTTCGTGTACCCGAGAGGAACTGTGCTTCCAACCAAAAGTTGTCACATTTCCCAAGGCACGACTATTTATAGACAAGGTCCTTGTATTCGAAAACCCCTGTACACGAAAATGTAGTGTACTCGAAATGTGATGTATTCGAATCCTTCATTATTTCGAGTACACGATTTCCAAGCCCCATCTTGGTTATTTTTCGTCTATTTTCCTACAAGTTACTTATCCGTTACACATTCGTAGGGTTCAAATAACTTCTTTTTTTTTGAAAAATTGGGGTGTTACAAGTCTCCCCTCCTTATAATAGGTTTCGTCCCGAAACCTGCCTCGTTACACATTGAACAAATGAGGATACAACTTCCTCATCTCGTCTTCCAATTCCCACGTCGTTTCTGAACCCTTCCGATGCTTCCACTGAACTCTTACTTGACGAACCATTTTATTCCGTAGCTGTTTCTCCTTCATATCCACAATGGCAACTGGTTCTTCAATGTAGTTCAGTCGGTCATCTACCTCAATGTCATCTAAAGGAACATGCGCCTGCTCGTCTGCCAAGCACTTCCTAAGATGTGACACGTGGAAGGTAGGATGAATACCATTCAGCTCCTCTGGTAGGTCCAGTCGATACGCGACTTTCCCTACCCTTGCCTCTATCCGAAACGGTCCGATGTACCTCGGACTCAACTTTCCCCTCTTCCTGAATCGAATGATTCCCTTCCATGGTGATACTTTCAGCAACACTCGATCGCCAACATCAAACTCGATTGGTCTTCGGCGCTTGTCAGCGTAAGACTTTTGGCGATCTTGTGCAGCTTTCATACGTGCTTTTATCACCCGTAGCTTTCTGCCATATCAATCACATCAGCCTTGTTTCCCATTTCTTTCTGTCCAACTTCACCCCAGCATACCGGGGTTCTACATCGTCTTCCGTACAACGCCTCGTATGGGGGCATTCCGATACTAGAGTGGTAGCTGTTTTTGTAAGAAAACTCCACTAATGGCAAGTGGTCATCCCAGCTCCCTCCAAAATCGATAATGCACGCCCTAAGCATATCCTCCAACGTTTGGATAGTCCTTTCCGACTGTCCATCCGTCTGAGGGTGATAGGCGGTACTGATATTTAACCTCATTCCCATAGCATCATGAAACTGCTTCCAGAATCTGGAAGTAAACCTCGTATCCCGATCTGACACAATGGAGACAGGAACTCCATGTCTGGCCACAATCTCTTTCACGAATAACTCAGACAACCTTTCGGACGTATACGTTTCCCTGATGGGGAGAAAGTGTGCACTCTTCGTCAGTCGGTCCACAATCACCCAAATGGTATCATGTCGTTTAGCTGTTCTCGGTAGCTTGGTTATGAAATCCATGGTGATGTGTTCCCATTTCCATTCCGGTACCTCAAGGGGTTGCACATATCCGTAGGGCTTCTGATGTTCAGCCTTCACTTGCGCACAAGTAAGGCACCTGTTCACATACTGCATCACATTAAACTTCATGCCCGGCCACCAATAATCCTGTCGAAGATCTTAATACATCTTCGTCGCACCGGGATGCACAGAATAACGTGATTTGTGGGCTTCATCTAAAATCCTCGACCGAATGTCCCCATTTCTGGGTACCCACATCCTACCGAATCGTATCTTTAACCCATGGTCATTGTCTTCCAAGTTCTTGACTTGCCCGAAGACACGTTCAAAACCCACGTTCTCTTCTTTCAGTCCTTCCTGTTGCGCCTGCTTGAGCTCATCCAGAAAGTCTGGCGTTATCACCAAACTATACGATTTTACCCGTATGGCAGGATGATCAGTCTTGCGACTCAAGGCATCTGCCACTACATTGGCCTTTCCCGGGTGATATAAAATATCACAGTCATAATCCTTTAGCAGCTCAAGCCATCGTCTCTGCCTCATGTTCAAATCCTTTTGCTCGAAGAAGTACTTCAAGCTCTTGTGGTCGGTATAGATGGTACTCCTTACTCCATACAAATAGTGCCTCCATATTTTCAATGCAAACACTACTGCAGCGAGTTCAAGATCGTGGGTCGGGTAGTTAGCCTCATGAATCTTTAGCTGACGCGAAGCATAAGCTATCACCCTTCCCCTTTGCATCAGTACACATCCCAACCCTTGTCGCGATGCATCGGCATACACAACAAAATCATCATTTCCATCCGGCAATGCTAGAACAGGAGCTTGGGTAAGTTTCTCCTTTAGCACTGAAAACGCTTGTTCTTGGTTTGGACCCCATTCGTACTTTACGTCTTTCTCCGTGAGCTTCGTCAGTGGCGTCGCTATCTTGGAGAAGTCCTGAATAAATCTCTGATAATAGCCAGCCAAACCAAGAAAGCTGCGTACTTCTGTCGGTGACTTTGGAGGACTCCATTTCATAATCGTTTCAACTTTAGCTGGATCTACCATAATGCCTTCTGGGTTCACCACGTGACCCAGAAACTGTACCTCTCGTAACCAGAAAGCGCATTTGGAGAACTTAGCATAAAGTTTCTCTTTCCTCAGGATCTCCAATACCTCACGTACGTGGCAAGCATGGTCTCCCTCGTTCTTTGAATAAATCAAAATATCATCAATGAACACTATCATTGATCGGTCCAGCATCGGTCGACATACTCTGTTCATCAAATCCATAAATGCTGCAGGAGCATTCGTCAATCCAAATGACATGACGAGAAACTCGTAATGTCCATAAAGCGTACGGAAAGCAGTCTTTGGAACATCCTGCTCTCGAACTTTCAACTGATGGTAACCGGATCGAAGATCTATCTTTGAAAACCAGCTTGCACCTTGCAATTGATCGACCAAGTCATCAATTCTAGGTAGAGGATACCTGTTCTTTACGGTCAACTTATTCAGTTCCCTGTAATCGATACACATACGCATACTTCCATCTTTCTTCTTAACGAACAGCACCGGTGCTCCCCACGGAGAGACACTCGGTCGTATAAAACCTTTATCAAGGAGTTCTTGTAGCTGGGTCATCATTTCCTTCATCTCGGTTGGAGCTAAACGGTAAGGTGCTTTGGCAACGGGTTGTGCCCCCGGCACTAAGTCGATCTGGAACTCAATTTCTCGTTCGGGTGGTAATCCAGGCAATTCCTCAGGGAATACATCGGGGAAGTTACACACCACGGGAACATCATCAATCGTCCTCATATCCGTACGTTCCTCAATCACGTAGGCCAAGTAGGCTACACACCCTCGCCTCATCATAACATCAGCCTTGATCATCGAAATGATCTTAGGCGCATACATCGCTTTATCACCATAAACCGTCACGGAGCTCCCATCCATCGCACGTAAACATATCATCTTTCGTCGACATACAATGTTAGCCTCATATTTGGCCAACCAGTCCATACCCAAAACTACATCAAATCCTCCTAAGGTAATAAGAAACAATCGGACAGGGAACCTATGACCTTCTATCTCAACATAACAATCATCTATAGCCTCAGTCACTCTGGTCATCTTACCAATAGCCGTCTCTACATCAAATACCCGATCTATCTTCTTAACCTTCCCAGATAACCCATCACAGAAAGTAGAAGATATAAAACTCATACTGGCACCAGAATCAAACAATACAGAAGCAGGAATATTGTTGATAGAAAAGGTACCTGTGACCACATCAGGGTCCTCAATCGCATCATCCTTCGTCATCGTAAAGGCTCGTGCTTTAGCCTTCTGCTTCTCTTTTCCTTTCTCCTCTTTCTTAACTGAGCCCGAAGCATCAGCCCGTGGTTGTCTACAATCTTTGGACAGATGTCCCATCCCGTTGCAGTTGTAGCATCTAGTGGCACTTGGGCAATTGCTGGAAAAATGCCCCGTCTTTCCGCATCGGAAACATAAGTTGGTGCCTACCAAGCACTGTCCGGTGTGAATTTTTCCACACTTGTTGCATCGGTTCGCATCCTCACGCTTCACCTTCTTGCCTGAAAACTTTCGTTGGTCTGTTTGACCCCTCTTAGTCCCGGAGGACTCTTTCACCTTCGCTTCTTCTTTGGCTGGTTCAGCTGACATAACATCATCCCAAACTATTCCACTGAGTTCCACAGTGGAATCATAAGTCTTGGGAGCATTCGCCTTCACATGAATCCGAACCTTGGGAGGCAAACCCTCCATGTACAACTTCACCCTACGTTCCTCAGTAGAAACCAAGTGAGGAACGAGTCTGGCCATCTCATTGAATCGTGACGTGTACTGCCTGTGATTCAGGCTTCCAGCTTTCAGTACCAAAAACTCCCTTTCAACGTTATCCAGCTCGTTCTTGGGACAGAACTGCTTAGTGACCAGTTCCTTCAGATCCTCCCAAGTCATCTTTTCCATGTCATCAACAGTCTTGGATTGTTTGATGGTGTTCCACCAGTGAAGTGCCTCTTCGACAAAGGAGTGAGCTGCAAACTTAACAGCTTGGTCAATTCGGCATTCACTGATGGAGATAACAGCCTCCATCGCGGATATCCAGTGGCAGGTGGCCACATCATCCTTCTTACCATCGAAGGTCGGTGGGTTGCATCCCTTGAAGGACTTATAGTCACAGCCCTTCAGTTTCCCCGTCATAGAGTCACCGCTCTTCGTATCGATGATCACCACCTCATCTTCTTTGGTGCTCCCCTTAGTTCCTTCGGACTTATCCTTTAGAGCATCCTTCAGCGCTTTAGCAATCATTGCCGGCATCTTTTCGTCCATGATCTTGCAGACCTCATCAGAAATAGCCTTAACCACGATAGGCTCTAGAGTGAATTCGTCTTCATTCTCCGGTTGCTCGTTGTGCTCGTGGTCGTTCTCGTTGACAGGGTCTCTATCCTCGACACGTGGTTCTTCAGGTTCCTGGGGTTGCTTACGTGGTCTACCCTTTTGTCCGGCCATATTAAATTTCTACATAATGCAACAATTGATGAGTCAGTACAGGAATCAGTTTAGCACAGAATAAGTGTTGTAAATCGTTAATGACGTTGATCAAGTGTTATCAACCATTTACCCAACTCATAGGCTCTAAACGTTTCCCATCCCATCTCTTCAATGTGCATGACACTAACTACTTACATAACCTTACATTTAACCCTTAGCTCATACATAACATTCAGCTCGTGGCATCTGTTCATCCGTGGTTGGCAATCCGCATCAATTAATCCCATTCTCAGTTTAAGTCTTAGCATTTGGGATGCTAAGATCTCTCAAACTATAGCTCTGATACCAACTTGTGAGGCCCCGAAACCGGGCGGCCTCGCAAAGGTTGGTTTCGTCTTAACACATAGCTCTTAAACTGAAAACTTTCATAATCATGCAGCGGAAATGTAAACATAGTTCGATAAACAGAATACAATAAAGTGTCTGTATCAAAAACATATCGAATTGCCAAAACCACCGGATCATCTGCCTCTATGTCCGAGCTCCATGCCTTCTCTTATCATACCTTCAACCTAACATACATGCTAAATCAAGTCAGCTTACGCTGGTGAGTTCTAGTTTTCATAAAACAACATTAACATACTTAACATAAACCTCATTTTCATACACATAGTCCATAACCTTAGCACATAACATCCTTAACATCATCATCATACGTTCCACTGCTACCATATGAGCAGTGGGCTTATGCCGGCACAAGGCTCCATACCCAGTTATAGTCGTGGTTGACTACCATACCCAGTTATAGTCGTGGTTGACTATCATACCCAGTTATAGTCGTGGTTGACTATCATACCCAGTTATAGTCGTGGTTGACTATCATACCCAGTTATAGTCGTGGTTGAC
The DNA here is from genome assembly GCA_009363875.1 of Mikania micrantha. Taxonomy (NCBI): domain Eukaryota; kingdom Viridiplantae; phylum Streptophyta; class Magnoliopsida; order Asterales; family Asteraceae; genus Mikania; species Mikania micrantha. The sequence continues at coordinate 38,909,419 of CM018686.1, read as the reverse complement.
TATCATACCCAGTTATAGTCGTGGTTGACTATCATACCCAGTTATAGTCGTGGTTGACAATCATACCCAGTTATAGTCGCGTTGACTATCATACCCAGTTATAGTCGTGGTTGACTATCATACCCAGTTATAGTCGTGGTTGACTACCATACCCAGTGATGTGTTAGTTTAACACATCCGTTTTCGTACATATTCGAGCCGGTTTTCGTTTGTTTTGTTTATATTTTGAGTCGATTCTAGTTCCTTTTTACATTTTAGTGTTTTTGTGCAGGAATGTGTCCCGGAGGAGCGGAAATGAAGGCAAACGGGCGTCGGAATCAAGATCGGATGATTACGCGAAGAAAATCAAGGAAATATGACCTAGGCGGTACGCCTATCGCGTGCACCCAATCTAGGCGTTACGCGCGGAGTCATCAGCCGCCAATCATCCCTTTTATCCGCGCGCAACGCCTGGCTATGTGCAGCCACGTCAGGCGTTGCGCCCCAGATCGTTTTTGAACCCTAAAACCCTAATTTCAAGCCCTCTATAAATTCATCGCATTCCAGCCGTTTTGAGGACCTTCTTTGGCGATTTTGGAACCCTAATCAAGCTTGGAGGCTGCTGGAGCTTAACCATGGATGGAAGAGCTTGATTAGGGCTTGTAGAAGTGAAGAAGGAGCGTGTCTTTGAGTATTACCCCTTTCTTTTCATGTTCTTAGTTTAAAGCTTTGATCTTTAATGTTTTTAGACTTTATTCTGACTTGTTTAGCTACTGTTAGTATGTTTTGTGGCTAGATCTATGGTTGTATCTAGGTTTGGGATGATAAAGTTGTGAACTTTGATGATTTTGGGCTTGATTTATGCTTAATGATGATGTATGCTTTGTAATCAGTTGTAAAGCTTGAAACTTTGATGATTTTTATAGATGTTGAATGATTATATTTGGTGTATGTTTGATCCACATGTGTTTAGGAAGGTCTTTCCACACATAGATGCATGTTAGGCCTACTACTTTGTGTTTTAGGTTAGTTTATGGGTTGTTGATCACATTCCATAGGATTAGACTTCATTAAATATAGTTATTTGCATGTGTAACCTAACCTAGAAATCCGGGAGGTGATAGGTTAGATGGCTGGTCTCTTACACTTAGGAATTTTGAGTTAAACGACCCGGGAGGGCGTTGTCTTAGATCTACTTAGTGTTAGTGTCAATCCATGTCAAAGTCGTCAACTTTATGACTCTATAGTGTCTTAGGATGCAACTGGTGGAGAAATCCGGGAGGTGATCCACTAGTTAGAGTGCAAATGCATGTCGGGGAGTCCGGGAGGATACCCGATTGACTAGTGCATATATTACAGTCTTAGGATTTCTATTGGAGTTGCCTGGTATCTGATCTGGGTCCCCTTTAGGTATTTCTAGGTCTGTTCATTAAGATCCTAGTCTTCATCCTTAATAAATCAGTCCAGATCAGCATCTGTCCCACTTTTGATTCCCAGCCTAGGTACACCGGTTTTCCTCATTATATTTTAGATTCCAGATTCATTATCAGTTTTAGTGTTGCTGTTCTTAGTATAGTTGTTAGTTTAGTTCACTTAGTCAAATTCAGTCTGATTAGGTTATCAGTTGCACCAAACCCCCTTCTTTTACCTTAGTAAGTTTACAGTCTAGGTTTAGTTTGTTATACTAGTGTCCGTTGGTTCGATATCCGGACTTCCGTCAGCTATTCTGCCACCGACAGGTACACTTGCCTTAGGATCGGTCTAGTTTAGGTTTTCCGATTATTACTAGGTGTTTAGGTTAAGTATAGGTCTAGGATTAGATTTGGAGTCTTTAGCTTAGGTTAATTAGATTAAATTTAGTCCTGTTTTTAGTATACTGACCGCTCGCATCAAGTTTTTGGCGCCGTTGCCGGGGACACTAGGCAATAGCAAAGATTACTTAGTTTGTGGCCTTTATTTGCTTATTTTCTACTTTTCCCCTCTTTAGCTTAATTTTTATTTTTAGGTTTAGTCTTATTTCTCTTTTAGTGCCTTTGCATGTTATTTGCTACTTGTGCCTTAGATTAGGTTTTTCTATGTTTACTTGAGTCTTATTTGTTTGTTTAATTAGGGTGTCGGTAGTTGTATGCCCCACACCCGTTCGCAGGGAACACCAGAGTTTGAGCTTACTTCACCAGAGCAGATTTTGCGTGCCCGACATCAGGTAAGTTTTCTTGACCCTACTTTTGATATGGACCCACCACCACCTCCGCCGCAGAGGCGGACTGTTCACGAGCTTGCTAGTCATGGAGTTGTTGGAGCCCGATCTGCCATCACACGTCCGGGAGTCAACAACAACAACTGGCAGATCCCGTCGCATGTTATGTCTACCATTACGAACTCGACTCAGTTTCATGGCCTTGACGATGAGGACGCCCCCGGCCATCTTTCTCTATTCGTGCGTATATGCGATACCTTTCGCATCAATGGCGTTTCTGAGGAGGCTGTCTATCTTCGTCTGTTTCCGTTTACTCTCGCGGGCCGAGCAGCGACCTGGTTGAATTTACTTCCCAGGGATTCCATCACCACTTGGGCTGATCTGCAGACCAAGTTTCTGAAGAAGTACTATCCTCCTTCTAAATCTGCCAGACTTAGAGATCAGATCCATTCATTCCGTATGGATGATGATGAGCCATATTATTTGGCATGGGAGCGGTTTAACTCCCTTCTGAGCAGATGCCCCCAGCATGGCCTATCCGATTGGGCTTTAGTTGAGAAGTTCTATAATGGACTTACCTTGGAGACGAAGAGAAGGTTCAACACTGCTGCTGGGGGACACATCATGGATAAGAAGGATCCTGAGGAGTGTGAAGCAATGTTTGAAGATTTTGCCCTAGCTGAGTATGAGGACCCATCATACGTGAGGAGAGCTGCACCGGCAGCTAAGCCCACTGTTGCACCGCCCATCCCTGTTAGAGGGATGCATCATGTCACGCCCGACACTAGCACTGCTGCAGCCTTAGAGGCACTGGCTAAAGATATTAAGGAATTGAAGATGGCAGCGACTAAGTGTGAGATATGTCGGGGTGGACATACTACTGCTGAGTGCCCGGTTACTGATCAGGCACAGGTTGAGGCCATCAATTCTGGATGGAATAGGCCTTACAACCCAAACCCCAGCTGGAATCAGAATTCGAATTGGAGGAATCAGAACCAGGGACAGCATCAGCATCAGCAGTCGAATTGGCGGGGCAACCACAGCAGCAGCAGCTCCTATGAGAAGCCACCAGCTCGTCAGATCCCGATCACTGAGAGAGATACTCCCGAGAGTTCAGGTAGCCGAGACAGAGACATGAAGCTTGAGGACATGATGGCGCAGCAGATGAAGATGCTTCAGCAGATTATGGACAAGGACAAGCTACGGGACCAGAAGATCGAGGAGCACGACACACTATTGAGAAACCAGCAGGCTGGATTTCTGGATTTGCAGCGATCAGTGGGAGAGTTAGCTAAGAGATTTGATGGTAGGCCGGATGGATCGTTTAGGGCGAACACTGACCCTAACCCGAGGGGTCATGTGAAGGCAGTGACCACACGCAGTGGTCGAGGAGGAGAGGTAGAACTGCCACCACCGGTCATCCCTGATGATGATGAGCCGGTGGATGAGGAGATAGAGATGGAGACTCCTGCAGGGGCGCCCGTGAGGCTAGTCCCAGCAAGTACCGCGCCGAGCAGCGAGTCTTCAGTTGATAGGTTGAGGAGGGAGAAGGTAGAGGAGAAGAAGAAGGGTAAGAGAGTGGCGGAGGAGCCTGAGATTGATTTGACTAAGCTTCCATATCCTGCACGCGCACTGCAGATGAAGCGTGATCAGGAGTATGGACACTTTCTAGAGATGTTTAAGCAGCTTAAGATCAATCTCCCATTTGTTGAGGCCCTCCAGCATATGCCTAAATATGCTAAGTTCTTGAAAGACCTCCTGTCTAACAAGAAGAAGTTGGAGACACTCTCTACCGTGACTTTAGGAGCTAGGTGCTCGGCTCTGGTTCAGAATAAGCTGCCAGAGAAGCTTGAGGATCCAGGGATTTTCACTATTCCCTATCTGTTTGGCGGTTCTTCTGTGAACCATGCATTGGCTGATCTAGGTGCTAGCATCAATTTGATGCCTTATTCCATTTATAAGCAGCTAGATCTTGGTGAGCCGGCACCTACACGCATGAGTTTAGCATTGGCTGATCGGTCAGTCAAGTATCCTAGGGGGATTGTTGAGAATGTCCTAGTGAAGGTGGACAAGTTTGTCTTCCCGGTATATTTTGTGATACTTGACATGCAGGCTGATGACCGAGTTCCCCTCATCATGGGACGACCTTTCCTTCGCACTGCGAAGGCTATGATTGATGTTTATGAGGGGAAGATCTCATTGCGTGTTGGAGATGATACTGTCACCTTTGATGTGGTGAAGTCTATGAGGAACTCCAGTGGTCAGGACGATCAGGTCTACTTTTTAGATGCATTTTTCTCTACTATGGATCGTTGCCTGGACTACATTAGTGGAGTTGATCTGTTAGGAGATCAGGACTTAGGTGACAGTGATGAGAGAGTTGAGAGTTTGGGAGTTGAGGTCTAGGCTGCTGCTATTGAGGCATATCTTGATTACATTCCTAGCAGTTTAGCCATGGAGCCTCCTGTTTATCCCACTGTGTTTGAGGTTGAGAGTTCTGAGCCGGCTGACAAGCCATCTGTTGAGGCTCCCCCATCATTAGAGCTAAAGGAGTTGCCACCTCACCTTGAGTATGCATTCCTTGATGGGGACTCGGATCTACCTGTCATAATTTCAGCAGCTCTGACAGATGTGGAGAAGAGTAGGCTCATTGCTGTGCTGAAAGAGCACAAACAGGCGATTGCGTGGAGGTTGATGGACATTAAGGGTATTCACCCTTCCTTTTGTACGCATCGCATCTTGATGGAGGAGGATTATAAGCCGGTGGTTCAGCCACAGAGGAGGCTTAATCCTAATATGGGAGAAGTGGTTAAGAAGGAGGTTCTTCGCCTGTTAGATGTTGGGCTCATTTACCCTATTTCTGATTCATCCTGGGTGAGCCCAGTTCATGTGGTCCCTAAGAAGGGCGGTATGACTGTAGTGGTGAACGAGAAGAAGGAGATCGTTCCCACACGTACAGTCACAGGCTGGAGGGTGTGCATTGACTATCGGAAGCTGAATGACGCCACCCGGAAGGACCACTTCCCACTTCCTTTTATCGATCAGATGCTGGAGCGTTTGGTGGGACAGCAGTTTTACTGTTTCCTAGACGGATTCTCAGGTTATTTCCAGATCCCGATAGCACCGGAGGATCAGGAAAAGACCACGTTTACATGCCCGTACAGCACTTTTGCATACCGTCGTATGCCGTTCGGGTTGTGTAACGCTCCAGCGACGTTTCAGAGGTGTATGGTAGCTATCTTCCAGGATATGATCGAGACTTCCATGGAAGTGTTTATGGATGATTTTTCGGTCTTTGGGAGCTCGTTCGATCAGTGTTTGATCAATCTTGAGAGCATGCTTAGGAGATGTGTGGAGACGAATCTGATGTTGAACTGGGAGAAATGCCACTTTATGGTCACGGAGGGGATAGTTCTAGGTCACAAGATATCCCGTGACGGCATCCAGGTCGACAAGGTGAAGATAGAGACGATCAGCAAACTCCCACCTCCCACGAGTGTGAAAGCTGTGCGAAGCTTTCTAGGTCATGCGGGATTTTACCGCCGGTTCATTAAGGATTTTTCGAAAATCACTAGACCTATCACTCGTTTGCTGGAGAAGGAGGTGGAGTTTGTGTTTGATGATGATTGTATGCGAGCCTTCGAGTTTCTGAAGGAGAGGCTGGTTAGTGCCCCGATCTTGATAGCCCCCGACTGGAGCCAGCCATTTGAGCTCATGTGCGATGCGAGCGATTTCGCAGTTGGGGCTGTCCTTGGGCAGCGGGTGGATAAGCATTTCCACCCCATTTATTACGCGAGTAAGACCTTAGATGCCGCGCAAGAGAATTACACGACTACTGAGAAGGAGTTATTGGCGGTAGTCTATGCTTTTGATAAATTTAGGTCTTACCTCGTGCTCTCCAAGACTGTTGTCTACACTGATCATGCGGCTCTTCGTTACCTTTTTGCTAAAAAGGACGCGAAGCCTAGACTGATCAGGTGGATCCTCCTTCTCTCAGAGTTTGACATAGAAATTAAGGACAAGAAGGGTGCTGAGAACGTCGCCGCCGACCATTTGTCGCGACTTGAGGATCCGGAGAGGGAATTCATTCGAGAGGGTGCGATGAGGGATTGCTTTCCACAGGAGACGCTTATGAGCATAGGGATAGATGAGATCTGCCGCACGGATAGGCTAGATGAGGGATTACCGTGGTTTTCAGATATTGCCAATTATTTGGCCAACGGTTTCCTTCTTAAGGATTTGACATTCCAGCAGCGCAAGAAGTTCTTTGCCGATATGAGGCATTACATCTGGGATGCGCCTTACCTTTTCCGTGTGTGTGCTGATCAGGTTTTGAGGAGGTGTGTGAGCAGAGAGGAAGGATTGGAGATCCTTAGGCACTGTCATGAGGGCCTTACTGGTGGGCATCACGGACCTTCTTCCACGGCGAAGAAGGTGTTTGATTCTGGTTTTTATTGGCCCACCATCTTTAAGGATGCTCATGAGTTAGTTAGGAAGTGCGATTCCTGTCAGAGGACAGGAAACATCTCATCCAGGAATGAGATGCCCCAGCACCCTATACAGGTTGTTGAGATTTTCGATGTTTGGGGCATCGATTTCATAGGACCTTTCCCTGCTTCTCGAGGGAACAGGTATATACTCGTCGCGATTGATTACGTTTCTAAGTGGGTGGAAGCACAGGCGCTCCCCACTAATAACGCGCGAGTAGTGGTGAGATTTCTGAAGCACTTGTTTTGTAGGTTTGGGACTCCGAGAGCGTTGATCAGTGACCGTGGCACGCACTTCTGTAATGTCCAGATGGACAAAGTGCTTGCCAAGTACGGGGTCACCCACCGTCTGTCGACCGCATATCACCCGCAGACCAGCGGTCAGGTGGAGAACGCGAATCGGGGAGTTAAGAGGATTCTGGAGAGGACTGTCGGCCATACTAGGAAGGATTGGGCCGACAAATTAGATGACGCCTTGTGGGCCTTTAGGACAGCGTTTAAGAATCCGATTTGGACGACTCCCTATCGGATGGTCTATGGTAAGGCATGTCATCTGCCGGTAGAGCTTGAGCACAAGGCCTTTTGGGCTTTGAAAGCTGTGAATTTGGATATGTCACAGGCCGCCAAGCACCGGTTCCTCCAGTTGCATGAGTTGGATGAGCTACGCGACGATGCGTACGCTCGATCGTGGAGTTATAAGGAGCGCACGAAGGCGCTCCACGATCGGAGGTTGAGGAATGTTAAGGAGTTTGCGAAGGGAGATCGAGTCCTAGTTTATGACTCGAGACTGAGGCTTTTCCCAGGAAAGCTTAAGTCGCGTTGGAGAGGCCCGTTTGTGATTCGTGAGGTATTCCCGCATGGTGCGGTGGAGTTGGAATCAGGTGACCACACATGGAAGGTCAATGGGCACCGGTTGAAGCCCTACATTGGAGGCCCGATTCCATCAGACGAGGAGGTTACCCTCCTCGAATCCCGAGCAGGTTAGGGATTTGGGCTTAGGCCCAACGTGTATATAGTGTACATAGCTTTTATTTAGTATTTCGAGTCTATGTGATTGATGATGTGTTTGTGCCTTCGCGATTATGTCAGATTCAAGTGTGGGTATGTCATTATGCTTGTTCGATATCACCATTTCGAACAACTGATTTTACTACCGTGCATTAAATCTGATTACTTTAATTTAAGTTCTTGCCTAGTTTAATCTGCTTTATTAGAATTAATTTTAAATTAGATTTAGTTTAAATTAATTTTGCCTAGTTAAGATTAGTTAGAATTTAATTTAATTTAATTTAGTTTAGTTTAATTCTAGTTAGGTTTAAATTAAGTTGTTAGAAATTAATTAGTTTTAATGTAATTGAATTTTAATTTTTAGGATTACTTTTACTCAATATAAAAAAAAAAATCAAATCAAAAAAATCAAAAAACCAGCCGCTCAATCCGCACGCAATGCCTCCTTTGGGCACAACACCTCGCGCGTTACGCGCGGGTTCAAATTCATCGAAAAAAAAATTAAATTAACAAAATGCCACCTACACCGGTTACCACCATCATTCACACCATTACCACCTACCACGCCAAACCCTAATCTACCTCACAACCGCCGCTCACCACCCTCCAAGCACCGGTCACCGTCGCCATCCTCCGGTCAACACCACCTCTGCTCACCACCGATCATCACAGTCGCGCCAACAACCACGATCATCCACCACCGCCTCCATCTGTTTCGCCAATCAGCACCAGCCGCCGCCGCCGTCTGTCTACAACTGCCACCGCCGCCGCAGTTACTATCAACCACCGCTGTCGTCATCGCCGCCATTCCCAGTCGTGCCTTCATCGTCTCCACCATCTACAGCCTACCTACCACCACTCGCCGCCGGTCTCCTCACCGATCGAGCATCATCAGTCGTCACCTCCACCACTCGCCGCCATCTGTTTCGCCGCCACCACCACCACAACCGGTAACCCCTTTATTTTCTTGATTTTATCTTTCGATTCTCAGATTAGGATAGTTTAGGGTTTGATTTGGGGGTGATGCTTGTTGATATTAGTGATGATCGATCGGATTTGGCTGGAATTGTGGCCGGAAATGTCACCGGACCAACACCCCCATTTCGAAATTTTTCTTTTTTTTTTTATATTTTCCGTTTTATTCCCAGTTTATAAATAAACTAAAAAAAAAATAATGGTTCTAGAAAAATAAAAGTAAAATTAAAACAAAATACTTTAAAAAAAAAATAAAATAAAATAAAAAAATAAAAAGAAAAAAAAACAAAAAAATAAAAAATTAAAGAAATAAAGTAATAATAAAAAAAAATAATAATAATAATTTCTTGTAACATAAAATAATTTCTTGTAAAATAGATATATATAAGTTTAATAAATCAAAATTATAAATGTATCTTATTTAATATGTAGATGTAATTGTATATGTAATTGTAAAATATTTTTGTAAATTTAAAAACATGTATATGTAATAATTATGATTGTATGTAAAACTTTGTAACTTAAAAATAAAGTAAATGTATAAATAAAATAAATTGTAATAATTAAATAAATAAATTGTAAAAAAATAATTTTAATAAGAACAATTGTGTTGTAATATATGAAATGTATTATGTATATTATAAATAAATTATAATAAGTATGTGTCTAAAACTTGTAAAATAAATAATGTGTAAAATGTATATTATATTGTAATTAATAATAAATTGTATGTAATATATGTATGTAAAATTTTTGTAAATTAACACACCAACTGTATTTTACAATAAAACTTGTATAATATTTATAATAACACTTTGTATATATGTATATCACAAATAATTAAATAAACCACTTTGTACAATAAATAACATAACCAACAAACTTCGTAAATAAATAAACATTTGTAAAATAAAATAAATAAAACTTAGGATTTAGGTTTGTAATTAGTTTGTAATTTGTTGTATATATGTTTGTTGTAAATTATCGCAGAGATGGCTGACGCTTCGACATCGGGCAGCAGGCCCAAGCGGGCCCGCCGTGTTACAGTGGCGGAGGCACAGGCCCAGAGGAGGCAACAGCAGCAGCCACAGGAGAGGCAGATCCGGTACTGTGCTCCCATCGTCATCCCGCCGGAGGACGCTCCTGCACCACTACCGCACCTTCGTCGACGAGCCGATCACACATTCCTACAGTTCGCGCCCGGGACTCCTGAGCACGCACGTATGCAGACCCTCGTCGGCCTAGGGTCGATTCAGCATCGGGGATACGCGAGAGACGTATTGCAGCAGCTAGGGCGCGTAGACGAGTTCGACATGATGATGTCTCCTCAGTGGACATCAGTCCTTCGCTGCAGCTGGCTGCAGTACGATGAGCTTACAGTGGAGTTCCTGTCCACTCTCCAGTACGATACAGGCTCCCTCACAGATCCCGGGGCTGTATCGTTTGCTTTGGGGCGACACCCTCACACCATGAGTGTCGCCCAGTTTGCGGTCGCCTTCGGGCTTTATACGCAGGAGCAGGTGACGACTCCTGACTTTGAGAGTCTCCTCCGAGGCACTGCCCGGGTAGCTAGGCCCGGGTTCGTCGCAGATGACGATTTAGCTGCCTTCTGGAGGGAGATCTCGACCCAGCCTCACACCGATCGGAAGCTGGCCTCCCAGATCCGCGACCCATTACTTCGTTATCTTCATCGGATCCTGGGCAGCACCTTGATCTCTCGCCATTCCGGCAAGGACAAGGTGAGCGCCTTGGACCTGTTCTGTCTCTACTGCCTCCACGGTCGCCACCCGGCGAACCTCGCAGCTCTTCTTCTCACATCTTTAGCGAGGCCCCGCCGTGGAGGCAACACGGCGCGACTCGACATGGGGCCATACATAGGGCACCTGGCGCACGTCTTCCGGGTCTTCGATACATATCCTGTCGAGCACGTTACGAGAGGCCTGGAGACGACGCCTTACGAGCTTTACGACATGCAGACAACGGGGATGGTCACATTCGACCGACCACCTCGTTGGATGCCCATCCTGCCAGCCCCTGAGCATGCACCCGCCGTCCCGCCCCCATCGACGCGCCGTATCTTGCACGTTGGTGAGCGACCACCTCGTGATGCTCAGCCCCGCCAGCCTGCTCGTCGTCGTCTTACTCTTCTGTATCTCTTTCAGATGATGGGTACGATGGACGAGAACATCAGGCGCATGGGTGCACATATGGGGGTTGAGTTGCTCCCGCGGTTGCCGGACCCTCATCTTCCATCCGATCCCGAGGACGGCACTGACACCGAGCCCGATGAGGGCGAGGATGAGGATGAGGGATAGTATGTATTTAGTTTAGTTTATGTATTTTCTTTTCAGTTGTATGTATTTGGACTGAACAGTATATATATCCTCCATTTTTTGTATGTCTGTTGTCTATTTATTTATTATGTGGTTGTGTTTATTTATTTCTTGTATTATTGTGGTTGTATATAAATGTTGTGCATTGGTTGTGTATTTTTGTTGTAAAATTTGTGTAATGTGTTGGTTATTAGTTGTGTTCAATGTTTGTATACAATGTTGTATATATCAATTGTAATTCATTTGTTGTACTATTTATGTTGTGTTGTAAAAATGTAATTATATTATTGTTATATTAACAATTCTATGAGTGTTGTTGTATATTTAGAGGCGCGCGACTCCATTTACGACACGTCTACACATATTCAGGGAGTTCGTGCTAACCTTTTCTACATTTCTTTTCATTAATAATTTTGTACCAGTTCTGGATTCACATTGAGGACAATGTGTTGTTCTAAGTGTGGGTATGTCAGGCTGATGCCTTTTAATGTTGTAAATTTTGTTGTAAATTTTGTAAAATCAAGTCATTGTATATATCAAGTCAATTGTGTATAAAAACTTTGTAATTTAGAATAAAATTTTTAAAATTTTTGTAAATAAATTACAATTTGTAATTAAATAATGAAATTGTAATTATTTCAACTTAAAAAACACAAAAAAATTAAAAAAGTCAAAAACATTACAAAAACATTTTTCTTCCAATTGAGTCAATGTAAATATTTTTCAAGTCAGTTTTTGAGTCTTTTTATTTTCAGTTAATCTAGTTGGTTTGTTTGAGATCTTAAATTGCAGTCTGGTTCTAACCATTCGTACTCAATTACATTCGGGTGGCGACGACTTAGGCTATTTCATTTGCAAACGACCGGCAGTGATTGACTTCTTTTTGGATTAGACTCACTCGTGCTGATGATTGTGTGATCAGGTATGTCTTTTCCACTTTTTACCTTATTTTTATCTTTCTGTAAATATTTGTTTGTTTATTTATTCATTTTGCAATTTCTGATTGAGTTTAGAGTTTTAGGATGTATATATCTAGAGTCTTGAAAAATGTCCTTGTTCTGGCTTGCATTTTATAAATGGAAGATGATCGGACTACGATTAGGGCTTAGGATTTGATAGGCTAACTTGTGTATTGATTTGGGATTTGTTGGTAGGCCCAGCCGATAGAAAGTTCCTTAGGATTTGATAGAATAATCTTAAATTCAGGATTCTTGTGGGTTTAAGACTTGGAAAATTCGGGAAATCTGAAACTAAGTAATAGTGAATAAAGGAACCTCTGTAAACTAACAACCTAGATTATTTAAAATTTAAACCTGGCACATATGTTCTCTTTTTATGAAAATAAATCTGAGACTTATGGCGCCCGCTAAATAAAAGAAATTCCACAATCCACTAAGTGAGCTGAGCCTGTGCAAATAAAAGAAAGAGAGAATAAGAGCTAAAAAGCAGTTGTCATACCCCGGCTCATAACCGAGTGAAACAGTGCTGTAATATGCTCAAGTGAGGTAAAAGAAAAAGAAAAATGAGAGAATAAAAAGGCAAAATGCTCACACCTTCATCCATCTCCATCATTAGGTTAAAATTTTAACTTTATCTAGGTAGTTTGCATATAGAGGTGGGTTTAAGTCTTTTGATTTAATCCTGTGCCTTGAAAGCTGTTGTTTAGGATTAAGATAACTCGTTTTGACCAAGGGATGGGATCCATAAGATGAATGATTAAATTTGAACACAAATAAATCATGAATAGGGAACTTGAAATTGGTGTTTGGGTTTAGATTGGACCATTATACCAACAATCGCGGTTAATACACAAGGATTTAAGATTTTTAAATCCTTGCATATTAAAAACCTAGCCCTGATCTATGATTCCATTTTGTTAGCTTTTTCGAGGACGAAAAAGGTTTAAGTGTGGGTATTTTTGATGTGTTAGTTTAACACATCCGTTTTCGTACATATTCGAGTCGGTTTTCGTTTGTTTTGTTTATATTTTGAGTCGATTCTAGTTCCTTTTTACATTTTAGTGTTTTTGTGCAGGAATGTGTCCCGGAGGAGCGGAAATGAAGGCAAACGGGCGTCGGAATCAAGATCGGATGATTACGCGAAGAAAATCAAGGAAATATGACCTAGGCGGTACGCCTATCGCGTGCACCCAATCTAGGCATTACGCGCGGAGTCATCAGCCGCCAATCATCCCTTTTATCCGCGCACAATGCCTGGCTATGTGCAGCCACGTCAGGCGTTGCGCCCCAGATCGTTTTTGAACTCTAAAACCCTAATTTCAAGCCCTCTATAAATTCATCGCATTCCAGCCGTTTTGAGGACCTTCTTTGGCGATTTTGGAACCCTAATCAAGCTTGGAGGCTGCTGGAGCTTAACCATGGATGGAAGAGCTTGATTAGGGCTTGTAGAAGTGAAGAAGGAGCTTGTCTTTGAGTATTACCCCTTTCTTTTCATGTTCTTAGTTTAAAGCTTTGATCTTTAATGTTTTTAGACTTTATTCAGACTTGTTGATCACATTCCATAGGATTAGACTTCATTAAATATAGTTATTTGCATGTGTAACCTAACCTAGAAATCCGGGAGGTGATAGGTTAGATGGCTGGTCTCTTACACTTAGGAATTTTGAGTTAAATGACCCGAGAGGGCGTTGTCTTAGATCTACTTAGTGTTAGTGTCAATCCATGTCAAAGTCATCAACTTTATGACTCTCTAGTGTCTTAGGATGCAACTGGTGGAGAAATCCGGGAGGTGATCCACCAGTTAGAGTGCAAATGCATGTCGGGGAGTCCGGGAGGATACCCGATTGACTAGTGCATATATTACAGTCTTAGGATTTCTATTGGAGTTGCCTGGTATCTGATCTGGGTCCCCTTTAGGTATTTCTAGGTCTGTTCATTAAGATCCTAGTCTTCATCCTTAATAAATCAGTCCAGATCAGCATCTGTCCCATTTTTGATTCCCAGCCTAGGTACACCGGTTTTCCTCATTATATTTTAGATTCCAGATTCATTATCAGTTTTAGTGTTGCTGTTCTTAGTATAGTTGTTAGTTTAGTTCACTTAGTCAAATTCAGTCTGATTAGGTTATCAGTTGCACCAAACCCCCCTTCTTTTACCTTAGTAAGTTTACAGTCTAGGTTTAGTTTGTTATACTAGTGTCCGTTGGTTCGATATCCGGACTTCCGTCAGCTATTCTGCCACCGACAGGTACACTTGCCTTAGGAGCGGTCTAGTTTAGGTTTTCCGATTATTACTAGGTGTTTAGGTTAAGTATAGGTCTAGGATTAGATTTGGAGTCTTTAGCTTAGGTTAATTAGATTAAATTTAGTCCTGTTTTTAGTATACTGACCGCTCGCATCACCCAGTTATAGTCGTGGTTGACTACCATACCCAGTTATAGTCGTGGTTGACTATCATACCTACCCAACACAAGAGCTGGTACATCTTTCATACATATCCTATAACACGTATAGGAACATCGTTCGTTCGTCATACATGATATACTAGCATTATATCATCTTTTATCGTAATCATCATAACATTTACTGCTAGCATCATAACATCATTCATAGCAGTCATCATGGCATCTTAGGCATGTTATACTAGCATCGTTTCATCATACCATCAGAGCATACTGTCATCATGCACAGTTCATCATAACATACTAGGATCATTATCATATCATAACATCATGTCATCATGCCTACATATCATACTTCCATCCTAGCAACCTAGGACCTTGTCATACTCCTATAACTATTCTCATAGTTATCATCATGAAGCATGTTATCATAAAGTCATCGTCATATCATATGCTAGCATCATTATCATGTCATGTTATTCATTATCATAACTCATTTATCATGCATTCATCATACTTAACATACTTTCATGCGTAGATCATACTAACACATACGCATGCATACATAATCAGGGCATACCATCATTCATTCATCATCATCATCATAAGCACATAACATCATATCATAACCATAAGCATGTATGCCAGCCCAAAACAGTTAACATGAAATAGGGCGTCTAGAACTCACCTGATAGTAGACTCTTGTTTTTCTTAGCCGAACTCCTTAGCTAAGCCTTAAGAACCTACATCCGTTACATCACCTCATTACGTTACATTACGCTCTTAGACTTAGAAAATATTCTAAGTCCCCATAGCCCCCAAGTCCCCCCCGTACTGAATCCAAGTTTTCGACACTTAGCTAAGTATTCGAAACCCTTGACATTCATTACGTCTTTATGTACCCGAAATCCATGAGTATTCGAAATACCAGTACACGAAATACCCAAGGTACACGAACATCCATGTGTACTCGAACCCAATGGTGTACTCGAAATCACCACGTACTCGAAATACTTGTACTCGAAATAACATGTATAATTTCGAGTACCCTCTTGTACACGATTTCGTGTACTCATCATTTCGTCATTAAACAATCTCAGAAATTCATCTAAGACTTTGGGGAGCTAGTTCTAGGTTCCTTTGCTTGTCACCAACGTATTGGAACCTCAAAGTTATGAACTTTATGCATAAAGGTGTGAGCTTTATGCATAAGTTCACCCTTTGTTTAACCATCCTAACTTTTGTATAAAAATCCAGCTTTCTATACATGGATCACTTACTTGAAGGTAGCTGATCCTCCTGGTAGAATCCCGTGCGTTTCCTACTTCGTTTGGTCGATCAAAGTTTGATTCTTGAAATTCTTGGACTTAAACTTCGTGTACCCGAGAGGAACTGTGCTTCCAACCAAAAGTTGTCACATTTCCCAAGGCACGACTATTTATAGACAAGGTCCCTGTATTCGAAAACCCCTGTACACGAAAATGTAGTGTACTCGAAATGTGATGTATTCGAATCCTTCATTATTTCGAGTACACGATTTCCAAGCCCCATCTTGGTTATTTTTCGTCTATTTTCCTACAAGTTACTTATCCGTTACACATTCGTAGGGTTCAAATAACTTTTTTTTTTTAGAAAAATTGGGGTGTTACAAGATAAGACCAAGATCTGGCCGCCATGGATCCGCGCGTTACGCCCCAATTCGGCGTCCCGAGTGGGGCGATGCGCCTAAGGCGTCTGGACGAGATATTTTGCTTAAAAAGTCAATTTTCATCAAGAAGCTTCATTTTTCTTCTTATCTTCGACGATTTCGACCTCACACACACCAAATCAGCATCTAATCCACCAAAACATCAATTTTGAAGGCTTCTCAAGGTTTAGATCGAACCAGGGAACGTTTCTGCAAGTCCGGATCATCTTTTTACCCGCAGAACTCCGTTGGAATAGGTAACGGTTCACTTTAACCTTCTAGATTGATTATGATTGGTTAAATCTTGTTTTTGAACGTAATGATATAGTTAGGGTTGTTGATTATTGCCTAGATGATGGCTAGGATTGATTATAAACGAGAAACTCGAACTGTTAATGGGAAGATCCTTGTTTTGAGCCGTTGTAATGCCCGGTTTGCATGGAATCATAACAATGGTTATAGTGGTTTAAACCATTTGATTATGACAAGGTAGATGATTAGTTTGATTAATTTTGATATGCAAGGTTAAATCCAAGTGTTTCAAACTAATCACAATTAATAAGAAGGATTGATCAGTTCTAAGCCATTAACCTATCTAGGAACCTGTTTTAGCATGATAATCAACAACATTAACTATTTGATGGCTATTAAGGCAAGGTCTTTGACATTAGACGTTCAGAAAGATGTAATCAGGAAGTTAATATGTAAATAACGTATTAAACGTAAACCAATGCAGATTTATATCATTAGCACAAATTGTGAGTAATCTCGCAACCGTGAGATATCAGGTGAGTTCTAGACGCCCTATTTTTATGTTTAATGTTTTGGGCTGGCATACATGCTTAATGTTATGTTCATGATGTTCATGATGTTATGTGTTTAAGATGATGATAAATGGATAATGATATGCCATAATTATGTATGCATGTTTATATGTTATGATGAATGAATGTTCAATGTGAAATGAAGCATGCATGAGAACATGTTAAGTATGATGAATGCATGAAAAATTAATTATGATGAGGAAAGGTGTGAAGATATGATATGATGATTGTATGATAACATGCATTAAGATGGTAGCTATAATGATAGTTACAAAATGTTATGATAAGATCCTAGGTTACTAGGATGAAAGTGAAATGTTATGAATATGATGCTAGTATGACATGTGTATGATGACATGATGTACGATGTGATGATATGTATATGACGCTAGGATGTTATGATGACACTGACACATGATGTTAGCATAACATGTTATGATGATTCCTAAGTTATTAGGATAAAGATACGATGAAACGATGCTAGGATGATATGTCTGTGTTGTTATGATGATTGTGATGATGATTATGATGTAAGCATGAAGGATATGATGCCTTCATGGTTATGAGGAAAAGATGATATACTGCTAGTATATCATATACGATGAAAGAATGATGTCCTATACGTGTGATAGGATATGTATGTGATAGGTACCAGTATTTGTGCTGGGAATGAATGAGAGTCAACCATGACTATAACTGGGTATGAGAGTCAACCATAACTATAACTGGGAATGATGTTCCTATACGTGTTATAGGAAAATGTATGAATGATAGTCAACCACGACTATAACTGGGTATGATTGCTCCCGTACTTGTTACGGGGTAAGTATGACGTTGCTCCCATATACGCGTTATGGGGTAAGTATGGTTGCTCCAGTACTTGTTACTGGGTAAGTATGGTTGCTCCAATACTCGTTACTGGGTAAGTATGGTTGCTCCCGTATGTGTTACGGGGTAAGTATGAAGTAAGTATGACGTTGCTCCCATATTCGTATGGGGTAAGTATGGTTGCTCCAGTACTTGTTACTGGGTAAGTATGGATCTGCAGAACGCTTAGGCGGGTCAGATCAGTGGTTATGGAGCCTTGTGCCGGCATAAGCCCACTGTTACGCTTGGTAGCAGTGGTTGTATGATGATGATGATTAGGATGTTTATGTGACAATGTTTTGGATTATGTGAATGAAATGATGTTTTATGTTAAATATGTTTTAACTTAACAAAATGGTTATGATGTTTTATGAAAACTAGAACTCACCAGCGTAAGCTGACTTGGTTTAGCATGTATGTCAGGTTAAGTTTAAGGCCAGAAGATGCATGGAGCTCGGGCATCAAGATAGAGAATCCGATGGTGTTGGCAATCGTTTGTGTTTTAATTCAGACATTTAATCATGTTTGACGTTATGTTTAAGTTCCGCTGCATGTTTATGAAAGTTTTTAGTTTAAGAGCTATGTGTTATGACGAAACCAATGCACGTGAGGTCGGCCAGAATCGGGGCCTCACAAGTTGGTATCAGAGCCATAGTTTGAGAGATCTTGGCATCCCAAATGCCAAGACTTAAACTGAAAATGGGATTAAGTGATGCGGATTGCCAACCACGGATGAACGGATGCCACGAGCTGAATGTTATGTATGAGTTAAGACGTAGATGTAATGTTAGAAAGATAGTTAGTGTCATGCATGTTGAGGAGATGGGATGGGAAACATTTAGAACCTATGAGTTGGGTAAATGGTTAATAACACCTGATCAACGTCATTAACGATTTACAAAGCTTATTTTGTGCTAAACTGATCCTATACTGACTCATCAATTGTTGCATCTTGTAGATAGCTAGATGGCTGGACAAAAGGGTAGACCACGTAAGCAACCACAGGAACCTGAAGAACCATGTATCGAGAATGAAGAACCCGTCAACGAAGACGATCACGAGCACAACGAGCAACCGGAGAATGAAGACGAATTCACTCTAGAGCCCATCGTGGTGAAGGCTATTTCTGTAAAGTGTGCAGGATCATGGATGAGAAGATGCCGGCAATGATTGCTAAGGCATTAAAGGATGCATTGAAGGAAAAGTCTGAGGGAACCAAGGAAAGCTCCAAGGGAGATGAGGATGTTGTGATCATCGGAAATAAAAGCGGTGATTCTATGTCAGAGAAACTGAAGGGTTGTGACTACAAGGCCTTCAAAGGATGCAATCCACCGACGTTCGATGGAAAGAAGGATGTTGTGGCCACCTGTCACTGGATATCTGCGATGGAGGCTGTTATCTCCATCAGTGAATGCCGTGTTGATCAAGCTGTCAAGTTTGCAGCCCATTCATTTACGGAGGAAGCTCTACATTGGTGGAACACCATTAAGCAGTCCAAGTTTGCTGCTGATATGGAGAAGATGACTTGGGATGATCTCAAGGAGCTGGTCGCCAAACAGTTCTGTCCCAAGAATGAGCTGGATAAAGTTGAAAGAGAGTTTCTGGTTCTGAA
This sequence comes from Mikania micrantha, assembly GCA_009363875.1. NCBI lineage: Eukaryota > Viridiplantae > Streptophyta > Magnoliopsida > Asterales > Asteraceae > Mikania > Mikania micrantha. The sequence continues at coordinate 38,890,090 of CM018686.1, read as the reverse complement.
AGCTGGGAGTATGAATCATCGATAGTATACATCAAAATTCAATGAAATGGCAAGACTAGTTCCTCACTTGGTTGGTTCTGAGGAACGCAGGGTGAAACTGTATATGGAGGGATTGCCTCCAAAGGTGCGGACTCATGTAAAAGCAAATGCTTCCAAGACCTTCGACTCCACGGTGGAACTCAGCGGTATTGTATGGGATGATGTGATGGCTAATGAGCCAATACAAGAGAAAACAAAGATGAAAGAATCCTCCGGGACTAAGAGGGGTCGAATAGATCAACAAAAGTTCTCAAGCAAGAAAGTGAATCGAGAGGAGATGAGCCGATGCAACAAGTGTGGGAAAAACCACACGGGACAGTGCCTGCTAGGCACTAATTTATGCTTCAGATGCGGAAAAACGGGACATTTTTCTAGCAGTTGCCCGAATGTTACTCGATGCTTTAACTGCAATGGGTTAGGACACATGTCCAAGGATTGCAAGCAACCCCGGGCCGATGCTTCGGGCTCGGGTAAGAAAGAGGAGAAAGGAAAGGAGAAGCACAAAGGATGATGCTGTTGAGGACCCAGACGTGGTTACAGGTACCTTTCCTATCAACAATATTATTGCTTCTGTATTGTTTGATTTTGGTGCCAGTATGAGTTTTGTATCTTCTACTTTCTAAGATGGGTTATATGGGAAGGTTAAGAAGATAGATTGGGTATTTGATGTAGAGACGGCGATTGGTAAGATGACCAGGGTGACTGAGGCTATAGATGACTGTTACGTTGAGATAGAGGGTCATAAGTTCCCAGTACGATTGTTTCTTATAACCTTGGGAGGTTTTGATGTAGTCTTGGGTATGGACTGGTTAGCCAAATACGAAGCTAACATTGTATGTTGACGTAAGTTGATATGTTTATGTGCGATGGATGGGAGCTCCGTAACGATTTATGGTGATAAAGCGATGCATGCGCCGAAGATCATTTCGATGATCAAGGCTGATGTTATGATGAGGCGAGGGTGTGTAGCCTACTTGGCCTAGGTGATTGAGGAACATACAGATATGAGCACGATTGATGATGTACCCGTGGTGCGTAACTTCCTTGATGTATTCCTTGAGGAATTGCTTGGATTACCACCGGAACGGGAAATTGAGTTCCAAATCGACTTAGTGCCGGGGGCACAGCCTGTTGCCAAAACACCTTACCGTTTAGCTCCCACCGAAATGAAGGAAATGATGGCCCAGCTACAAGAACTCCTTGACAAAAGTTTTACACGACCGAGTGTCTCTCCATGGGGAGCACCGGTGCTGTTTGTTAAGAAGAAAGATGGAAGTATGTGTATGTGTATTGACTATGGGGAACTGAATAAGTTGACCGTAAAGAACAGGTATTCTCTACCTAGAATTGATAACTTGTTCGATCAATTGCAAGGTGCAAGCTGGTTCTTAAAGATAGACCTCCGATCCGGTTACCATCAGTTGAAAATTCGAGAGCAGGATATTCCAAAGAGTGCTTTCTGTACACGTTATGGACACTACGAGTTCCTCGTTATGTCATTTGGATTGTTGAATGCTCCTACAGCATTTATGGATTTGATGAACAGAGTATGTCAACCGATGCTGGACCGATCGGTGATAGTGTTTATTGATGATATTTTGATTTATTCAAAGAACGAGGGAGACCATGCTTGCCACATACGTGAGGTATTGGAGATCCTCAGGAAAGAGAAACTTTATGCTAAATTCTCCAAATGCGTTTTCTGGTTACGAGAGTTACAATTTCTGGGTCACGTGGTGAACCCAGAAGGCATTATGGTAGATCTAGCTAAAGTTGAAACGGTTATGAAATGGAGCCTTTCGAAGTCACCTACGGAAGTACGCAGTTTTCTTGATTTGGCCGGTTACTATCGGAGAGTTATTTAGAAGTTCTCGAAGATAGCGACACCACTGACGAAGCTCACGAAGAAAGATGTAAAGTACGAATGGGGCCCGAACCAAGAATAAGCGTTTACAATGCTAAAGGAGAAACTTACTCAAGCTCCTGTCTTATCACTGTCGGATGGAAATGATGATCTTGTTGTATATGCTGGTGCATAACAACATAGCTTATGCTTCACGCCAGACTTTCTGGACGAACTCAAGCAGGCGTAACAGGAAGGATTGAAAGAAGAGAATGTGAGTTTTGAACGTGTCTGAGGACAAGTCAAGAACTTGGAAGATGAGATGAAACGACTCTACCCACATTTGTTTGAGACGTAACAAGTTTCGAGGACGAAACCTATTGTAAGGAGGGTAGATTTGTAACACCCGAAAATTTAGCAGCTTAATGATAAACGTGCGAGATTTCGGTAACTGTTGATGTTCGAAGAATTGCGTTATCAAAGAAATAAGCACATTTGATCGTGTTTGAAATCCACGATGATATGGGTGACAACTCAAAATTCTCAGGTTAGAATCATAACTTGAAAATGAAGAGAATGAGTGTATGCGAAATCGTGAAACGAGGCTCCGATTTCAAGATACACTGAATCGAATATAGCAATAGATTAGAGGTCAAATATTTTGAACTCTTTAGGTCTTGAGATTATAACCATTGGAAAGAGCTCGAAAAATCGTGAACGTAGGCGAAAACCGTGCGCAAAACGGAGTTCCTATGCTCCCGGAATCGCGAAACGAAGATAAGACCAAGATCTGGCCGCCATGGATCCGCGCGGTACGCCCCAATTCGGCGTCCCGAGTGGGGCAATGCGCCTAAGGCGTCTGGACGGGATATTTTGCTTAAAAAGTCAATTTTCATCAAGAAGCTTCATTTTCTTCTTATCTTCGACGATTTCGACCTCACACACACCAAATCAGCATCTAATCCACCAAAACATCAATTTTGAAGGCTTCTCAAGGTTTAGATCGAACCAGGGAACGTTTCTGCAAGTCCGGATCATCTTTTTACCCGCAGAACTCCGTTGGAATAGGTAACGGTTCACTAAAACCTTCTAGATTGATTATGATTGGTTAAATCTTGTTTTTGAACGTAATGATATAGTTAGGGTTGTTGATTATTGCCTAGATGATGGCTAGGATTGATTATAAACGAGAAACTCGAACTGTTAATGGGAAGATCCTTGTTTTGAGCCGTTGTAATGCCCGGTTTGCATGTAATCATAACAATGGTTATAGTGGTTTAAACCATTTGATTATGACAAGGTAGATGATTAGTTTGATTAATTTTGATATGCAAGGTTAAATCCAAGTGTTTCAAACTAATCACAATTAATAACAAGGATTGATCAGTTCTAAGCCATTAACCTGTCTAGGAACCTGTTTTAGCATGATAATGAACAACATTAACTATTTGATGGCTATTAAGGCAAAGTCTTTGACATTAGACGTTCAGAAAGATGTAATCAGGAAGTTAATATGTAAATAACATATTAAACGTAAACCAATGCAGATTTATATCATTAGCACAAATTGTGAGTAATCTCGCGACCGTGAGATATCAGGTGAGTTCTAGACGCCCTATTTTTATGTTTAATGTTTTGGGCTGGCATACATGCTTAATGTTATGTTCATGATGTTCATGATGTTATGTGTTTAAGATGATGATAAATGGATAATGATATGTCATAATTATGTATGCACGTTTATATGTTATGATGAATGAATGTTCAATGTGAAATGAAGCATGCATGAGAACATGTTAAGTACGATGAATGCATGAAAAATGAATTATGATGAGGAAAGGTGTGAAGATATGATATGATGATTGTATGATAACATGCATTAAGATGGTAGCTATAATGATAGTTACAAAATGTTATGATAAGATCCTAGGTTACCAGGATGAAAGTGAAATGTTATGAATATGATGCTAGTATGACATGTGTATGATGACATGATGTACGATGTGATGATATGTATATGATGCTAGGATGTTATGATGACACTGACACATGATGTTAGCATAACATGTTATGATGATTCCTAAGTTATTAGGATAAAGATACGATGAAACGATGCTAGCATGATATGTCTGTGTTGTTATGATGATTGTGATGATGATTATGATGTAAGAATGAAGGATATGATGCCTTCATGGTTATGAGGAAAAGATGATATAATGCTAGTATATCATATACGATGAAAGAATGATGTCCTATACGTGTGATAGGATATGTATGTGATAGGTACCAGTATTTGTGCTGGGAATGAATGAGAGTCAACCATGACTATAACTGGGTATGAGAGTCAACCATGACTATAACTGGGTATGAGAGTCAACCATGACTATAACTGGGAATGATGTTCCTATACGTGTTATAGGAAAATGTATGAATGATAGTCAACCACGACTATAACTGGGTATGACTGCTCCCGTACTTGTTACGGGGTAAGTATGACGTTGCTCCCATATACACGTTATGGGGTAAGTATGGTTGCTCCAGTACTTGTTACTGGGTAAGTATGGTTGCTCCAGTACTCGTTACTGGGTAAGTATGGTTGCTCCCGTATGTGTTACGGGGTAAGTATGAAGTAAGTATGACGTTGCTCCCATATTCGTATGGGGTAAGTATGGTTGCTCCAGTACTTGTTACTGGGTAAGTATGGATCTGCAGAACGCTTAGGCGGGTCAGATCAGTGGTTATGGAGCCTTGTGCCGGCATAAGCCCACTGTTACGCTTGGTAGCAGTGGTTGTATGATGATGATGATGATTAGGATGTTTATGTGACAATGTTTTGGATTATGTGAATGAAATGATGTTTTATGTTAAATATGTTTTAACTTAACAAAATGGTTATGATGTTTTATGAAAACTAGAACTCACCAGCGTAAGCTGACTTGGTTTAGCATTTATGTCAGGTTTAGTTTAAGGCCAGAAGATGCATGGAGCTCGGGCATCAAGATAGAGAATCCGATGGTGTTGGCAATCGTTTGTGTTTTAATTCAGACATTTAATCATGTTTGACGTTATGTTTAATTTCCGCTGCATGTTTATGAAAGTTTTTAGTTTAAGAGCTATGTGTTATGACGAAACCAACGCACGTGAGGTCGCCCGGAATCGGGGCCTCACAACTAAAAACTTCTAATTATTTTGTCTCTATTAAAAAATACGTAGCAAATTTTGTACTAAAACCATGTTTTTCCGGCAGTATACATTTTTTTCGATTTTAATTTTTTTAAATTGTTAACGGTAACTCATATGTCATGCACATAAACTTTTAAGTAACAAAAACATAATTAACAAACCTTTTAAACCGTTACTGACGGATTTAAAAGTTAAAAAGAACTTACCCGAATATAATAGTTTGCTTATATAAAAAATAAAAAGAGAATAAACCAAGATTAGTTTTGGTGAAATATTTATTTCACTTTTAAAATATATATTATATTTATTAAATTATTTTTATCTAAAATTTCGAAATAAGTTACGACACTTTTACGAGGTATTTTGTAACAAACAATATTTTATTCTAATAAATTTTTTCGTCGGAAATTTGTATCAATTTGCGACACACATTTCCGGCGAAATGTTTAAGTAATTAGACGTTTTGCGACGCATTTTTAAGAAACAATCATTTTATTTTAGTTATTTTTTTCGTTGGAAAGTTGTTGCAATTTGCGACTCATTTCCGACAAACAAATGCTTTTTTTTCAAATAATTTTTTTTTTCGTCGGAAAACTGTCGCTATTTGCGACACATTTCCGACGAAATGCTTAAGTAAATTAACTTTTTCGTCGGAAATACGTCGCAATATGCGACGCATTTCCGACAAACCGTTGTTTTTTTTCAAATCAGTTTTTATTCCGTCGGAAAATTGTCGCTATTTGCGACCCTTTTCCGACGAAATGTTTAACTAATTAAATTTTTCGTCGGAAACTAGTCGCAATTTGCGACGCATTTCCGACAAACATTTTTTTTTTCAAATCAATTTTTTTACGTTGGAAAATTGTTGATATTTGCGACCCATTTCCGACGCATTTTCCGACGAACGGTTTCTTAATATATATTTTTGTCGGGAATTTGTAGTTATTTGCAACGCTTTTATGACAAAAACTACTTTTTTTCTAATGTGTTTTTTGTCTCGAAAATTGGTAGGAATGTACGACACATTTCCGACGAAATGTTTAATTAATTAAAGGTTTTTGTCGGAAATGTGTAAAAATTTACGACAGATTTGCGACGAAATGTTTTAGTTCTTAAATTGTATTTTTTGCGTCGGAAATTATTAACAATTTTCGACGCATTTTTGACAATCAATATTTTTTGTGAAATAAAATAATTTTTGACATAAATTTGTAACAATTTGCGACGAGTTTGTAACAAACAGTTTGTCGGAAATAAACGAGTAATTTTTTGGGCCAAAATTTGTATAAGCTGTAACACATGTGTTAAAAAATTACCGTTTTTTTAAATCGTTATGTTGTCTCGGTAAAAAATGCGTAACAAACTTTCGAATAAAACAAAGTTTTTCTAGGAGTGTGCATTGATGTGTGCAAAGTAGTTTAATTAAAACTAATAAAAATCAACACTAACCTAGACACTAAGTAATATTCTAGACTCTTTAAACTAAACTACTAACATGCAAGTGAAGCTATTACAAAGTAGTACAGTAAAAATAAGTCCGGATATCGAACCCACAGACTCCTATAGAAAGTGCACAAATAGACTCAAAGACTTATCTATACAAAGACTTAAATTAAATTAATTGTTTTAAAAGGGGGTTTTGTAATTAACTAAATAAACTGAAATTGGTAAAATTCTAAAAACCGAATTAAGACTCAAATGAGAAAGTGCAACTAAAATTCACTAATGATGAAAAGACTACCTAGGGTTTACTTTATACATGTCTGAAATGCTTAGATTGATTATGAAACTTGTTGTAGAACCGGGATCTTTGAATATTAGCTTATCAACAGATTAGAGATTCTTTAACCATTCTTAAAGATTTCAACTAAAATGTTTACAAGTGTCTTAAATACCGGTTTAGGTTAATTACTCTCACAAGTTAACCAACCCATCAATGGTATATCCTAAAAACCATCTACCTCACGGAAATGATAGTCTCAATACATCAAATGCAATGGATAATAAGGAAATTCATCTTGGATTTAGCATACAAGACTATGTTCAATTTACCTAATCTGGGTCTTTTCACAAAGACCTTGACTAGTTCTTAAACACGCAAGATACACTAACAAACCCTCACCTCACGGGTATTGAATTTGGTTAAACATTTAATTCATTTGTGACCTAATTACCTTTCCTATGAATTACTACGTCTAGTAATGCATCCACTAATCATAAACACAAAGTAAATGACCTAACACATGCTCATTACACGAAAGACATTCGCCAAAGCATATGAGGGAACAATAACTCAATCACAAACATCATAAACATTCATACACATCCAAGAATCCAAACCAAATCGTTAAACCATTAAAAAAAATCCAAACTTGTTCCACAATCAATCGTTATCAACATCAAACATGCATATTCGTAAAACCCTAGGTGGTCTAGAATGTTTAGCCACGAATCATACTAGATAAACAGTAGTAATCAATGTCAAAACACATCTCAAACATCAGTTAAAAGAGAATAACAAGAAGGAAAGAAGAACCGATCATGTTACACCCTTCGGATCACTCGTCTAGGGCTTCCCAATGGTCCAACTCGACTCAAATCTCGTATCCTTGCTTCTAGTCGCCTCCCAGGTCGTCTCTGATTGTCCAAAATCGAATGAATGCGCCTCCGGCCGTTGCAACCACACAAAACTCGAAATTCTGAATAATTAACCTTGTCGCGCTACGCGACAGGCCTCAAGAAACCCTTCGCGCTACGCGACAACCTTCACTACCCGACAAAATAGTCGGGTCAAACCCGCAATCATTAAAAAGGGTAAAAATGTAATTTTCCACCTGTCGTGCTACGCGACAGGGTTTCATGTGGTTGTCGCGATACGCGACAATGGCTTTTTCCCAGAATTGTTCTTCTTTTGATCATCAGTTCATTCTCGTCCACTCGGGAGCTCGTTTTCTTGATCTTTTATACCAAAATAGCACATTTATTGCCTGCATGCAACCATTTGTGGAAATGTGAAGAACCAACATCAATCGACTGTAAAATTGAATAAAACTATACAAAATCAATTGAAAATGAATAGAAAAACAGATGTGTTTTACAACACATCACATCCCCACACTTATCTCTTTTTCGTCCCTGGAAAAGACTTAGGCAAAAATCTGGGATCATGGCTAGGTAAAATAGTTTCTACACAATCAAACTCATTAATTCAAAATTAAATGCCTTGGAAAAGATTGCAAGTATTGTTATCCTATTAAACCCATACTGATTTTCCCAATCCCTTAGTCATGGTCCATTATGTTCATGTTCTACATTTCATTTCATTAGACCCACACTTAGGAAATTGAAACCAAATAAATCCTGGATTCTAGCTTTCAAATCATCCTTGTTTATAAACAAACAAAGAAATTTCTCAAATCAGATTTTTATAATGGAAGCAAATGGAAGCGTGAGCATTTTTCTTTTATTTTTCAATCCAATGAATTTAACTTAGTGGTGTTTCAACCAGGCTGCAACCCGGCGTGTGACACATAAGTCTTTAACTCAACTTCTTTTCTGTTTATTTTATTTTATATTTTTAATCAGCTTATTTGTTGAAATGGAGGCGCCATAAGACTCGGATTTATTCTCATAAAAAGAGTACTTATGTGCCAAACAAAAATCAGATTTTCAAACTCTCATTTGTTATTATGCAAAGATTCATTTATGACTAGAAAACAGTTTCATCAATTCCAAACCCTCCAAGATGCTTCCCATGAAATTCATGCATTTAAGTAAGATTTTACCAATCCTACGGGACGAAAACAATCAGTTGAGCCTACCTACACATCCCATGACCAAAACATAAACCCAAACCAACTAGTTAACCATGCATGAAACCACAAAACCCAACTTTTCTATCATTTCCCATCATGCTTTTTGCAACCAACTTTAACAAGGAACAAAAAGAACTAAGCTCGAGATGTAAAACAAAAATTTTGACTCAAAAACTACTAAAAGAAACAAACTTAAAAGAAACAAACTTAACTAAAAACAAAATTAACTAAACTAAATTTCCCATCCCCACACTTAAACTATACACTGTCCCCATTGTAGAGAAAAAGGAAACCCAAAATAAAACTAAGAAGAAGAAGAAAGTTAAAAAGGAAAATGACTTAGCTGGTTAAGAAGAAGACTGTCATGTGCCAGTCTTTCCACATAAGCTCTTCACTCTACAAATTGCTCCACAAGCCATAAACAACCATATGAAACAAACATCACAAAGATCAAGATAAAAAACCATAAGTTCCAAAAACAGTAATCAACCACAACCAGAAGGAGTTCAAAATAAACCACCAACCCATAGCCAACCCAACCACAAATGTCAAAAAGTACAAATGTTCAAACATCATACACAACTGCAGCAAACCATTAGGCTCAAACCTCCCCACACCTACTCGTCATCATTTCCTCCATCATGCTCTTCAGGGGCTCTGTAAAACTCTGGTATGTTAATGTTAAGTGAAGTCATCAAATAACTCATAGCATCTTTCTGTCTCCTTTGATCATGATCCCTCCACTCTCGGTACTGATCGTGGTACCCGTCCATCCTGTGACATAGAGACTCTAATGTAAGTGGGTCAGGGATGGGGTCCCTGAGTGGGTATTGCCTCGGGGGGGAGTCTCTCCTAAAGACAGGCCTCTGCCTGTGAGTTGGAATCGAGCCCATCACTACCTCTGCTGCTGGTGTCCCCTGTGGAGGCATCACCTGAGGCCCAACCATAAATCCAGCACACCTCGGTGGGTCATCTCTCTCAACAATCCCACGAAAATGGTGGTGAAGGGGAGGTGGGCGACGGTTTAGAAGAGAAGAAATGGGTGAGAAAATGGAATCTAGGGCTTGAAATCACATAAAACCCGTCTGGGCTGTCGTCGCGTAGCGCGACATAATACAAATAAGTTGTCGCGTAGCGCGACAACCTGTTGACCCGCGTGTTTGACCAGAGTTGTAGTGTAGCGCGACAACTGACCCCGTGGGTGTCGTGTGACGCGACGGGGTCAAATTTCCAGAGAGTTTCTTGGATTTTCATGCCTTAGCCAATTTTCCAACTCTTTTTTTCTTCATAAACACCTAAAATCAATTCTAAGGTAAAGTATACATACCTGGTGGCTCAAATCCATCTTTTATGCTTCAAAATGATTAAACACCTGCAAAACTCACGAAAACACACAAAAACGAAAACGAAAAACGGAAAATAAATACGAAAATCACACTTAAAATGCATCAAAAAACTCTAAAACCTACCATTTACATACTCTACACTTGGGTTTCATCCCAAGAACCCCTCAATATTTTCTTCATTCGGGTTTCTCTAGGAGAATTTCTTCCCCCTCCTCATTCTCATCAATCAGTCCTCCGATGTAGTGTTTCAATCTATGACCGTTCACTTTCCAAATATTCCCATCAACTTCATTTTGCAACTCTACGGTTCCATATGGAAAAACCTCTTCAACCACATATGGACCCGTCCACTTGGACTTCAACTTCCCTCCAAACAACTTCAACCGGGAATTATAAAGCAAAACCCGATCTCCCTTCTTAAACTCTTTCAAACCCTTCAACCTCCTTTCATGCAATGATTTGGTTTTCTCTTTAATGCTCAATGAACGTGAATAAACCGCATCACGAAGGGCTTCTAACTCATGAATTTGGAAATACCTTTTCTTACCCGCCTCGGTAAGATCAAGGTTGACCGTCTTAAGAGCCCAAAGAGCTCTATGTTCCAACTCAACGGGAAGATGGCACGCTTTGCCATAGACGACCATGTATGGTGTGGTTCCTAAAGGTGTCTTGTAGGCTGTTCTAAACGCCCACAACACATCGTCTAACTTGTCGGACCAATCCTTCCGACTCTTCCCTACGGTTTTCTCAAGTATCCTTTTCACTCCTCGGTTTGCATTCTCCACTTGACTGCTTGTTTGAGGATGGTAAGCGGTCGCTAAACGATGAGTGACACCGTAGCATTGTAGTGCCTTTTCTAACATAGTGTTACAAAAGTGCGTGCCACGGTCACTTATTAAAGCTCTAGGAGTTCCAAACCTACTAAACAACTTCTTAAGGAACTTGAGAACTACTCGGGCATCATTTGTAGGCAAGGCTTGAGCCTCCACCCACTTTGAGACATAATCTATGGCCACGAGTATATACCTATTCCCTTTTGACAAAGGGAAAGGTCCAACAAAATCGATGCCCCAAACATCAAAAACCTCCAACACTTGAATCGGGTTTTGAGGCATCTCATCCTTAGAGGAGATGTTCCCGGTGCGTTGGCAAGGGTCACACTTCTTCACAAACTCAAGTGCATCCTTCACCACCGAAGGCCAATAAAACCCACAATCGAAGACCTTTTGGGCGGTGGAATAATGTCCATGATGTCCACCGTCAAGCCTTGTGAGGCCCCGAAACCGGGAGGCCTCGCAGAGGTTGGTTTCGTCATAACACATAGCTCTTAAACTAAAAACTTTCATAGTCATGCAGCGGAAATGTAAACATAGCTTGATAAACAGAAATCAATAAGGTATCTGTATCAAAAACATATCGGATTTGCCAAAACCAACGAATTCTTTATCTTGATGCCCCGAGCTCCATAGCTTCTTTCGCCTTAGCCTTAACCTGACATACATGCTAAATCAAGTCAGCTTACGCTGGTGAGTTCTAGTTTTCATAAAACAACATTTAACATACGTAACATAAACATCATTCCATACACATAGTCCATAACCTTCTCACATAACATCATTATCATCATCGTCATCCGTCCCACTGTCACCATACGAACAGTGGGCTTATGCCGGCACAAGGCTCCATGTTTATAGTCCGATCGACTCTTACCATGTTTATAGCCCGATCGGCTCTTACCATGTTTATAGCCCGATCGGCTCCGTGTTTATAGCCCGGTCGGCTCCATGTTTATAGTCCGATCGACTCTCATGTTTATAGTCCAGTTGACTCCATGTTTATAGCCCGATTGGCTCCGTGTTTATAGTCCGTTCGACTCTCATGTTTATAGTCAGGTCGACTCCATGTTTATAGCCCGATCGGCTGTTCATATCCTGATCTAATCAGGTCATCATTCATAATTTCCCAGTACAAGAACTGGTACATCTTTCATACATATCCTATAACACGTATAGGAACATCGTTCGTTCGTCATACATGATATACTAGCATCATATCATCTTTTATCATAACCATCATAACATTTACTGCTAGCATCATAACATTATTCCTCGCAGTCATCATGGCATCTTAGGCATGTTATACTAGCATCGTTTCATCATACCATCATAGCATACTGTCATCATGCATAGTTCATCATAACATACTAGCATCATTATCATATCATAACATCATGTCATCATGCCTACATATCATACTTCCATCCTAGCAACCTAGGACCTTGTCATACTCCTATAACTATTCTCATAGTTATCATCATGAAGCATGTTATCATAAAGTCATCATAATATCATATGCTAGCATCATTATCATGTCATGTTATTCATTATCATAATTCATTTATCATGCATTCATCATACTCAACATACTTTCATGCATAGATCATACTAACACATAAGCATGCATACATAGTCAGGGCATACCATCATTCATTCATCATCATCATCATAAGCACATAACATCATAACATAACCATAAGCATGTATGCCAGCCCAAAACAGTTAACATGAAATAGGGTGTCTAGAACTCACCTGATAGTAGGCTCTTGTTTTCCTTAGCCAAACTCCTTAGCTAGGACTCAAGGAACCTACATCATTACATTATCTTATCACATTCCATTCTTAGACTTATTCTAAGTCCCCATCGCTACTAGCTTCCCCATCCTACTTCTAGTTCTCGAAACTTAGCTAAGTATTCGAAACACTAGAAGTTTCATTAATTATTCCTGTACTCGAAATTAGGGTACACGAAATAATCTCTGTACACGAAATGGCCATGTACTCGAAATGGCACTTTGTATTCGAAATAGGCATGTACTCGAAATTCACTGTACTCGAAATACATGCATGGTTTCGAGTACCCTCTGTTCATGATTTCGTGTACTCATCATTTCGTCCTTAAACATCTCAGAAATTCATCCAAGACTTTGGGGAGCTAGTTCTAGGTTCCTTAGGTTGTTACCAACACACTGGAACCCCAAAGTTACAAACTTTTTGCATAAAGGTGTGAGCTTTATGCATAGGTTCACTTTTGTTCAACCATCCTAACTTTTGCATAAAAATCCTATCTTTTTGGTTTAGAACACTTACTTGAAGCTAGGTGATCACCCCTATAGATTCCCGTGCGTTTCCTCCTTCGTTTGGTCGATCAAAAGCTCGATCCTTGAAGTTTCTTGGTTCCGACTTCGTGTACTCGAGAGAGAGCGTGCTCAGCCAAAGGTTCGCACATATCCCAAGGCACTACTATTTATAGGCAGTGTCTGGTACTCGAAACTTGGAGAATTTCGAGTACAGTTTCGAGTACAGTGTACTCGAAGTTCCATATCGAGTACACGAACTTGGGACTTCAACTTGGTTATTTTTCGTCTACTTTCCATCAAGCTTATTATCCGTTACCCAAAGTTCCAATAACTTGTATTTAGAAAATTTGGGATGTTACAAGCCTTCATGGCAATGTCTTAGAATATCAAGGCCCTCCTTTCTACTCACACACCTCCTTAAAATCCTATCACCTCCCACACGATAGAGATACGGGTCATCCCAAACATACTTACTCGCATCTCTAAAGAATTTCCTCTTTTGTTGAGAGGTCATCCCTTCAATCACTACTCCGTGAGCAAGGAAATTTGCCAAGTCGGTGAACCATGGCATTCCTTGCTTCTCCGCCTCTACAAATTCGATCATCTCGTGAGGAAACCTATCACCAATCTCCTCCTCACGAATCTCACTCCTCTCTGGGTCCACCAACCTGGAGAGATGATCGGCCACCACATTTTCAGCCCCTTTCTTATCTTTGATCTCAATGTCAAATTCCGACAACAAAAAAATCCACCTAATGAGACGAGGTTTTGCATTTTTCTTTGCAAAAAGAAACCTCAAAGCCGAGTGATCGGTGAAGACGGTGGCCTTTGAAAGCACAAGGTAAGATCGGAATTTGTCAAAAGCAAACACTACCGCAAGAAGCTCCTTCTCAGTGGTAGTGTAGTTCTCTTGAGCATCATTGAGAGTTTTGCTAGCATAGTATATCAGGTGAAAATGCTTCTCTTTTCTTTGCCCCAAGACCGCCCCGACAGCTTGATCACTAGCATCACACATGAGTTCAAAAGGCAAACTCCAATCGGGGGCAACCAAAATAGGAGCACTCACAAGCCTCTCCTTCAAAAATTTGAATGCCTTCATGCATTCCTCATAAAAAACGAATGGGGTATCTTTCTCTAAAAGATGGGTCATAGGCCTAGTGATTTTTGAGAAATCCTTAATAAATCGCCTATAAAAACCCGCGTGACCAAGAAAACTCCTAATGGCTTTAACACTTGAAGGCGGTGGGAGTTTACTTATAGTCTCTATCTTAGCTTGGTCTACTTCAATACCCACTCTCGAAATCTTATGACCTAAAACTATCCCCTCGGTCACCATGAAGTGACACTTCTCCCAATTAACCATCAACTTCGTCTCTACACACCTCTTCAACATTCTCTCAAGATTCACCAAGCATTGATCAAATGAGTCACCATAAACCGAGAAATCATCCATAAACACCTCCATGGATGATTCAATCATGTCTTGAAAGATGGCTACCATGCACCTTTGAAATGTGGCAGGAGCATTGCATAGCCCGAATGGCATGCGACGGTAGGCATAGGTGCCATAAGGGCACGTAAATGTGGTCTTTTCCTGATCCTCCGGTGCAATGGGGATCTGGAAATACCCAGAAAAACCATCTAAAAAACAATAGAACTGCTGTCCCGCCAATCTCTCCAACATCTGGTCAATGAAAGGAAGGGGAAAGTGATCATTCCGGGTGGCATCGTTAAGTTTCCTATAGTCGATGCAAACTCTCCACCCCGTGACCGTACGAGAAGGAATGAGCTCATTCTTCTCATTTGTGATGACTGTCATCCCTCCCTTTTTAGGGACAACCTGAGTAGGGCTCACCCATGATGAATCTGAGATAGGATAAATCAAGCCCGCATCCATCAACTTCAACACCTCTTTCTTCACAACCTCTTTCATATTAGGATTTAAACGCCTCTGAGGTTGGACTACCGGCTTATACTCATCCTCCATGAGTATCCTATGTGTGCAATAAGCAGGACTAATGCCTTGGATATCAGAGAGTCTCCAAGCAATAGCCCCCTTATACAATCTCAGCACACCTAGCAATCTCTTCTTCTCCTCCTCACTCAACCTAGATGAAATGACAACAGGTAAAGTGGAATCCTCTCCTAAAAATGCATACTCTAAGTGTGAGGGTAAAACCTTAAGCTCTAGGGCGGGTGGTGACTCAACAGAGGGCTTCTTACTCTCCTCCCTCAATTCATCAATCTCTAACACTTCAGAAATAACACCAACACCCTCATCAACAATCTCACACTCCTCCTCACTCCTCTCAACTACCAAATCAGCACCGCACACGTACTCAAGACACCTATCCACGTGTGACATGAAGGAGTTTATGAAGTAAACAGAATGACATGGGTCACTAAAGTCATCATGATCACCGGGATGCCTCATAGACTTCACAACCTCGAATGTGACAGTCTCATCACTCACTCTAAGAGTGAGCCTCCCATCAAACACATCAATGATAGCCTTAGAGGTCCTCAAGAAGGGACTACCTAGAATGATAGGCACACTCTCATTGGCCTCCATGTCAAGAATCACAAAGTCCACGGAGAACACAAATTTGTCCACTTTCACCAACAGGTTCTCAACAATACCCCGTGGACACTTGACCGTTCGGTCAGCAAGGGACAATGTCATGTGCGTAGGCATAAGTTCACCAAGTGCTAGCTTCTCATACAAAGAATAGGGCATCAAATTGATGCTAGCACCTGAATCTGCCAACGCGTGCCTCTGAGTGTCACTACCAAACAAACATGGGATTGTAAAGATCCCAGGATCTGTCAATTTCTCCGGTAGCTTGTTCAGAATCACCGCAGAACACCCCCCACTCAATGGAACATTAGAAAGTTCCCCTAGCCGATCCTTTCTCTTCAACAAATCCTTTAGAAATTTAGCATACTTGGGCATATGCTGAAGAGCCTCAATAAACGGAAGATTGATCTTCAACTGTTTGAACATGTCAAGAAAATGACCATATTCCTTAGCATGCTTTTGGTGAGCTAAGCGAGCAGGGTAAGGAAGTCGTGAATGATCAATCTTAACCTCACCCGGTTTCTTCTCAACCGGGACCACTACGGGAGACTCACTGGTCGGTACTGTACTTGCTGGGACTGGCCTCATGTGCACCCCCCAGGAGTCTCCATCTCAATCTCCTCATCCACCGGTTCCTCATCATCTATCTCAACCGGTGGCTCTACACTCACACCCCCTCGACCACTCCTAGTAGTCACTGCTTTCACATGAGCGTTTGGATTAGGCTGAGTGCTGCCCGAAAACTGGCCTTGGGGCCTCTCATCCAAACGCTTAGCAATATCACACACAGATCTTTGAAGATCAAGAAAAGCAGATTGTTGGTTTTTCAGAAGAATGTCATGCTCAGCAAGGGTTTTCTGAGTATTAGCATCCTTAGCAACCAACTGGGTCAGTAACTCCTCAATCTTACTCATGCTACCCCCAGAACTACCACCACTACTACTGCTACCCGCCCCCGGTGTATGACTCGGATGACTAACCGAAGAATGACCCTGCCCCTGGTTATTAGATGACCTAGATTGGAAACCAGGGGGATGACTGGAAGAGCACCAATTAAAATTCGGGTGGTTCCTCCAATTTTGATTGTAGGAATTATTGAAAGGATTCGTGTTACCCCTACCTTGACCCCCAAATAGTCAACCTACTCCTGATTGACCACCAAACACTCAGATGTGGCATGGCCACCCTTACAAATCTCGCACCTATCCACCTTCATCTTCAACTCCTTTACATCCCTCGATAAGGCTTCGAGAGCAGCTGCCACACTAGTATCCACATTAACGTGGTGAACTCCTCTCGTTGAAGAGGAGGAACTAGAAATAGGATTTGAATTCCTATTAGCAGATCTCTGCTCATACTCAGCCTGAGCAAAACTCTCAAACATATCAGTACACTCAGCAACATCCCTCTTTCCCATAAGATGACCACCCGCAGAAGTGTCAAAACGAGCCCGGGTCTCATAAGTTAGACCATTGTAGAATTTCTCTACAAGGGCCCAATCAGAGAGACCGTGCTGGGAGCATCTGCTAAGCAGATTCTGGAATCTCTCCCAAGCAAGGTAGTATGGCTCATCGGGTGCCATACGAAAAGAGTGGATCTCATCACGAAGGCGAGCTGCCTTGGCAGGTGGAAAATACTTCTTAAGGAATGCATCCCTAAGACTGCCCCAAGAAGTGAAAGATCCAGGTGCATGCGAATCGAGCCAAGTGGCTGCCCTACCCGCAAGAGAAAAAGGAAATAGCTGCAGAAAAATAGCATCTTCAGTAGCACCTTGAAGATTGAAGGTACCACAGATGCGAGTGAGGCGAGCTATGTGTGCTGGAGCATCCTCATCATCCCGGCCATTAAACTGAGTGTTGTTAATGGCTGTCATGATGTATGAAGGAATCTGCCACGAATTTTCATTCGTGATATTTGGCACAGTGATGGGATTATTAAGTCCCGTGAAACCGGTAGTGGCCTGCTGATGAACCGTGCGACGCTCAGCCATGTGTGGAATAAAGTGCAAACGTGGACTAGAATGGGTGGAAGAACTAGAAGAAGATGGTGGTGTGTGCTCAGAAAAATCTACAGAAACGGGAGTAGAAGCACTTACCTCGCTCGTAGAACCCTCAGAGAAGTCCCGCGAATCGCTCCTTGAAGGCAAATAAAGCTCAGGTGGCGGTACGTGTGAACGTAGGTGTGGCATACACTACCAAACCTGCAAACAAATAAAAATAAATCAAAAAGAAATAAAAATAAAGCAAAATAAAACTAAAACTAAAAATAAATATGCACAGATAGACACAAGACTAAACTGCACAATCGACTAAGAAGTCCCCGGCAACGGCGCCAAAAACTTGATTTGCACAATCGATAGTTGTTTTTTTTCAAATGAATTTTTTTTCGTCGGAAAATTGTCGTTTTTTGCGACACATTTCCGACGAAATGTTTAAGTAATTAGATTTTTCGTCGGAAAGTGGTAGCAATTTGTGACGCATTTCCGACATACACTTGTTGTTTTCAAATGATTTTTTTACGTGGGAAAATTGTGGCCATTTGCGACGCATTTCCGACGAACTGATTCTTAATATATATTTTCGTCAGAAATTTGTAGCTATTTGCGACGCTTTTGTGAAAAAAAATTCCTTTTTTTCTAATATATTTTTTCCTCGAAATTTCGCAGGAATATACGACACATTTCCGACGAAATGTTTAATTAATTAAAGGTTTTGTCCGAAATTCGTAAAAATTTACGATGTATTTGCGACGAAATGTTTTAGTTATTAAATTCTATTTTCTGTGTCCAAAAATATTAACAATTTTCAACGCATTTTTGACAGTCAATATTTTTTGAGAAATAAAATAATTTTTAAGATAAATTTGTAACAATTTGCGACGAGTTTGTAACCAATAGTTTGTCGGAAATAAAGGTGGGCTTTCTGGGTCCAAAATTTGTACAAGCTGGAACACATTTGTTAAAAAATTAACGTTTTTTTAATTCGGTATGTTGTCTCAATAAAAAAATGCGTTGCAAATTTTCGTACTAAAACAAAGTTTTTCTAGAAGTGTATCTTTTTTCGCCACGAATTTATCTTTAATTGTTAACAGTAACAACTATGTCGTGTACATAAAATAGCAGAATGATAAAACATAATTAAAAACTTATAATTATTTTGTCTCAATTAAAAAATACGTAGCAAATTTTGTACTAAAACCATGTTTTTCCAGCAGTATGCATTTGTTTCGATTTTAATTTTTTTTAATTGTTAACGGTAACTACTATGTAATGCACATAAACTTGAAAATGACAAAAACAGGATTAACAAAGTTTTTAAACCGTCACTGACGCATTTGAAAGTTAAACAGACCTTACCCAAATATAATAGTTTGCTTAGATAAAAAAAAAAGAAAATAAACCTAGATTAGTTTCGGTCACATTTTTATTTCACTTTTAAAATATACATTTTCGTCCGAAATTTGTAGCAATTTACAACGCATTTACGACAAATTGTTGTTTTTTTCAAATGAATTTTTTTTCGTCGGAAAATTGTCGTTATTTGCGACACATTTCCGACGAAATGTTTAAGTAATTAGATTTTTCGTCAGAAAGTTGTAGCAATTTGCGACGCATTTCCGACATACACTTGTTGTTTTCAAATGATTTTTTTACGTCGGAAAATTGTTGCTATTTGCGACGCATTTCCGACGAACTGATTCTTAATATGTATTTTCATCGGAAATTTGTAGCTATTTGCGACGCTTTTGTGACAAAAAATTCCTTTTTTTCTAATATATTTTTTTCCTCGAAATTTCGTAGGAAAATATACGACACACTTCCGACAATATGTTTAATTAATTAAAGGTTTTTGTGTGAAATTCGTAAAAATTTACGACGTATTTTTGACGAAATGTTTTAGATATTAAATTTTCTATTTTCTGTGTCCGAAATTATTAGCAATTTTCGACGCATTTTTGACAGTCAATATTTTTTGTGAAATAAAATAATTTTTAACATAAATTTGTAACAATTTGCGACAAGTTTGTAACCAATAGTTTGTCGGAATTAAAGGTGGGCTTTCTGAGGCCAAAATTTGTACAACCTGGAACACATTTGTTAAAAAATTAACGTTTTTTTAATTCGGTATGCTGTCTCAATAAAAAAATGCGTTACAAATTTTCGTACTAAAACAAAGTTTTTCTAGAAGTGCATCTTTTTTCGCCACGAATTTATCTTTAATTGTTAACAGTAACAACTATGTCGTGAACATAAAATAGCAGAATGATAAAACAGAATTAAAAACTTATAATTATTTTGTCTCAATTAAAAAATACGTAGCAAATTTTGTACTAAAACCATGTTTTGCAGCAGTATGCATTTGTTTCGATTTTAATTGTTAACGGTAACTACTATGTAATGCACATAAACTTGAAAATGACAAAAACAGGATTAACAAACTTTTTAAACCGTCACTGACGCATTTTAAAGTTAAACAGACCTTACCCAAATATAATAGTTTGCTTAGATAAAAAAAAAAGAAAATAAACCTAGATTAGTTTCGGTCACATTTTTATTTCACTTTTAAAATATACATTTTATTTATCAAATTATTTTTATATAAAATTTCGTAATAAGTTACGACACTTTTACGAATAATTTTGTTACAGACAATACTTTTCTTCTAATTATTTTTTTCATCGGAAATTTGTTGCAATTTGCGACGCATTTCCGACAAACAGTTGTTTTTTTTCATATAAATTTTTTTTCGTCGGAAAATTGTCGCTATTTGCGACACATTTCCGACGAAATGTTTAAGTAATTATATATTTCGTCGGAAAGTTGTAGCAATTTGCGACGCATTTCCGACAAATACTTTGTATTTTCAAATGATTTTTTTTACGTCGGAAAATTGTGGCTATTTGCGACGTATTTCCGACGAACTGATTCTTAATATATATTTTCGTCGGAAATTTGTAGCTATTTGTGACACTTTTGTGAAAAAAATTTCTTTTTTTCTAATATATTTTTTCCTCGAAATTTCGTAGGAATATACGACACATTTCCGACGAAATGTTTAATTAATTAAAGGTTTTTGTGCGAAATTCGTAAAAATTTACGACGTATTTGCGACGAAATGTTTTGGTTATTAAATTCTATTTTCTGTCCAAAAATATTAGCAATTTTCGACGCATTTTTGACGGTCAATATTTTTTTGTGTAATAAAATAATTTTTAACATAAATTTGTAACAATTTGCGACGAGTATGTAACCAATAGTTTGTCGGAATTAAAGGTGGGCTTTCTGGGGCCAAAATTTGTACAAGCTGGAACACATTTGTTAAAAAATTAACGTTTTTTTAATTCGGTATGTTGTCTCAATAAAAAAATGCGTTGCATATTTTCGTACTTAAACAAAGTTTTTCTAGAAGTGCATCTTTTTTCGCCACGAATTTATCTTTAATTGTTAAATGTAACAAATATGTCGTGTACATAAAATAGCAGAATAATAAAACAGAATTAAAAACTTATAATTATTTTGTCTCAATTAAAAAATACGTAGGAAATTTTGTACTAAAACCGTGTTTTTCCAGCAGTATGCATTTGTTTCGATTTTAATTTTTTTAATTGTTTACGGTAACTACTATGTCATGCACATAATCTTGAAAATGACAAAAACAGAATTAACAAACTTTTTAAACCGTTACCGACGCATTATAAAGTTAAAAAGACCTTACCCAAATATAATATTTTGCTTCGATAAAATTTCTTAATAAGTTACGACACTTTTACGAATAATTTTGTAACAAACAATAGTTTCTTCTAATAAATTTTTTAGTCGGAAATTTGTATCAATTTGCGACACATATTTCCGTCGAAATGTTTGATTATTTAAACTTTTTGCGACGCATTTGTAACAAACAATAATTTTCTTCTAATTATTTTTTTTCGTCGGAAATTTGTAGCAATTTGCGACGCATTTACGACAAACAGTTGTTTTTTTTCAAATGAATTTTTTTCGTCGGAAAATTGTCGCTATTTGCGACACATTTCGACGAAATGTTTAAGTAATTAGATTTTTCGTCGGAAAGTTGTAGCAATTTACGACGCATTTCCGACTAACACTTGTTTTTTTCAAATGATTTTTTTACGTCGGAAAATTGTGGCTATTTACGACGCATTTCCGACGAACTGATTCTCAATATATATTTTCGTCTGAAATTTTTGCGACGCTTTTGTAAAAAAAAATTCCGTTTTTTCTAATATATTTTTTCCTCGAAATTTCGCAGGAATATACGACACATTTCCGACGAAATGTTTAATTAATTAAAGGTTTTTGTCTGAAACTCGTAAAAATTTACGACGTATTTGCGACGAAATGTTTTAGTTATTAAATTCTATTTTTTGTGTCCAAAAATATTAACAATTTTCAACGCATTTTTGACTGTCAATATTTTTTGAGAAATAAAATAATTTTTAAGATAAATTTGTAACAATTTGCGACGAGTTTGTAACCAATAGTTTGTCGGAAATAAAGGTGGGATTTCTGGGTCCAAAATTTGTACAAGCTGGAACACATTTGTTAAAAAATTAACGTTTTATTAATTCGGTATGTTGTCTCAATAAAAAAATGCGTTGCAAATTTTCGTGCTAAAATAAAGGTTTTCTAGAAGTGCATCTTTTTTCGCCACGAATTTATCTTTAATTGTTAACAGTAACAAGTATGTCGTGTACATAAAATAGCAGAATGATAAAACATAATTAAAAACTTATCATTATTTTGTCTCAATTAAAAAATACGTAGCAAATTTTGTACTAAAACAATGTTTTTCCAGCAGTATGCATTGGTTTCGATTTTATTTATTTTTAATTGTTTACGGTAACTACTATGTAATGCACATAAACTTGAAAATGACAAAAACAGAATTAACAAACTTTTTAAACCGTTACCGACGCATTTTAATGTTAAAAAGACCTTACCCAAATATAATAGTTTGCTTAGATAAAAAAAAAAAGAAAATAAACCTAGATTAGTTTCGGTCACATTTTTATTTCACTTTTAAAATATACATTTTATTTATCAAATTATTTTTATCTAAAATTTCGTAATAAGTTACGACACTTTTACGAATAATTTTGTAACAAACAATAGTTTTCATCTAATAAATTTTTTAGTCGGAAATTTGTAACAATTTGTGACACATATTTCCGTCGAAATGTTTGATTATTTAAACTTTTTGCGACGCATTTCTAACAAACAATACTTTTGTTCTAATTATTTTTTTTCGTCGGAAGTTTGTAGCAATTTGCGAAGCATTTCCGACAAACACTTGTTTTTTTCAAATGATTTTTTTTTACGTCGGAAAATTGTGGCTATTTGCGACGCATTTCTAACGAACTGATTCTTAATATATATTTTCGTCGGAAATTTGTAGCTATTTGCGACGCTTTTGTGAAAAAAAATCCCTTTTTTCTGAGAGGCCCCGAGCCCCGAAAGTCCCCTCGGTTGGCAAACATCAAACCTATACTCTTTAAACCATATTTACATTACCATAGCAGCGGAATTTAAGGCGATTACATAAAATATTATACAAACCTAAACAAACATTAATACATAGCTCATATCTTTAATAGGTTTATAACATAGCCAGTCTATGCCAGGGGTAGTCTTCAAGTATGCCATGAGCCCTCCTGGTCTCCTTTTTCAAACTAATATGCATGTAAAACAAGTCAGCTTTATGCTGTTGAGTTCTAAGTTCATTTCTTAGAAAAATCCTTATTCATTCATGGCGTCATATGTCATAATTCAAATACATAGCATACCTGCTCTCATATCATAATTACATTACATACATAGCATCATAACATATTTTCATAACATACATATCATCATAACATAATTCATACAGTGAAGGAACTTCACCGTCAACTGCTGACTCTGAAGTCAAACAGGCTTATGCAGCACAAGGCTCTTAAACTACCAACCTGCGGCTGATAACTCAAGCATGCCTAAGATTTCTTTAACTGTACTGGCGACACACAGTCGACAGGCCTGTTCTTTCACAGGACTTCTTAAACCATCAACCGAAATTGACGGCTCATACCGGTACAAGACTTCTTAACATACATCAAAACATGGTTCAAATCATTTAAACCATCATACACATAAGCGGCTCCTTTCACCGTAGTGCGCATGTTTTACCCAACCGCAGCCGGGACTTTCATAACACATTTCCTCCTCGACTTCGGCCGACTGTCTTACAAAAATCATTTCTTTCTCAACCGCAGTTGAGACTTAAAACATTCTTTTCTTTAAAACATTCTTTATCTGTAAACATTCTTTACCTGACTATAATCAGGTTGAAATCACTTTCATAAAATAACTTTATAACATACATATTCTTTTATCCAACCATAGTAAGATAAAACAATCATTTCAAAGAATAACTTTCTAACATGCATATCAGCCCAAAATGATAAAACATTTAAAACAGGGCTATAAGAACTCACTTGATGTCTTACTGTAGCAAGATCCCTCGTAGCTGGAACTAACAGTATAACTCTGCATTGGTTTACGTTTAATTAGCTATCTATACTTTAACTTGCAGATTAAATCTTTCTGAACGTTCAATGTCAAAGACATTGCCTTAATAGTCATTAAACCGGTATTAGATTCTTAAGTATTTATTTTTAAAATCATATCATACAATCTATGATAATGTAGGAACCTAGACCGATTCAGGTTCCTTATACTAGATTGATGACACACTTGACTAATCAGAATAATCTCGGATTAATCAAATAGTTAATGTTGTTGATTATAGTGCTAAAACAGTTCTTAGACAGATTAATGGCTTAGGAATGATCAATCCTTATCATTGATTACCCAGATATCATGAAATATCACAATGTAGTATTAGAATAGGTTTAATAACCATGTCTAACATACTTATCTGATAGTTATCATAAATATCAGATAATCGTTTCAATGAGTATGTTAATGATTGTGATTAGTTTGAAACACTTAGATTTAACCTTTGCATTTCAAAGATTAACCAAACTAATCACCTACATTGTCATAATCAAATGGATTAAACCATTATAACCATAGTTGTGATTTCATGCAAACCGGGCATTACAACGGATCAAAACAAGGATTTAACTGATAGAACATCGTGTTCTTCAGTTATAATCAATCCTAGCCATCATCTAGGCATTAATCAACAATCCTAACTATGTCATTACGTTCAAAATCAAGATCTAATCGATCAAAATCAAACTAGAAGGTTAAAACGAATCATTACCTAATCGGACAGATATCTGACTGCACAACGACGATCAGGACTTGCAAACACGTTCCCTGGTGCGATCTGTGGAGTTTGGAAGCTTCAGATTTGAGTTTAGATAGTTAAAATTCGAATTCCTGCGTCTGGAAATGGAGCAGGTTCGAGAGATGTAAAAAAAAAAACTTTCTGCATGAGCTGATGAAGAAAACTGATCCATTGCACCGCCTCACTCGTCGCGTACCGCGACGAGGGCCAAATAGGGCTTCGCGTACCGCAAAGAAATCCAGAGGAATCTCAGATATTTTTCAATCATCACGTACCGCTAAGAATCCTCAACCTCTCCGTCGCGTACCGCGACGAGTCTAGAAGTTCCATACTTTGAAATTTTTCTTCGTTTCGCGATTCCATATAATCCGTAACTCCGTTTAGCGCACGGTTTTCGCCCACGTTCATCATTTCCCGTATACTATCAACCTGTAGTAATTTCAGTCGCCACATCAACGCGGATTCCTAGAACGATCAAAGGTGCTAAATCTTTGGTTGTTACAAATCTACCCTCCTTACAATAGGTTTCGTCCTCGAAACCTGTTACGTTTCAAATAAATGTGGGTAGAGTCGTTTCATCTCGTCTTCGGTCTCCCATGTCCCTTCAGATCCTTTTCGGTGTTTCCATTGAATCTTAACTTGTCTAATCATTTTGTTACGTAGTAGTTTTTCTTTCGTGTCAACAATTGCAACAGGTTCTTCTATGTAGTTTAGCTTTTCATCAACTTTAATGTCATTTAACGGCACATATGCTACATCATCTGCTAGACATTTTCTCAAATGTGAAATGTGAAATGTCGGATGAATTCCACTCAGTTAATCTGGTAGATCTAATCGGTAAGCTACCTTACCGACCCGTGCCATTATTCGAAAAGGTCCAATAAATCTCGGACTCAGCTTTCCCCTTTTCCTGAATCGAATAACTCCTTTCCATGGTGAAACCTTTAACAGTACTTGATCACCTACTTCAAATTCTATTGGTCTCCGTCTTTTGTCGGCATATGACTTTTGTCGATCCTGTGCAGCTTTCATTCGTGCTTTGACTAGTTGAAGCTTTTCTGTCAAATCTAACACTGCAGCTTTACTTCCCAATTCTTTCTGTCCTACCTCTCCCCAACACACGGGTGTCCTACAACGCCGTCCATACAATGCCTCATATGGGGGCATTCCAATACTAGCACGGTAGCTGTTGTTGTACGAGAATTCCACCAATGGTAAATGATCATCCCAACTACCACCAAAATCAATAATACAGGCTCTGAGCATATCTTCTAAGGTTTGGATAGTCCTTTCAGACTGTCCATCGGTTTGAGGATGATATGCAGTGCTGAGATTGAGTCTGGTACCCATCGTTTCATGAAACTGTTTCCAGAATCTTGAAACAAATCGTGTGTCACGATCTGACACTATAGAAACTGGAACTCCACGTCTTGTAATTATTTCTTTCACCAATAATTCAGACAGTTTTTCCGACGTATAAGTCTCACGTATAGGCAAGAAGTGAGCGCTTTTCGTTAACCGGTCTACAATTACCCAAATAGCATCATGACGTTTTGCCGTGAGTTGCAATTTAGTAATAAAATCCATGGTGATGTGTTCCCACTTCCATTCCGGGACTTCTAAAGGTTGCACATAACCATATGGTTTCTGATGTTCAGCCTTTACTTGTGCACATGTCAAATATTATTTACGTACTGCATTACATTAAACTTCATACCTGGCCACCAATAATCCTTTCGGAGATCTTGATACATTTTTGTTGCACCAGGATGAATGGAGTAACGTGACTTATGTGCTTCGTCTAGAATCCTTGACCTGATGTCCCTATTTCGTGGAACCCACATTCGACCAAATCGGATCTTAACACCACATTCATTTTCTTCTAGACTTTTAATCTGACCAAATATTCTTTCGAATCCCACATTTTCTTCCTTTAATCCTTCCTTCTGCGCATCCTTGAGTTCGTTTAGAAAATTTGGTGTTATTACCAAACTGTAAGACTTAACTTGTATAGTAGAGTGTTCTGTCTTACGACTTAGAGCATCAGCCACCACATTGGCCTTGCCCAGGTGATACAAAATTTCACAGTCATAATCTTTAAGTAGCTCAAGCCATCTTCTTTGTCTCATATTCAAGTCTTTCTGTTCAAAGAAGTATTTTAGGCTTTTATGATCTGTGTAAATTGAAATTTAACTCCATATAAATAATGCCTCCAAATTTTTAAAGCAAATACAACAGCAGCCAATTCCAAATCATGTGTTGGATAATTAGCCTCGTGGGTTTTCAATTGTCTTGAGGCATATGCTATTACCTTTGCTCTTTGCATAAGTACACAACCCAGACCTAGATTAGACGCATATGAGTATACCACCATGTCTTCATTGCCATCTGGCAATGCTAAGATAGGAGTTTCGGTTAATCTTTTCTTTAGTTCTTCAAAAGCTTGGACTTGAGTTGGACCCCAGTCATATTTTACTTCTTTCCTAGTCAACTTCGTCAGTGGTGTAGCAATCCTGGAGAAATCCTAGATGAATCTTCTGTAATAACCTGCTAATCCAAGAAAGCTACGAACTTCCGTTGGTGTTTTCGGAGGATTCCATTTCATTACCGCTTCTACTTTAGCTGGGTCCACCATTATGCCTTCTGGACTAATAACATGACCTAAAAATTGTACTTCCCGTAGCCAAAAGGCACATTTAGAGAACTTAGCATAAAGCTTTTCTCTTCTTAGCATTTCAAGTACTTCTCGGATGTGGCATGCATGATCACTTTCACTCCTTGAGTATATTAAGATATCGTCAATGAACACAATCACTGATCGGTCTAACATAGGTCTACACACCCGATTCATCAAATCCATAAACGCCGCAGGAGCGTTTGTTAATCCGAAAGACATCACAAGAAACTCATAATGTCCATAACGTGTACGAAAAGCTGTCTTCGGAATATCTTGTTCTCTCACCTTTAGTTGATGATACCCTGATCTGAGATCTATTTTAGAAAACCAACTTGCCCCTTGCAATTGGTCGAATAGATCGTCAATCCTTGGTAACGGATACTTATTCTTTATTGTGAGCTTATTCAATTCCCTATAATCAATAAACATTCTCATGCTTCCGTCCTTTTTCTTTACAAATAACACTGGTGCACCCCAAGGTGACACACTTGGTCGTATAAAACCTTTGTCTAGAAGGTCTTGTAGTTGGGTCATTAATTCTTTCATTTCCGTTGGAGCCAGACGGTACGGTGCCTTGGCGACAGGTTGAGCTCCTGGCACAACATCAATTTGGAATTCGATTTCCCGATCAGGTGGAATTCCTGGCAAATCCTCAGGAAATACATCAGGAAAGTTACACACCACGGGTACGTCTTCCAATTCTTTTACCTTAACTTCTTTATCAATAACATAGGCCAGATAAGCCCCACACCCTCGCCTCATAATTTCACTTGCCTTAATCATTGAAATGACTTTAGGCACGTTAAACACTTTATCCCCGTAAACCGTTACTGAACTCCCATTAAGAGCCGTTAAGAAAATCATATTTCGTCGACAGACAATGTTAGCCTCGTGTTTGGCCAACCAATCCATACCCAACACTACATCGAAACCTCCTAACGTAATCACAAACAACTTAACAGGGAATCTATGACCTTTTATATCAATGTAACAATCATCATCAATAGCCTCCGTTACTCTAGTAGATTTACCAAGAGCAGTTTCTATGTTAAAGGCATGTTCTATCTTTTTAACATTAGCACGCAGTTTATCACAAAAAGTAATAGCCACAAAGCTCATACTTGCACCAGAATCAAATAGCACTGAAGCAGGGATATCGTTAATCAAGAATGTACCTGTCACCACATCAGGGTCTTTGTCTGCCTGATCTTTTGTCATAGTAAAGGCACGCGCATTTGCCTTTTGCTTCTCACCTCCCTTGCTACTTTCAGGTTTGCTGGCTTCAATAGGTATTGTCTTTGGTTTAAAACAATTCTTGCTCACGTGACCGATTCCACCAAAATTGTAACATTTTGGTATACTTGGAAAATTATGCGAGAAATGTCCAGTTTTTCCACAACGGTAGCACAAAGTAGTCCCCAGAAGACATTCTCCCCCATGCCTCCTTCCACATTTAGTGCATGTTTCAAATTCTTCCCTCCTAAACTTTTTCATAGGGGGCCCTGGTTTGTCATTTCGATTTCTTTTAAATCTAGATGACCACTTTTGCTTAGGTTCTTCCTTTATTGGTTCAGCTTCCAACACATCATCCCAGACAATGCCGCTAATCTCTACGGCTGATTCAAAAGTTCTGGGAGCATGCGCCTTCACATGTGTTCGGACTTTAGGTGGTAGTCCTTCCACATATAACTTCAACATGTGTTCCTCCGTGTTTACCAAATGAGGAACTAATCTTGACATTTCATTAAATTTTGACGTATATTGCCGATGATTCATACGTCCAGCTTTCAAAGTCAGAAATTCCCGCTCGATTTTATCAATTTCATTCTTTGGACAAAAGTGTTTCATAACTAATTCCTTTAAGTTCTCCCATTTCATGCCCTCCACATCAGTAGTGGTCTTTGACTGCTTGACAGTGTTCCACCAATGTAGAGCTTCTTCAGTAAATGAATGAGCTGCAAATTTCACAGCTTGATCAACCCGACATTCACTGATCTCGATAACCGCCTCCATAGCTGAAACCCAATGGCAGGTAGCCACCGCATCTTTCTTACCATCAAAGGGTGGGGGATTGCACCCTTTAAAAGCTTTGTAGTCACATCCTTTGGGTCCCTTTGTACCTGAACCCTTACCTTTATCATTGATGATCAATACCTCATCTTCATCTTGCTCTTTGTTAGAGCTGTTGACTTTATCTCTTTCCTCATTAGCTTCTTCTTTAGTAGTTTCCTTTTCAGCTTTGGTTCTATCAGTAGGAAGTATATCTTTTAACATTTTACGAACTTCAACAGATATTGCCTTTACCACCACCGGTTCGAGCCTAAGTTCCTCCTCTTCATTTTCTTCTTCAATGTTGACTTCAGTTTACTCATTATTCACTGGTACTTCCTCAGTTTGCTTCTTATTTTTAGGTGGTCGGCCTCGACCTCTACCACGTCCACCTTCTCTCCCTTCGCCTACCATTTTAGTTTTCTATACATGTTGCAAACAATCACGTGTCAATCAAGGTAATAATTCAGGACGTAATAAGCATTGTAAATTGTTAATGACGTTGATCAAGTGTAATTAACTATTTACCTCACTTATAACTTCTAAACATTTCCAATCATGAACACATTATCATTCGCAACATCGTACTACTTTAATCTATATCTTAAACGTAACGAAGCTCTAAGGTCATATACTCATGGCATCAAACTACCCTTGACTGGCATTCTTATCATTCTGTCCCATTTTCAGTCTAAGTCCAGCCATTTGGGATGACCGGATCTCTCAAACTATGGCTCTGATACCAACTTGAGAGGCCCCGAGCCCCGGAAGTCCCCTCGGTTGGCAAACATCAAACCTATACTCTTTAAACCATATTTACATTACCATAGCAGCGGAATTTAAGGCGATTACATAAAATATTATACAAACCTAAACAAACATTAATACATAGCTCATATCTTTAATAGGTTTATAACATAGCCATTCTATGCCAGGGTAGTCTTCAAGTATGCCATGAGCCCTCCTGGTCTCCTTTTTCAAACTAATATGCATGTAAAACAAGTCAGCTTTATGTTGTTGAGTTCTAAGTTCATTTCTTAGAAAAATCCTTATTCATTCATGGCGTCATATGTCATAATTCAAATACATAGCATACCTGCTCTCATATCATAATTACATTACATACATAGCATCATAACATATTTTCATAACATACATATCATCATAACATAATTCATACAGTGAAGGAACTTCACCGTCAACTGCTGACTCTGAAGTCAAACAGGCTTATGCAGCACAAGGCTCTTAAACTACCAACCTGCGGCTGATAACTCAAGCATGCCTAAGATTTCTTTAACTGAACTGGCGACACACAGTCGACAGGCCTGTTCTTTCACTGGACTTCTTAAACCATCAACCAAAATTGACGGCTCATACCGGTACAAGACTTCTTAACATACATCATAACATGGTTTAAATCATTTAAACCCTCATACACATAAGCGGCTCCTTTCACCGTAGTGCGCATGTTTTGCCCAACAGCAGCCGGGACTTTCATAACACATTTCCTCCTCGACTTCGGCCGACTGTCTTACAAAAATCATTTCTTTCTCAACCGCAGTTGAGACTTAAAACATTCTTTTCTTTAAAACATTCTTTATCTGTAAACATTCTTTACCTGACTATAATCAGGTTGAAATCACTTTCATACAATAACTTTATAACATACATATTCTTTTATCCAACCATAGTCAGATAAAACAATCATTTCAAAGAATAAGTTTCTAACATGCATATCAGCCCAAAATGATAAAACATTTAAAACAGGGCTATAAGAACTCACTTGATGTCTTACTGTAGCAAGATCCCTCGTAGCTGGAACTAACAGTATAACTCTGTATTGGTTTACGTTTAATTAGCTATCTATACTTTAACTTACAGATTAAATCATTCTGAACGTTCAATGTCAAAGACATTGCCTTAATAGTCATCAAACCGATATTAGATTCTTAAGTATTTATTTTGAAAATCATAACATACAATGTATTATAATGTAGGAACCTAGACCGATTCAGGTTCCTTATACTAGATTGATGACACACTTGACTAATCAGAATAATCTCGGATTAATCAAATAGTTAATGTTGTTGATTATAGTGCTAAAACAGTTCTTAGACAGATTAATGGCTTAGGAATAATCAATCCTTATCATTGATTACCCAGATATCATGAAATATCACAATGTAGTATTAGAATAGGTTTAATAACCATGTCTAACATACGTATCTGTTAGTTATCATAAACATCAGATAATCGTTTCAATGAGTATGTTTATGATTGTGATTAGTTTGAAACACTTAGATTTAACCTTTGCATTTCAAAGATTAACCAAACTAATCACCTACATTATCATAATCAAATGGATTAAACCATTATAACCATAGTTGTGATTTCATGCAAACCGGGCATTACAACGGATCAAAACAAGGATTTAACCGATAGAACATCGTGTTCTTCAGTTATAATCAATCCTAGCCATCATCTAGGCAATAATCAACAATCCTAACTATGTCATTACGTTCAAAATCAAGATCTAATCGATCAAAATCAAACTAGAAGGTTAAAACGAATCATTACCTAATCTGACAGATATCTGACTGCACAACGACGATCAGGACTTGCAAACACGTTCCCTGGTGCGATCTGTGGAGTTTGGAAGCTTCAGATTTGAGTTTAGATAGTTAAAATTCGAATTCTTGCGTCTGGAAATGGAGCAGGTTCGAGAGATGTGAAAAAAATAAATTTTCTGCATGAGCTGATGAAGAAAACTGATCCATTGCACCGCCTCACTCGTCGCGTACCGCGACGAGGGCCAAATAGGGCTTCGCGTACCGCAAAGAAATCCGGAGGAATCTCAGATATTTTTCAACCATCGCGTACCGCTAAGAATCCTCAACCTCTCCGTCGCGTACCGCGACGAGTCTAGAAGTTCCATACTTTGAAAATTTTCTTCGTTTCGCGATTCCGGATAATCCGTAACTCTGTTTCGCGCACGGTTTTCGCCCACGTTCATCATTTCCCGTATACTATCAACCTGTAGTAATTTCAGTCGCCACATCAACGCGGATTCCTAGAACGATCAAAGGTGCTAAATCTTTGGTTGTTACAAATCTACCCTCCTTACAATAGGTTCGTCCTCGAAACCTGTTACGTTTCAAATAAATGTGGGTAGAGTCGTTTCATCTCGTCTTCAGTCTCCCATGTCGCTTCAGATCCTTTTCGGTGTTTCCATTGAATCTTAACTTGCCTAATCATCTTGTTACGTAGTAGTTTTTCTTTCGTGTCAACAATTGCAACAGGTTCTTCTATGTAGTTTAGCTTTTCATCAACTTTAATCTCATTTAACGGCACATATGCTACATCATCTGCTAGACATTTTCTCAAATGTGAAACGTGAAATGTCGGATGAATTCCACTCAGTTGATCTGGTAGATCTAATCGGTAAGCAACCTTACCGACCCGTGCCATTATTCGAAAAGGTCCAATAAATCTCGGACTCAGCTTTCCCCTTTTCCTGAATCGAATAACTCCTTTCCATGGTGAAACTTTTAACAGTACTTGATCACCTACTTCAAATTCTATTGGTCTCCGTCTTTTGTCGGCATAGGACTTTTGTCGATCCTGTGCAGCTTTCATTCGTGCTTTGACTAGTTGAAGCTTTTCTGTCAAATCTAACACTGCAGCTTTACTTCCCACTTCTTTCTGTCCTACTCCTCCCCAACACACGGGTGTCCTACAACACCGTCCATACAATGCCTCATATGGTGGCATTCCAATACTAGCATGGTAGCTGTTGTTGTACGAGAATTCCACCAATGGTAAATGATCATCCCAACTACCACCAAAATCAATAATACAGGCTCTGAGCATATCTTCTAAGGTTTGGATAGTCCTTTCAGACTGTCCATCGGTTTGAGGATGATATGCAGTGCTGAGATTGAGTCTGGTACCCATCGTTTCATGAAACTGTTTCCTGAATCTTGAAACAAATCGTGTGTCACGATCTGACACTATAGAAACGGGAACTCCATGTCTTGTAATTATTTCTTTCACAAATAATTCAGACAGTTTTTCCGACGTATAAGTCTCACGTATAGGCAAGAAGTGAGCACTTTTCGTTAACCAGTCTACAATTACCCAAATAGCATCATGACGTTTTGCCGTGAGTGGCAATTTAGTAATATAAAATCAATGGTGATGTGTTCCCACTTCCATTCCGGGACTTCTAAAGGTTGCACATAACCATATGGTTTCTAATGTTCAGCCTTTACTTGTGCACATGTCAAACATTTATTTCCGTACTGCATTACATTAAACTTCATACCTGGCCACCAATTATCCTTTCGGAGATCTTGATACATTTTTGTTGCACCAGGATGAATGGAGTAACGTGACTTATGTGCTTCGTCTAGAATCCTTGACCTGATGTCCCTATTTCGTGGAACCCACATTCGACCAAATCGGATCTTAACACCACATTCATTTTCTTCTAGACTTTTAATCTGACCAAATATTCTTTCGAATCCCACATTTTCTTCCTTTAATCCTTCCTTCTGCGCATCCTTGAGTTCGTTTAGAAAATTTGGTGTTATTACCAAACTGTAAGACTTAACTTGTATAGTAGAGTGTTCTGTCTTACGACTTAGAGCATCAGCCACCACATTGGCCTTGCCCAGGTGATACAAAATTTCACAGTCATAATCTTTAAGTAGCTCAAGCCATCTTCTTTGTCTCATATTCAAGTCTTTCTGTTCAAAGAAGTATTTTAGGCTTTTATGATCTGTGTAAATTGTACATTTAACTCCATATAAATAATGCCTCCAAATTTTTAAAGCAAATACAACAGCAGCCAATTCCAAATCATGTGTTGGATAATTAGCCTTGTGGGTTTTCAATTGTCTTGAGGCATATGCTTTTACCTTTCCTCTTTGCATAAGTACACAACCCAGACCTAGATAAGACGCATATGAGTATACCACCATGTCTTCATTGCCATCTGGCAATGCTAAGATAGGAGTTTCGGTTAATCTTTTCTTTAGTTCTTCAAAAGCTTGGACTTGAGTTGGACTCTAGTCATATTTTACTTCTTTCCTAGTCAACTTCGTCAGTGGTGTAGCAATCCTGGAGAAATCCTGGATGAATCTTCTGTAATAACCTGCTAATCCAAGAAAGCTACGAACTTCCGTTGGTGTTTTCGGAGGATTCCATTTCATTACCGCTTCTACTTTAGCTGGGTCCACCATTATGCCTTCTGGACTAATAACATGACCTAAAAATTGTACTTCCCGTAGCCAAAAGGCACATTTAGAGAACTTAGCATAAAGCTTTTCTCTTCTTAGCATTTCAAGTACTTCTCGGATGTGGCATGCATGATCACTTTCACTCCTTGAGTATATTAAGATATCGTCAATGAACACAATCACTGATCGGTCTAACATAGGTCTACACACCCGATTCATCAAATCCATAAATGTCGCAGGAGCGTTTGTTAATCCGAAAGACATCACAAGAAACTCATAATGTCCATAACGTGTACGAAAAGCTGTCTTCGGAATATCTTGTTCTCTCACCTTTAGTTGATGATACCCTGATCTGAGATCTATTTTAGAAAACCAACTTGCCCCTTGCAATTGGTCGAATAGATCGTCAATCCTTGGTAACGGATACTTATTCTTTATTGTGAGCTTATTCAATTCCCTATAATCAATAAACATTCTCATGCTTCCGTCCTTTTTCTTTACAAATAACACTGGTGCACCCCAAGGTGACACACTTGGTCGTATAAAACCTTTGTCTAGAAGGTCTTGTAGTTGGGTCATTAATTCTTTCATTTCCGTTGGAGCCAGACGGTACGGTGCCTTGGCGACAGGTTGAGCTCCTGGCACAACATCAATTTGGAATTCGATTTCCCGATCAGGTGGAATTCCTGGCAAATCCTCAGGAAATACATCAGGAAAGTTACACACCACGGGTACGTCTTCCAATTCTTTTACCTTAACTTCTTTATCAATAACATAGGCCAGATAAGCCCCACACCCTCGCCTCATAATTTCACTTGCCTTAATCATTGAAATGACTTTAGGCACGTTAAACACTTTATCCCCGTAAACCGTTACTGAACTCCCATTAAGAGCCGTTAAGAAAATCATATTTCGTCGACAGACAATGTTAGCCTCGTGTTTGGCCAACCAATCCATACCCAACACTACATCGAAACCTCCTAACGTAATCACAAACAACTTAACAGGGAATCTATGACCTTTTATATCAATGTAACAATCATCATCAATAGCCTCCGTTACTCTAGTAGATTTACCAAGAGCAGTTTCTATGTTAAAGGCATGTTCTATCTTTTTAACATTAGCACGCAGTTTATCACAAAAAGTAATAGCCACAAAGCTCATACTTGCACCAGAATCAAATAGCACTGAAGCAGGGATATCGTTAATCAAGAATGTACCTGTCACCACATCAGGGTCTTTGTCTGCCTGATCTTTTGTCATAGTAAAGGCACGCGCATTTGCCTTTTGCTTCTCACCTCCCTTGCTACTTTCAGGTTTGCTGGCTTCAATAGGTATTGTCTTTGGTTTAAAACAATTCTTGCTCACGTGACCGATTCCACCAAAATTGTAACATTTTGGTATACTTGGACAATTATGCGAGAAATGTCCAGTTTTTCCACAACGGTAGCACAAAGTAGTCCCCAGAAGACAATCTCCCCCATGCCTCCTTCCACATTTAGTGCATGTTTCAAATTCTTCCCTCCTAAACTTTTTCATAGGGGGCCCTGGTTTGTCATTTCGATTTCTTTTAAATCTAGATGACCACTTTTGCTTAGGTTCTTCCTTTATTGGTTCAGCTTCCAACACATCATCCCAGACAATGCCGCTAATCTCTACGGCTGATTCAAAAGTTCTGGGAGCATGCGCCTTCACATGTGTTCGGACTTTAGGTGGTAGTCCTTCCACATATAACTTCAACATGTGTTCCTCCGTGTTTACCAAATGAGGAACTAATCTTGACATTTCATTAAATTTTGACGTATATTGCCGATGATTCATACGTCCAGCTTTCAAAGTCAGAAATTCCCGCTCGATTTTATCAATTTCATTCTTTGGACAAAAGTGTTTCATAACTAATTCCTTTAAGTTCTCCCATTTCATGCCCTCCACATCAGTAGTGGTCTTTGACTGCTTGACAGTGTTCCACCAATGTAGAGCTTCTTCAGTAAATGAATGAGCTGCAAATTTCACAGCTTGATCAACCCGACATTCACTGATCTCGATAACCGCCTCCATAGCTGAAACCCAATGGCAGGTAGCCACCGCATCTTTCTTACCATCAAAGGGTGGGGGATTGCACCCTTTAAAAGCTTTGTAGTCACATCCTTTGGGTCCCTTTGTACCTGAACCCTTACCTTTATCATTGATGATCAATACCTCATCTTCATCTTGCTCTTTGTTAGAGCTGTTGACTTTATCTCTTTCCTCATTAGCTTCTTCTTTAGTAGTTTCCTTTTCAGCTTTGGTTCTATCAGTAGGAAGTATATCTTTTAACATTTTACGAACTTCAACAGATATTGCCTTTACCACCACCGGTTCGAGCCTAAGTTCCTCCTCTTCATTTTCTTCTTCAATGTTGACTTCAGTTTACTCATTATTCACTGGTACTTCCTCAGTTTGCTTCTTATTTTTAGGTGGTCGGCCTCGACCTCTACCACGTCCACCTTCTCTCCCTTCGCCTACCATTTTAGTTTTCTATACATGTTGCAAACAATCACGTGTCAATCAAGGTAATAATTCAGGACGTAATAAGCATTGTAAATTGTTAATGACGTTGATCAAGTGTAATTAACTATTTACCTCACTTATAACTTCTAAACATTTCCAATCATGAACACATTATCATTCGCAACATCGTACTACTTTAATCTATATCTTAAACGTAACGAAGCTCTAAGGTCATATACTCATGGCATCAAACTACCCTTGACTGGCATTCTTATCATTCTGTCCCATTTTCAGTCTAAGTCCAGCCATTTGGGATGACCGGATCTCTCAAACTATGGCTCTGATACCAACTTGAGAGCCCCGAGCCCCGGAAGTCCCCTCGGTTGGCAAACATCAAACCTATACTCTTTAAACCATATTTACATTACCATAGCAGCGGAATTTAAGGCGATTACATAAAATATTATACAAACCTAAACAAACATTAATACATAGCTCATATCTTTAATAGGTTTATAACATAGCCATTCTATGCCAGGGTAGTCTTCAAGTATGCCATGAGCCCTCCTGGTCTCCTTTTTCAAACTAATATGCATGTAAAACAAGTCAGCTTTATGCTGTTGAGTTCTAAGTTCATTTCTTAGAAAAATCCTTATTCATTCATGGCGTCATATGTCATAATTCAAATACATAGCATACCTGCTCTCATATCATAATTACATTACATACATAGCATCATAACATATTTCCATAACATACATATCATCATAACATAATTCATACAGTGAAGGAACTTCACCGTCAACTGCTGACTCTGAAGTCAAACAGGCTTATGCAGCACAAGGCTCTTAAACTACCAACCTGCGGCTGATAACTCAAGCATGCCTAAGATTTCTTTAACTGTACTGGCGACACACAGTCGACAGGCCTGTTCTTTCACAGGACTTCTTAAACCATCAACCAAAATTGACGGCTCATACCGGTACAAGACTTCTTAACATACATCAAAACATGGTTCAAATCATTTAAACCATCATACACATAAGCGGCTCCTTTCACCGTAGTGCGCATGTTTTGCTCAACCGCAGCCGGGACTTTCATAACACATTTCCTCCTCGACTTCGGCCGACTGCCTTACAAAAATCATTTCTTTCTCAACCGCAGTTGAGACTTAAAACATTCTTTTCTTTAAAACATTCTTTATCTGTAAACATTCTTTACCTGACTATAATCAGGTTGAAATCACTTTCATAAAATAACTTTATAACATACATATTCTTTTATCCAACCATAGTCAGATAAAACAATCATTTCAAAGAATAACTTTCTAACATGCATATCAGCCCAAAATGATAAAACATTTAAAACAGGGCTATAAGAACTCACTTGATGTCTTACTGTAGCAAGATCCCTCGTAGCTGGAACTAACAGTATAACGCTGCATTGGTTTACGTTTAATTAGCTATCTATACTTTAACTTACAGATTAAATCTTTCTGAACGTTCAATGTCAAAGACATTGCCTTAATAGTCATCAAACCGATATTAGATTCTTAACTATTTATTTTTAAAATCATATCATACAATGTATTATAATGTAGGAACCTAGACCGATTCAGGTTCCTTATACTAGATTGATGACACACTTGACTAATCAGAATAATCTCGAATTAATCAAATAGTTAATGTTGTTGATTATAGTGCTAAAACAGTTCTTAGACAGATTAATGGCTTAGGAATGATCAATCCCTATCATTGATTACCCAGATATCATGAAATATCACAATGTAGTATTAGAATAGGTTTAATAACCATGTCTAACATACTTATCTGATAGTTATCATAAACATCAGATAATCGTTTCAATGAGTATGTTAATGATTGTGATTAGTTTGAAACACTTAGATTTACTCTTTGCATTTCAAAGATTAACCAACTAATCACCTACATTGTCATAATCAAATGGATTAAACCATTATAACCATAGTTGTGATTTCATGCAAACCGGGCATTACAACGGATCAAAACAAGGATTTAACCGTTAGAACATCGTGTTCTTCAGTTATAATCAATCCTAGCCATCATCTAGGCAATAATCAACAATCCTAACTATGTCATTACGTTTAAAATCAAGATCTAATCAATCAAACTCAAACTAGAAGATTAAAACCAATCATTACCTAATCTAACGGATATCTGACTGCACAACGACGATCAGGACTTGCAAACACGTTCCCTGGTGCGATCCGTGGAGTTTGGAAGCTTCAGATTTGAGTTTAGATAGTTAAAATTCGAATTCTTGCGTCTGGAAATGGAGCAAGTTCGAGAGATGTAAAAAAAATAAATTTTCTGCATGAACTGATGAAGAAAACTGATCCATTGCACCGCCTTACTCGTCGCGTACCGCGATGAGGGCCAAATAGGGCTTCGCGTACCGCGAAGAAATCCGGAGGAATCTCAGATATTTTTCAACCATCGCGTTCCGCGAAGAATCCTCAACCTCTCCGTCGCGTACCGCGACGAGTCTAGAAGTTCCATACTTTGAAATTTTTCTTCGTTTCGCGATTCCGGATAATCCGTAACTCCATTTCGCCCACGGTTTTCGCCCACGTTCATCATTTCCCGTATACTATCAACCTGTAGTAATTTCAGTCGCCACATAAACGCGGATTCTTAGAACGATCAAAGGTGCTAAATCTTTGGTTGTTACATTTTCTAATATATTTTTTCCTCGAAATTTCGTAGGAATATACGACACATTTCCGACGAAATGTTTAATTAATTAAAGGTTTTTGTCCGAAATTCGTAAAAATTTCGACGTATTTGCGAAGAAATGTTTTGGTTATTAAATTCTATTTTCTGCGTCCAAATATATTAGCAATTTTCGACGCATTTTTGACAGTCAATATTTTTTGTGAAATAAAATAATTTTTAACATAAATTTGTAACAATTTGCGACGAGTTTGTAACCAATAGTTTGTCGGAATTAATGGTGGGCTTTCAGGGGCCAAAATTTGTACAAGCTGGAACACATTTGTTAAAAAATTAACGTTTTTTTAATTCGGTATGCTCTCTCAATAAAAAAATGCGTTGCAAATTTTCGTACTAAAACAAAGTTTTTCTAGAAGTGCATCTTTTTTCGCCACGAATTTATCTTTAATTGTTAACAGTAACAACTATGTCGTGTACATAAAATAGCAGAATGATAAAACATAATTAAAAACTTATAATTATTTTGTCTCAATTAAAAAATATGTAGCAAATTTTGTACTAAAACCATGTTTTTCCAGCGGTATTGTGATAACTACGTACGAAGAATTACGTCAGGAATGTATTGAGCACAGTTGATCGTGCTTAGAATCCACGTGGTGTTGAGAACCGAAATTATGATGGGATGATAGTATGCGAAAAATGATGAACATGGGCGAAAACCGTGCGCGAAACGAAGTTACGGATTGCCCGGAATCGCGAAACGAAGTTTCTGTCGAAAAACGGACGAAATTGCCTTGGGGCGGTACGCCCCGGGCCAAGTGATAACCTAGGCGATGCGTGCGGGGAGCAAACGAAAATATCTGGTGACATCATCTCGTCACAGTGACATCATCAATAGGTGACCAGAGGTGGGGGTGTGACACGGTGGTATCAGAGCCACAGGTTATAGAATTTAGGTGGACTTAGAGACCTAGACTATAACCATAGGCTCGTATAGTGACACAGAGAGCACCGAACATGTCTAACGAACAAAACTTGTTTTGAATTAAGCTAGGATAATCAGGTGGTACGGATCTCAGTTATGAGTGGCCAGCATAACTGAAATTCGCAACACGTGTGCATTCTAGTTTGATTTAATTCAAGCAGAACATGAATAACAAAGAACGAATAGTTGTGTTAGGATAGGGAGACGTCTCATATCATGTGCATGTTGAATGTTATTATTCAATATTTATTTCATGGTACTGATTTGAGAATTCTGTTTATACAGCGATGGCCGATCAAGGGGAGAGATACATTTATCAGCGGTTTCCTTATGTGGTATTGGACGATACACCGAGCTCGAGTTCGGGTTCTGATTCCGATCCGTCGGAAGTATCTGCGGCTGCATCGCAGGCTGATCCACCAGTGCCTCCCATACCACCAGCACCTGTGCCAGCTACACCACCACTACCAGTATCACCCGTTTCCTCTAGACATTCTCAGTTACCTGCTGAGAATGTTCCTGCTGACAGGAGGCAGAGTGCTTCTCCTCCTAGGATTCCCGTCTGGGACGGGTTGAGGCGGATGCGAGGCCAAGCTCGCAAGACGACAGGTCTTCCTCCTAGACATCAGATGGCGCCTAGAGACAAGCCCGACATCATACATGAGGTAGGAGAATCTTCACAGAAGGCGGAGTTTAGGGCGCAGCTTCGCCAGGTGACTCTAGATCTTCAGGGGACTCGCCTAGAGTTACAGGAGTCTCGTGCTACTGTGGAGGACACACGTACCACTGTGTTGGAGATACTCACCTCTCATCTGATGTTGATGGAGCAGGTGAATGCACTGGATGCTGGCACGCAAGCTTGGCGGGTTATGTTCGAGGAAAGGATAAGGAGAACAGTGATTCATGTGATGATAGCGGTATTTTGGCAGCGAGTGATAGTGATGAGAGGAGTGGTGATGGGAGCATTCGAGATGATGATCCTAGAGGCTAGTGTTGGTCATATAGCTATGGTGTGTGCCTATAGTGTTGGTCATATAGCTATGGTGTTGGATTGTTTATGGTATTTCATGCGGTGAGGGGATCGAGGGACTGAGCAGTTGCGATCTTATTGTACATATGATGTGACATAGGTATATCAGTGGTTGTGAGTGCGGGATATTTTGGTGTATACAGATCCCGAGTTTGTGAAAAGTAGGGTATGATGTTGTTGGTTTGAGGTATCATGACTTTTGGTTGTATCAAAACTTTTTGTGTATAAAACTATGGTAATGCTAATAAAATGGTTGTGTTGTGTATTTATCTGTGTAATGAGCGATGGGTGTGTTGTGTATGACTTGTGTGTTAATATCAAACTTATATGACCAACAATGTGGGGCCCCGAAACCGGGCACCTCACAGAGGTTGGTTTTCATCATAACACATAGCTCTTAAACTAAAACTTTCATAATCATGCAGCGGAAATGTAAACATAGTTTGATAAACAGAAATCAATAACATGTCTGTATCAAAATCACATCGGATTGCCAAAACCACCGGATCGTATGACTCTATGCCCGAGCTCCATGCCTTCTCTTATCATACCTTCAACCTGACATACATGCTAAATCAAGTCAGCTTACGCTGGTGAGTTCTAGTTTTCATAAAACAACATTAAACATACTTAACATATACATCATTTCATACACATAGTCCATAACATTTGCACATAACATCCTTACATCATCATCATCATACGTTCCACTGTTACCATTCGAACAGTGGGCTTATGCCGGCACAAGGCTCCATAACCGTTAGTCTGTCCCGCCGAAGCGTTCTGCAGACCCATACTTACCCAGTAGCAAGTACTGGAGCAACCATAACCATACTTACCCCATATGAATATGGGAGCAACGTGTCACACCCCCGCTAAAGCGGAAACACGAGGGCGAGACGAAATTGGATTACAAATACATTGTTTATAAAGAAACTTACTAAATTGCATTCATAATCCAAATAGACATACATAAGAGAATTACATAAATTCAAATGACATATCAATAAGAGTTTTACAAAATGATATGATCAAAACAATACAACAATGGAAGATTTCTCTATATAGTCTAATCTAAATTAAACAATATCTTCAAAATCTTCTTGTTGTGACAAAATCCATGAAGCTAATTTCCTGAAATACATGCTCAAGTGTCAACTAAAAATAGTTGGTGAGTCCATAGGTTTATGACTTGATAAAGCATGGTTAGAAAAGAGTTTATATTGATATTCATCCATTAATGTTTAACAATAAAGCATGCATTTTATGATTATGAGTTTAAACGATGTCAAACGTATACTTCACTCAAAATATTGCTAATGTACATCATGAATATTAAAGAAGTTTAAACGATAGTAACACGTATACTCAAGTAATCACTAAAA
Organism: Mikania micrantha; assembly: GCA_009363875.1. Classification (NCBI taxonomy): domain Eukaryota; kingdom Viridiplantae; phylum Streptophyta; class Magnoliopsida; order Asterales; family Asteraceae; genus Mikania; species Mikania micrantha. The sequence goes on along the minus strand of CM018686.1, from coordinate 38,846,275 downwards.
TGCCTATTTCAATTAAACACATATGGATGTAAAGATTTTAGCATCTAGCATGTATTCCACCCCAAAACATTAAAGTAAAAGAGGGGCTATGAAACTCACTAGTAGTAAGATGCTAGAAGGTAGATGATATTAAGATCTTGTTTCTCGTCACGAACTTCAAACTCCTAAAATAAGGAAAGTATACATTTGTTGAGTTTTTCGATGGATTTAATATTTAGTATTTTTATAAGAGATGCGTTAACCCGATTAATAGATTGGGGTTATTGCAAAGTAATGACTTTCATTAAGTCATATAAGAGATGATAATACGTTACTCGAACTTGTCATCTTCCAACTTAATAATGATATTAAGCCATAACACAGTTCGCTTTTTAATTTGGCATTTTAATCGACTCGTTATTTTGAGTCGTACCAAATTACGAATGAAACCACGGATGGTTTAATAATAATAGGACCACAGATGGTCTAATAATAAATAATGAAACCAAAGATGGTTTAAAATGATTAAGTTTGTAATGCGTATAATCAAGTTTAGGAATAAGGTTTATGAATTTATTACTTTCAAGTAATATTGATTTAAAGTCAAACCTTAAATGGGTTAATCACATTTAAGTAATATGTTTGAATAATTACAAGTATATATTTGTGAATGTATTAAAATGCTAAAAATATAAAAGCATGGTAAACGTTGAAAGTATGTTTTGTATAGTTGTTGATCTTTGATTAAAGACCCCTAATTATACAAAACCTTTGTGTTATCAACATTCAAAATAATAAGGCAAATATTGAAGGTATGTTTGGATGTTTGGTAGAGAACAAACACACAAACCTTTTTGTTATCAATATTGCAAGAATCCATAACTTGAAAATATGTTTGTGTATAGATTGATCATAGGTTACTTGTCATAAGACAAGTTATTAGGAAACCTCACAACACACAAACCTTTGTGTTATCAAGCATGGTAACAACTTAGAATTAGAGGGTTAGAAGAAGAAGTATGAAGACATAATGTGAATAATGTAAGAACATTTAGTTTAAGTGAGTATTACCTTGAAAACCTTAGAAAGATTTCAAGAGAAGTGATTTAGGAAGATAGAATTAGAAATCCAAAGAAAGAATGGATTTGGTGCAAAGGATTTGTGAAGGATGGAAGGTGGTATTTATAGTTGAAATTGGAGAGGGGAGGGTCTTGGGGAGACAAAAATGTTGGAAGGGGACAAGGATGTGGGGGTGTAGATTAGTAGGTTAAAAAGTTAAATGATTATGTTTAATTAGGATTTTTGATTAAAATTTAATTAAGGAAAGAGTTCTTTCAATTTTTATAAATAAAAATGTGTAAAAATAATTATAAAAAAAAAAAAAAGTTTATTAATTCATATTTATTTAAAAGAACATTTTATAATTATTTAAATATTTATTTAAATATTAAAATAGTTATAAATTTATATTTATTGATATACTCAAAAATTTTATAAAATTTATTTTAATATTTGGGATATTTATAAATGGTTTATATTATAATTCACTTTATTAAATATTTCCAAAATCTCGTATTTATTCCTTGATTATTTTTATACGCATTACGATATTTGAAACCCGTGACAGATCATGGTTTCTTAGTTTTGTCTAAATACCATCAACTCAACATACGTAATACTTGGTTTTTGTTCGTAAATGACTGGATAGCTAAGATTTTAATATGGTTATTACCTGGGATTTTCACGGATGTCACAGTCTCCCCCGGTTAAAAGAATTTCGTCCCGAAATTCAGTCTTTATTTACCAAGGTAGAGTCGTTCGTGAATAACTGAGGATACTTTTTCTTCATATGATCCTCCCTTTCCCATGTGAATTCAGGTCCTCGTTTAGAGTTCCATCTAACTTTAACTATCGGAATGCGGCTTCGCTTCAATGTCTTCACATCTCGATCCATAACCTCAATTGGTTCTTCGATAAAATGGAGTTTGTCGTCGAGTCGAACCTCATCCAATGGTATTATCAATGTTTCATCCGATAGGCATTTCTTTAGATTGGACACATGGAACGTATCATGCACTCCACCGAGTTCTTGTGGTAATTGAAGTTTGTAGGCCACGGGACCAATTCTATCGAGAATTTCAAAAGGTCCGACGTACCTCGGAGCTAGCTTGCCCTTCTTCCCGAATCGCACAACACCTTTCCATGGAGACACTTTTAACATTACCTTATCGCCAATTGCAAATTCCAATGGTTTCCTTCGATTGTCGGCGTAGCTTTTCTGACGATCCCTGGCGGATTTGATTCGGTCTTTGATTTGTGCAATTTTATCTGTTGTTTCTTGAATGATTTCGGGACCGGTTATTTGACTTTCCCCGATTTCTGCCCAACACACGGGAGATCGACATTTTCGTCCGTATAAGGCTTCGAACGGTGCGCACTTGATGCTCGTGTGGTAACTGTTATTATACGAGAATTCAATTAATGGAAGATGGTTATCCCAACTTCCACCAAAGTCTACCACACAACACCTAAGCATATCTTCCAAGGTTTGGATTGTTCTTTCAGTTTGGCCGTCGGTTTGTGGATGATAGGCGGTGCTAAGGTCAAGACGAGTTCCGAGTGCCTTTTGCATGGATTGCCAAAATCGGGAGGTAAATCGGCTATCTCGGTCAGAGATGATGGACATGGGCACCCCGTGCCTTGTGATGATTTCAGTGATGTATAATTTTGCAAGCTTCTCCATCTTAAAATCCTCTCTAATGGGCAAGAAGTGAGCGGACTTCGTCAATCGATCGACGATGACCCATATAGAGTCATAACCACCAGAGGTACGTGGTAGTTTGGTGATGAAATCCATGGAAATTTGCTCCCATTTCCATTGCGGGATTTCGGGTTGTTGTAGCATACCCGATGGTTTTTGATGTTCGGCTTTCACCTTAGAACAGGTTAGGCATTTTCCGACATACAAGGCGATGTCTTTCTTCATTCCGGGCCACCAATAGTATTCCTTGAGATCTTTGTACATTTTGTCGGCGCCTGGATGAATAGAGTATTTGGATTTGTGGGCTTCATGAAAAATGAGCTCTCGGATGTTGTTCAGTTCGGGAACCCACATTCTTTCTTGGAAATACAACACATCGTCTTCCTTTGGTTTGAGTTTCTTCTCCGCCCCGCATAGTAGTTCTTCTTTGAGTTCCTTTGCCTTTAGAGCTTCCTTTTGTGCTTCAAGAATTTGGGTTTTGAGAGAGGTTTGGATTGTCATACCTAAGGCGCGTACGCGAACGGGTTTGACCCTCTCTTTCCTACTTAGTGCATCAGCCACCACATTTGCTTTACCGGGATGGTAGCGTATGTCACAGTCGTAATCGTTGAGTAACTCAACCCATCTTCTTTGACGCATATTCAGCATTTTCTGATCAAGGATGTGTTGGAGGCTTTTGTGATCGGTGTATATAAGACACTTGGTACCGTAAAGGTAGTGTCTCCAGATTTTCAAGGCAAAGATGACGGCTCCCAACTCTAAGTCGTGAGTGGTGTAATTCTTCTCATGCACTTTGAGTTGTCGAGATGCATATGCAATAACTTTGTCTTTTTGCATCAACACGCAACCGAGACCTTGGTGCGATGCATCACAGTATACGACAAAATTATCGATACCGTCGGGGAGTGATAGGATCGGAGCATGGCACAACTTATGTTTCAACAATTGAAAGGCTTCTTCTTGTTCACTTCCCCATTTGTACTTTTGCTCCTTTTGAGTGAGCATGGTTAAGGGCTTGGCTATTTTAGAGAAGTTCTCGATGAATCTCCGATAGTATCCAGCCAACCCTAGGAACTGTCGAATTTCCGTCGGGGTTGTTGGTGCTTCCCATTTCTTCACGGCCTCAATCTTGCTTGGGTCGACTTGAATACCCCTATCATTAACCACATGACCAAGGAAGTGAACCTCCTTTAACCAGAACTCGCATTTGGAAAACTTAGCATATAGTTTCTCTTTTGCCAAGAGTTGGAGCACTAGCTTCAGGTGTTGCTTATGATCTTCCTCGTTTTGTGAGTATATAAGAATATCATCGATGAATACGATCACAAATTTATCGAGGTAAGGTTTGCACACACGATTCATTAAATCCATAAATACCGCAGGAGCATTGGTGAGTCCGAAAGGCATTACTAGGAATTCGTAGTGCCCGTATCTTGTTCGGAATGCGGTTTTGGGATGTCATCTTCATGAATCCTTAGTTGATGATAACCCGACCGAAGGTCTATTTTTGAGAAGTGTCTAGATCCTTGTAGTTGGTCGAACAAATCATCAATCCGAGGAAGAGGATAGCGGTTCTTAATGGTTACTTTGTTGAGCTCTCTATAGTCGATGCACATTCGAAACGATCCATCCTTCTTTTTGACAAACAGGATGGGTGCTCCCCATGGCGAGAAGCTTGGTCGAATGAATCCTCGATCCAAGAGTTCTTGTAATTGGCTTGATAACTCTTGCATCTCGGATGGTGCAAGACGGTAGGGTGTCTTTGCTATTGGTGCTGCTCCCGGAACCAGATCGATACGGAATTCTACTTGTCGCACGGGTGGTAATCCAGGTAGCTCGTTGGGGAATACGTCGGGAAAGTCTCGGACTATCGGTATGTCTTCGATTTTCTTTTCTTCTTGGTCCTTGACTTTGACGTGGGCAAGGAAGGCTTGACATTCCTTCTTCAGATACTTGTGTGCCTTCATGGCGGAAATGAGGTGTAGTTTCCTACTTGCTATCTCTCCTTGAATTTCTAGTGCTTCACCGTTCGGTAATGGGACTCGCACAATTTTGAGGTGACATTGGATTTCGGCTTGATGCTTGGACAACCAGTCCATTCCAACGACTACATCGAAACTTCCAAGTTGGATGGGTATGAGGTCTAGGTAGAACGAGTGACCGTCATAGTTAAGGACGCAACCTTTGAGGATCTTTCGTGCAGTTAATATTTTTCCGTTGGCTAGTTCTATGGTGTATATTTCAGTTAACGGGGTAGATTTTTGATTCACAACATGCTCAAACTTAGTTGATATAAAACTTTTATCAGCACCAGTATCAAATAAAATAGAAGCAGGATGATTATTTACAAGGAACGTACCAGTGACAACGTTGTTGTCTTCCCGAGCTTCTTTAGCTCCCATGACGAAAGCTCTTCCCCGTGGTGGATTGTTAGAAGATCCCGATCCTTGCGCCTTTTTGGGGCAAGTGTTGAGCATGTGGTCGGGGCTTCCACATCCGTAGCAAGCCCGTGGAGTGGGGTTGCTTCGACAATTATTGGCTTGATGCCCCGGCTTCCCACACTTGGTGCAGACGAGACACGTTCCAAAGTGGAAGAAGTTGCATTTTGCACACTTAGGTGCATGTTGATTCTTCCTTTCTTGGTTAACTGCCCCATAGTTACGGACAGTTGCAGGCTTCTTGTTATTGTTGGGTTTCTTGAAGTGATTGGAGTGATTGGTTTGGTTGGTGTGGTTGGAATGGTTGGATGTGTTGGGGTTATCAAGTTTTCTCTTCTCTCCCGAGTTCTTGTTCTCGAAAGCATTAGTTCGGACCAGATGGTCCCGAAGTTGGCCGGCCAAGAGGATGGCACTTTTAAGTGTGGTCGGCCTAGAAGCGGTGACCATGCTTCCAATTTGGGGTGCAAGTCCCCAAATATAACGCTCGATTTTCCGAGCTTCCGAGTTTACCATGTGTGGTAGTAAACTCGAGAGTTCGTGGAATCGATCATTATAAGCCATCAAATCAGCACCCTTCATGGTTAGGTGCCAAAACTCGTTCTCTAGTTTTTGGAGTTCGTTAATAGGGCAGTATTCTTCCAGTAGTAGAGCTTTGAACTCTTCCCATTCCATCGACTCAGCTTCATCAATACCCCTAGCTTGTATCTGGTTGTTCCACCAGTTTAAGGCCTTTCCCTGAAAGGAATTGGCTGCGTATCTAACCTTGTGGGTTTCCAAGCAATCAGAAATGCGGAGTACGGCTTGGATTTTGTCCAACCACCTTAGTAACCCTATGGCCCCATCGTTGCCATAAAAGTCCTTTGGTTTGCAAGACATAAAGTGCTTGTAGGTACAACCCCTTCTCGTATTGTTGGTTTCGGGGTCAGTCCCGTTAGTGTTGCTGTTATTGGTATTATGATTATTGTTGTTTCCCGAATTAGCTTGAGCCAGTATGCCGGGTATGGCCGCGGCTATTCTTTCTTCCACAAGTTTCTCGATGTCGGCCGGAGTCATTAGGATGGCCTCATCGGTGTTATCAGTTGGTCCCTTTTTTTTAATGGTCGTCCTCTTTTCGTTGGCGCCATTAGCTATGAAGTTTAAAAATGAAATGGTTTAGTATCTCATCGTAATGATTTATTTATTATATACTTGATTAAATTCTTTGTGCGTGCAAGAGTATGGATCATCCTTTTGTCAAAAGTTTATCTTGTTGGTTATGACCAATGTTTTGAAAATCTTGCGATTAGGAACCCATATTAGTAGTGAACTTAGAATAGGAATTGCCAAAATTCTCATGCATTTCAAATGGCGATTACGCGTGCACTCGTAATGGTGGTTTGACTTGCATGATCACTTTGGTTCTTGCTATTTTAGGTTGACATATCAATGTGAGTATAGAATAATCATTTTGGAGTTTATCTAAATCAATGAGGTTGGCTTCAAAGTGAAGCGGAATGGCAACCCAAAGGAATTGCCGTTGACTTATTAGAGCCGTATAGTTCGTACAACGTTTGGTATAACATGCTTTGGCCTATAGGTTAGAATGTTCTCATCGGGAGTCCCCAGGAAAGCTAGACTGGTCCCGCAGTATGTCGGGGATTTATACGAATCGCTTTCCTAGACAGGAGTCCCAACTACCGGCATTCGCCCTTCCAGTTAATACATGTCCGTTTATACAAAACTTAGCTCTAACGAGAATAGAATAAAAATATTTTTGAGTGTAAGAGTGTTAAACATATTTTTGTCATACATACATATTATGTGTTTTAAATTTTTATATAATAGGAAAAGTAAAAGTTGTAGGATTTAACTAAGGCTTTTACAATCTAAGGCATCCTTAATGGAATACTTAAATTCTAATGAATCTTATTTCTAACAAACAAGCAAGTAAGCACGTATAGTGGTAACAAGTAGTTCAAATAAGGTAGCATGTAGAGTTCATGTAAGTCCTAGGATGAGCTATAAGTTATAGTCTAGGTTTCATGCAACCTAATTCTCTATAACCAATGGCTCTGATACCAATCTGTCACACCCCCGCTAAAGCGGAAACACGAGGGCGAGACGAAATTGGATTACAAATACATTGTTTATAAAGAAACTTACTAAATTGCATTCATAATCCAAATAGACATACATAAGAGAATTACATAAATTCAAATGACATATCAATAAGAGTTTTACAAAATGATATGATCAAAACAATACAACAATGGAAGATTTCTCTATATAGTCTAATCTAAATTAAACAATATCTTCAAAATCTTCTTGTTGTGACAAAATCCATGAAGCTAATTTCCTGAAATACATGCTCAAGTGTCAACTAAAAATAGTTGGTGAGTCCATAGGTTTATGACTTGATAAAGCATGGTTAGAAAAGAGTTTATATTGATATTCATCCATTAATGTTTAACAATAAAGCATGCATTTTATGATTATGAGTTTAAACGATGTCAAACGTATACTTCACTCAAAATATTGCTAATGTACATCATGAATATTAAAGAAGTTTAAACGATAGTAACACGTATACTCAAGTAATCACTAAAATGCCTATTTCAATTAAACACATATGGATGTAAAGATTTTAGCATCTAGCATGTATTCCACCCCAAAACATTAAAGTAAAAGAGGGGCTATGAAACTCACTAGTAGTAAGATGCTAGAAGGTAGATGATATTAAGATCTTGTTTCTCGTCACGAACTTCAAACTCCTAAAATAAGGAAAGTATACATTTGTTGAGTTTTTCGATGGATTTAATATTTAGTATTTTTATAAGAGATGCGTTAACCCGATTAATAGATTGGGGTTATTGCAAAGTAATGACTTTCATTAAGTCATATAAGAGATGATAATACGTTACTCGAACTTGTCGTCTTCCAACTTAATAATGATATTAAGCCATAACACAGTTCGCTTTTTAATTTGGCATTTTAATCGACTCGTTATTTTGAGTCGTACCAAATTACGAATGAAACCACGGATGGTTTAATAATAATAGGACCACAGATGGTCTAATAATAAATAATGAAACCAAAGATGGTTTAAAATGATTAAGTTTGTAATGCGTATAATCAAGTTTAGGAATAAGGTTTATGAATTTATTACTTTCAAGTAATATTGATTTAAAGTCAAACCTTAAATGGGTTAATCACATTTAAGTAATATGTTTGAATAATTACAAGTATATATTTGTGAATGTATTAAAATGCTAAAAATATAAAAGCATGGTAAACGTTGAAAGTATGTTTTGTATAGTTGTTGATCTTTGATTAAAGACCCCTAATTATACAAAACCTTTGTGTTATCAACATTCAAAATAATAAGGCAAATATTGAAGGTATGTTTGGATGTTTGGTAGAGAACAAACACACAAACCTTTTTGTTATCAATATTGCAAGAATCCATAACTTGAAAGTATGTTTGTGTATAGATTGATCATAGGTTACTTGTCATAAGACAAGTTATTAGGAAACCTCACAACACACAAACCTTTGTGTTATCAAGCATGGTAACAACTTAGAATTAGAGGGTTAGAAGAAGAAGTATGAAGACATAATGTAAATAATGTAAGAACATTTAGTTTAAGTGAGTATTACCTTGAAAACCTTAGAAAGATTTCAAGAGAAGTGATTTAGGAAGATAGAATTAGAAATCCAAAGAAAGAATGGATTTGGTGCAAAGGATTTGTGAAGGATGGAAGGTGGTATTTATAGTTGAAATTGGAGAGGGGAGGGTCTTGGGGAGACAAAAATGTTGGAAGGGGACAAGGATGTGGGGGTGTAGATTAGTAGGTTAAAAAGTTAAATGATTATGTTTAATTAGGATTTTTGATTAAAATTTAATTAAGGAAAGAGTTCTTTCAATTTTTATAAATAAAAATGTGTAAAATAATTATATAAGAAAAAAAAAGTTTATTAATTCATATTTATTTAAAAGAACATTTTATAATTATTTAAATATTTATTTAAATATTAAAATAGTTATAAATTTATATTTATTAATATACTCAAAAATTTTATAAAATTTATTTTAATATTTGGGATATTTATAAATGATTTATATTATAATTCGCTTTATTAAATATTTCCAAAATCTCGTATTTATTCCTTGATTATTTTTATACGCATTACGATATTTGAAACCCGTGACAGATCATGGTTTATTAGTTTTGTCTAAATACCATCAACTCAACATACGTAATACTTGGTTTTTGTTCGTAAATGACTGGATAGCTAAGATTTTAATATGGTTATTACCTGGGATTTTCACGGATGTCACACAACGTCATACTTACCCCGTAACGAATGCGGGAGCAACATCATACTTACCCCGTAACGAGTACGGGAGCAACCATACTTACCCAGTACAAATACTGGAGCAACCATACTTACCCAGTAACAAGTACTGGAGCAACCATCATTCATCATGACATGATACACTAGCATCATATCATCATTCATCATAACATCGTATCATTATCCTAATAACATAGGATTTCTCATACAGGGTATGCTAGTATCATGTCATCATAACATCCTAGTACCATGCACATGTCATGCTAGCCGCACGTCATCATATCATTCATCATGGCAACATAAACACATTATGCTAGCATGTAATCATCATAACATCATACTTTCATCATAGCGTACCTAGGATTTTATCATAACATACATCCCTATTTATCATCATAGCATGTTATCCTTCAGTTTATCATCATAACTTACTAACATGCATTCATCATTCTTAGCATACTTTCATGCAATAATCATACTATCACCTTAACATGCATACATGGTCAGGGCATATCATCATTCATTCATCATCATCATAGGCACATATCATCATAGACATAACAATAAGCATGTATGTCAGCCCAAAACATTAAGCATAAAATAGGGCGTCTAGAACTCACCTGATAATGGATCCTTATCTTCTTAACCGAACTCCTTAGTTAAGACCCGGGAACCTACATCTGTTACATCATCTCATTACATTATGTTACGTTCTTTGGACCTAGAAAATATTCTAAGTCCCCATAGCCTACTAGTTCCCCCTGCTGAACCCAAGTCCTCGACACTTAGCTAAGTGTTCGAAACCCTTGAAATCTATTAAGTCCTCATGTACACGAAATCCATGAGTATTCGAAATACTAGTACACGAAATGCCCAAAGTACATGAAACACCCAAAGTACACGAAACCTGGTGTACTCGAACTGTTATGTGTATTCGAACTAGGGTACACGAAAGCACCGTATTCGAACTTCTTGTACTCGAAATGCTCTACTCGAAATGACCATACTCGAAATTCTAAGTATGATTTCGAGTACCCTTTGTGCAGGATTTCGTATACTCGTTACTGTTGTCTTTAAGCATCTCAGAAATTCATCTAAGACCTTGGGGAGCTAGTTCTAGGTTCCTTATGTTGTTACCAACGTATTGGAACCTCAAAGTTATGAACTTTATGCATAAAGGTGTGGGCTTTATGCATAAGTTCACCCTTTGTTTAACCATCCTAACTTTTGTATAAAAATCGTGACTTTTATACATAAACCACTTACTTGTAGTTAGATGATCCCTCCTGCAGATTCTCGTGTGTATCCCCTTCCGTTTGGTCGATCAAAGCTCGATTCTTGAAATTCTTGGACTTAAACTTCAGGTACTCGAGAGCAGATGAGCTTCCAGCCAAAGGTTCGCACATTTCCCAAGGCACTACTATTTATAGGAAGTGTCTTGTACTCGAATTTATGGATTTTTCGAATACAAGCTTCGAGTACAGTGTACTCGAAATCCCAATGTCGAGTACACGAACCCGAAGCCCCAATTTGTTTATTTTTCGTCTATCTTACTTCGAGCTTGTTATTCGTTACCCATTTGTAAGTTCAAGTAACTTGTATTAGAATTTCGGGATGTTACAAGTCTCCCCTCCTTACAATAGGTTTCGTCCCGAAACCTGCCTCGTTACATATCGAACAAATGGGGGTACATCTTCCTCATTTCGTCTTCCAATTCCCACGTCGTGTCTGAACCCTTCCGATGCTTCCACTGAACTCTTACTTGACGAACCGTTTTATTCCGTAGCTGCTTTTCCGTTGTATCCACAATGGCGACTGGTTCTTCAATGTAGTTCAGTCGGCTATCTACCTCAATGTCATCCAAAGGAACATGCGCCTGCTCGTCTGCCAAGCACTTCCTAAGATGTGACACGTGGAAGGTAGGATGAATCCCGTTCAGCTCCTCTGGTAGATCCAGTCGATACGCGACTTTCCCTACCCTTGCCTTTATCTGAAACGGTCCAATGTATCTCGGACTCAACTTTCCCCTCTTCCTGAATCGAATGATTCCCTTCCATGGTGATACTTTCAGCAACACTCGATCACCAACATCAAACTCGATCGGCCTCCGGCGCTTGTCAGCGTAAGACTTTTGGCGATCTTGTGCAGCTTTCATACGTGCTTTTATCACAAGTAGCTTTTCTGCCATATCAATCACAGCAGCCTTGTTTCCCATTTCTTTCTGTCCAACTTCACCCCAGCATACCGGGGTTCTACATCGTCGACCGTACAACGCCTCATATGGGGGCATTCCGATACTAGAGTGATAGCTGTTGTTATATGAAAACTCCACCAATGGCAAGTGGTCATCCCAGCTTCCTCCAAAATCGATAATGCACGCCCTAAGCATATCCTCCAACGTTTGGATAGTCCTTTCTGACTGTCCATCAGTCTGAGGGTGATAGGCGGTACTGATATTTAACCTCGTTCCCATAGCATCATGAAACTGCTTCCAGAATCTGGAAGTAAACCTCGTATCCCGATCTGACACAATGGAGACAGGAACTCCATGTCTGGTCACAATCTCTTTCACGAACAACTCAGACAACCTTTCGGACGTATACGTTTCCCTGATAGGAAGAAAGTGTGCACTCTTCGTCAGTCGGTCCACAATCACCCATATGGTGTCATGTCGCTTAGCTGTCTTTGGTAGCTTGGTAATGAAATCCATGGTGATGTGTTCCCATTTCCATTCTGGTACCTCTAGAGGTTGCACATATCCGTAGGGTTTCTGATGCTCAGCCTTCACTTGCGCACAAGTGAGACACCTGTTCACATACTGCATCACATTAAACTTCATGCCCGGCCACCAATAATCCTGTCGAAGATCTTGATACATCTTCGTCGCACCGGGGTGTACCGAGTAACGTGACTTGTGGGCTTCATCTAAAATCCTTGCTCGAATGTCCCCATTTCTGGGCACCCACATTCGACCGAATCGTAGCTTTATCCCATGGTCATTGTCTTCCAAGTTCTTGACTTGTCCGAAGACGCGTTCAAAACCCACATTCTCTTCTTTCAATCCCTCCTGTTGCGCCTGCTTGAGCTCGTTCAGAAAGTCTGGCGTTATCACCAAACTATACGATTTTACTCGTATGGCAGGATGATCAGTCTTGCGACTCAGAGCATCCGCCACCACATTGGCCTTTCCCGGGTGATATAGAATATCACAATCATAATCCTTTAGCAGCTCAAGCCATCGTCTCTGCCTCATGTTCAGATCCTTTTTCTCGAAGAAGTACTTCAAGCTCTTGTGGTCAGTATAGATGGTACTCCGTACTCCATACAAGTAGTGCCTCCATATTTTCAATGCAAACACCACCGCAGCGAGTTCAAGATCGTGGGTCGGGTAGTTAGCCTCATGAATCTTTAGCTGGCGCGAAGCATAAGCTATCACCCTTCCCCTTTGCATTAGTACACATCCCAACCCTTGTCGTGACGCATCGGCATACACAACAAGATCATCATTCCCATCCGGCAGTGCTAGAACAGGAGCTTGGGTAAGTTTCTCCTTCAGCACTGAAAACGCTTGTTCTTGGCTTGGACCCCATTCGTACTTTACGTCTTTCTTCGTGAGCTTCGTCAGTGGCGTCGCTATCTTGGAGAAGTCCTGAATGAATCTCCGATAGTAACCGGCCAAACCAAGAAAACTGCGTACTTCTGTCGGTGACTTTGGAGGACTCCATTTCATAATCGTTTCAACTTTAGCTGGATCTACCATAATGCCTTCTGGGTTCACCACGTGACCCAGAAACTGTACCTCTCGTAGCCAGAAAGCGCATTTGGAGAACTTAGCATAAAGTTCCTCTTTCCTCAGGATTTCCAATACCTCACGTACGTGGCAAGCATGGTCTCCCTCGTTCTTTGAATAAATCAAAATATCATCAATAAACACTATCACCGATCGGTCCAGCATCGGTCGACATACTCTGTTCATCAAATCCATAAATGCTGCGGGAGCATTCGTCAATCCAAACGACATAACGAGAAACTCGTAATGTCCATAACGCGTACGGAAAGCAGTCTTTGGAATATCCTGCTCTTGAACTTTCAACTGATGGTAACCGGATCGGAGATCTATCTTCGAGAACCAGCTTGCACCTTGCAATTGATCGAACAAGTCATCAATTCTAGGTAGAGGATACCTGTTCTTTACGGTCAACTTATTCAGTTCCCTGTAATCGATACACATACGCATACTTCCATCTTTCTTCTTAACAAACAGCACCGGTGCTCCCCACGGAGAGACACTCGGTCGTATAAAACCTTTGTCAAGGAGTTCTTGTAGCTGGGTCATCATTTCCTTCATCTCGTTTGGAGCTAAACGGTAAGGTGCTTTGGCAACGGGTTGTGCCCCCGGCACTAAGTCGATCTGGAACTCAATTTCCCGTTCGGGTGGTAATCCAGTCAATTCCTCAGGGAATACATCGGGGAAGTTACACACCACGGGAACATCATCAATCGTCCTCATATCCGCACGTTCCTCAATCGCGTAGGCCAAGTAGGCTACACACCCTCGCCTCATCATAACATCAGCCTTGATCATCGAAATGATCTTTGGCGCATACATCGCTCTATCACCATAAACCGTCACGGAGCTCCCATCCATCGCACGTAAACATATCATCTTTCGTCGACATACAATGTTAGCCTCATATTTGGCTAACCAGTCCATACCCAAAACCACATCGAATCCCCCTAAGGTAATAAGAAACAATCGGGCAGGGAACCTATGACCTTCTATCTCAACATAACAATCATTAATAGCCTCAGTCACCCTGGTCATCTTACCAATAGCCGTCTCTACATCAAATACCCGGTCTATCTTCTTAACCTTCCCAGATAACCCATCACAGAAAGTAGAAGACACAAAACTCATACTGGCACCAGAATCAAACAATACAGAAGCAGGAATATTGTTGATAGAAAAGGTACCTGTGACCACGTCAGGGTCCACAATCTCATCATCCTTCGTCATCGTAAAGGCTCGTGCTTTAGCCTTCTGCTTCTCCTTTCCTTTCTCCTCATTCTTACCCGAGCCCGAAGCATCGGCCCGTGGTAGCTTGCAATCCTTGGACATATGTCCTAATCCATTGCAGTTGAAGCATCGAGTAGCATTCGGGCAACTGCTAGAAAAGTGCCCCGTCTTTCCACACCTGAAACATAAATTAGTGCCCACCAGGCACTGTCCCGTGTGGCTTTTCCCACACTTGTTGCATCGGCCCATCTCCTCTCGCTTAGCCTTCTTGCTTGAGAACTTTCGTTGGTCTGTTCGACCCATCTTAGTCCCGGAGGACTCTTTCACCTTTGCTTCTTCTTTGGCTGGCTCGACTGACATAACATCATCCCAAACTATGCCACTGAGCTCCACAGTGGAGTCATAAGTCTTGGGAGCATTCGCCTTCACATGTATCCGAACCTTAGGAGGCAAACCCTCCATGTACAACTTCACCCTGCGTTCCTCGGTAGAAACCAAGTGAGGAACAAGTCTTGCCATCTCATTGAATCGTGAGGTGTACTGCCTGTGGTTCAGACTTCCCGCCTTCAGTACCAGAAACTCCCTTTCAACCTTATCCAACTCATTCTTGGGACAGAACTGCTTAGTGACCAGTTCCTTGAGATCCTCCCAAGTCATCTTTTCCATATCATCAGTAGTCTTGGATTGCTTGACGGTGTTCCACCAGTGAAGTGCCTCCTCAACAAAAGAGTGAGCTGCAAACTTGACAGCTTGGTCAATTCGGCACTCACTGATGGAGATAACAGCCTCCATCGCAGAAATCCAGTGGCAGGTGGCACTGCGTCCTTCTTCCCATCAAAGGTTGGTGGGTTGCATCCTTTGAAGGACTTGTAGTCACAGCCCTTCAGTTTCCCAGTCATAGAGTCGCCGCTCTTTGTCTCAATGATCACCACCTCATCTTCTTTGGTGCTTTCCTTAGTTCCCTCTGACTTGTCTTTTAAAGCATCCTTCAGTGCCTTAGCAATCAAGGCTAGTAGCTTCTCATCCATGATCTTGCAGACCTCATCAGAAATAGCCTTCACCACGATAGGCTCTAAAGTGAACTCGTCTTCATTCTCCGGTTGCTCGTTGTGCTCGTGGTCGTTCTCGTTGACAGGGTCTCCATTCTCGACACGTGGTTCTTCAGGTTCCTGTGGTTGCGTACGTGGTCTACCCTTTTGTCCGGCCATCTTAACTTTCTACATAATGCAACAATTGATGAGTCAGTACATGAATCAGTTTAGCACAGAATAAGTTTTGTAAATCGTTAACGACGTTGATCAAGTGTTATTAACCATTTACCCAACTCATAGGCTCTAAACGTTTCCCATCCCATCTCTTCAATGTGCGTGACACTAACTACTTATATAACATTACATCTAACCCTTAACTCATACATAAACATTCAACTCGTGGCATCCGTTCATCCGTGGCTGGCAATCCGCATCCGTTAATCCCATTCTCAGTTTAAGTCTTAGCACTTGGGATGCTAAGATCTCTCAAACTATGGCTCTGATACCAACTTGTGGGGCCCCGAAACCGGGCACCTCACAGAGGTTGGTTTTCATCATAACACATAGCTCTTAAACTAAAACTTTCATAATCATGCAGCGGAAATGTAAACATAGTTTGATAAATAGAAATCAATAACATGTCTGTATCAAAATCACATCGGATTGCCAAAACCACCGGATCGTATGACTCTATGCCCGAGCTCCATGCCTTCTCTTATCATACCTTCAACCTGACATACATGCTAAATCAAGTCAACTTACGCTGGTGAGTTCTAGTTTTCATAAAACAACATTAAACATACTTAACATATACATCATTTCATACACATAGTCCATAACATTTGCACATAACATCCTTACATCATCATCATCATACGTTCCACTGTTACCATTCGAACAGTGGGCTTATGCCGGCACAAGGCTCCATAACCGTTGGTCTGTCCCGCCGAAGCGTTCTGCAGACCCATACTTACCCAGTAGCAAGTACTGGAGCAACCATAACCATACTTACCCCATATGAATATGGGAGCAACGTCATACTTACCCCGTAACGAATGCGGGAGCAACATCATACTTACCCCGTAACGAGTACGGGAGCAACCATACTTACCCAGTACAAATACTGGAGCAACCATACTTACCCAGTAACAAGTACTGGAGCAACCATCATTCATCATGACATGATACACTAGCACCATATCATCATTCATCATAACATCGTATCATTATCCTAATAACATAGGATTTCTCATACAGGGTATGCTAGTATCATGTCATCATAACATCCTAGTACCATGCACATGTCATGCTAGCCGCACGTCATCATATCATTCATCATGGCAACATAAACACATTATGCTAGCATGTAATCATCATAACATCATACTTTCATCATAGCGTACCTAGGATTTTATCATAACATACATCCCTATTTATCATCATAGCATGTTATCCTTCAGTTTATCATCATAACTTACTAACATGCATTCATCATTCTTAGCATACTTTCATGCAATAATCATACTATCACCTTAACATGCATACATGGTCAGGGCATATCATCATTCATTCATCATCATCATAGGCACATATCATCATAGACATAACAATAAGCATGTATGTCAGCCCAAAACATTAAGCATAAAATAGGGCGTCTAGAACTCACCTGATAATGGATCCTTATCTTCTTAACCGAACTCCTTAGTTAAGACCCGGGAACCTACATCTGTTACATCATCTCATTACATTATGTTACGTTCTTTGGACCTAGAAAATATTCTAAGTCCCCATAGCCTACTAGTTCCCCCTGCTGAACCCAAGTCCTCGACACTTAGCTAAGTGTTCGAAACCCTTGAAATCTATTAAGTCCTCATGTACACGAAATCCATGAGTATTCGAAATACTAGTACACGAAATGCCCAAAGTACACGAAACACCCAAAGTACACGAAACCTGGTGTACTCGAACTGTTATGTGTATTCGAACTAGGGTACACGAAAGCACCGTATTCGAACTTCTTGTACTCGAAATGCTCTACTCGAAATGACCATACTCGAAATTCTAAGTATGATTTCGAGTACCCTTTGTGCAGGATTTCGTATACTCGTTACTGTTGTCTTTAAGCATCTCAGAAATTCATCTAAGACCTTGGGGAGCTAGTTCTAGGTTCCTTATGTTGTTACCAACGTATTGGAACCTCAAAGTTATGAACTTTATGCATAAAGGTGTGGGCTTTATGCATAAGTTCACCCTTTGTTTAACCATCCTAACTTTTGTATAAAAATCGTGACTTTTATACATAAACCACTTACTTGTAGTTAGATGATCCCTCCTGCAGATTCTCGTGTGTATCCCCTTCCGTTTGGTCGATCAAAGCTCGATTCTTGAAATTCTTGGACTTAAACTTCGGGTACTCGAGAGCAGATGAGCTTCCAGCCAAAGGTTCGCACATTTCCCAAGGCACTACTATTTATAGGAAGTGTCTTGTACTCGAATTTATGGATTTTTCGAATACAAGCTTCGAGTACAGTGTACTCGAAATCCCAATGTCGAGTACACGAACCCGAAGCCTCAATTTGTTTATTTTTCGTCTATCTTACTTCGAGCTTGTTATTCGTTACCCATTTGTAAGTTCAAGTAACTTGTATTAGAATTTCGGGATGTTACAAACAACTAGATAACGAAAAAGAACTGTGAGAACATTTTTGTGTGACAGACATATCAAAATCCTGTGTGGTAACATTTCAAAATCCTGTGTGGTATCATTTCAAAGTCCTGTGTGGCAACATTTCAATTGTCTGTGTGACAAACATATCAAAATTATGTGTGGTAACATTTCAAAATCCTGTGTGGTATCATTTCAAAGTCCTGTGTGGCAACATTTCAAAGTCCTGTGTGGCATCATATCAAAGTTCTGTGTGACACTATATCAAAGTCCTGTGTGGCACCATATCAATTGTCTGTGTGACAACATTTCAAAGTCCTATGTGACAACATTTCAAAGTCCTGTGTGGCAATATTTCAAAGTCCTGTGTGGCAACATTTCAAAGTCCTGTGTGGAAACATTTCAATTGTCTGTGTGACAAACATATCAAAATCATGTGTGGTAACATTTCAAAATCATGTGTGGTATCATTTCAAAGTCCTGTGTGGCAACATTTCAAAGTCCTGTGTGGCACCATATCAATTGTCTGTGTGACAACATTTCAAAGTCCTGTGTGGCAACATTTCAAAGTCTTGTGTGGCAACATTCCAAAGTCCTGTGTGGCAACATTTCAATTGTCTGTGTGACAAACATATCAAAATCATGTGTGGTAATATTTCAAAATCTTGTGTGGTATCATTTCAAAGTCCTGTGTGGCAACATTTCAAAGTCCTGTGTGGCATCATATCAAAGGTCTGTGTGACAACATTTCAAAGTCCTGTGTGACAACATTTCAAAGTCCTGTGTGGCAATGTTTCAAAGTCCTAAGGGATAATATATCAAAAACATGTAAATAATAACGCATTGATGTCACAATGCTGTGAGCTGTGTAATATTTTGACATGTTTTTGAATTATCAGGACTGAGTATAACTACGAACATATGTGTGATTTTTGTGTACCGAAAACATATCAGAACTATATCAATGTAGTTATACTTTGCTTTCTATAATCACACTTCAATATAAATTTCAGTGTAACTGAATATGATTGAATTTATGTGATCAAACGGGTTATACCTGTAATGTTCTTGAACTGATCTGAGTTTATCTACATGTGAGCAGAACTATGGCTCCAAAAAGAGGTCGACCAACCAGGAAAGCTACCAAGAACGTTACTAACGCAGGACCGAGTCAAGTCCCACCTGTGAATGTGGAATCAAATCCAGATCCATCGGTTAATCTGGAAACAAATACTGTTCCACCCGTGAACCCGGGAGTAAACTCTGTTCCACCTGCTGGTGCAAGTGGATCCGAATCAAACGAAGCAATGATAGCGCGAATTGTGTGTGAACAGCTATCTGCTTGTGGTGTTTTGATGCAACACCAACCTTATGTTATTACGGGTTCGGGTGGGGACCACAACCACACAGAACATAATGCTACTGGTGGCAACGCGGAAACTAATAGGACTGCCGGTACAACTACAACTGCTCCTGATCCACCACGACAGGGATGCACTTATAAGTATTTCGCTTCCTGTAACCCTCCTACTTTCACTGGTAAGGAAGGAGCGGCTGGACTGTTAAGGTGGATCGAGGAAATGGAAACGAAACTGAAAATCAGCCAGTGTTTAGAGGAGCATAAGGTGTCTTATGCTGCCTGTTCTTTTAAAGAATCAGCTTTGATCTGGTGGAATACCCAGGCAAAAACATTGGGCTCAGCTACAATTGACTCGATGGGCTGGAACGAATTTAAAACTTTGATTAGATCAGAGTACTGCCCACTCACTGAGATTCAAAAGCTCCATGAGGAATTCTGGAATCATTCAATGATCGGGGCTCATTGCTTAGCGTACACTCATCGTTTCCACGAACTTACTTGTTTACTTCCCGATATGTTTCCTACAGAAGCAGCGTTAATCGAGAAGTACATTAAGGGTTTGGTTCCCCAGATTCGGAGAATGGTGACGGCAACTGAACCCACTACTCTGAAACGAACAATTCTTTTGACCACTAAGCTTACCGATGATGCGGTAAGGAGTGGTATGTTGTCAACAAAAACTCAGACGGCCGTGGGCCGTAGTGATATTGGTACCTCCAGTGTTTCTAAAGGTACCAAACGAAAGTGGTTTGGCAAAACCAAAGCGAAAGCTCCGGCTGAGATCAACCAGAGCAAACCAACTGTGAAAAACTATGGTGCTGTTATTCCTGAGAGGAAAACCTATGTTGGGCAGGCGCCTAAATGTACTCGGTGTTCATTTCATCATACTGGACCGTGTCCTACTTGTGCCAACTGTAATAGAATTGGGCACTACACCAAGTATTGCAACTTGCCTGCTCGCCAACCGAACCAAGCACCCCGACAAACCACTCAAATGAACCGGTCATGTTACAAGTGCGGGAGTCCTGATCACTTGATTAGAAACTGTCCAAACAATAATAACACCAATCCGGGGAATGAAGCTAGAGGTAGAGCTTTTCAGATTGGTGCTACCCAGGCGAGACACGATGCTAACATTGTTACTAGTACGTTCTTACTCAATAACCTATATGCATCAGTTCTCTTTGATACGGGGGCAGATAAGAGTTTTATCTCTCCTGAATTTGCATTATTACTTTCATTGCCTGCGGTAGAACTAGAAACTCCTTACGTTATTGAACTTGCTAATGGCAAGTTAATCAAAACTAACAGTGTCATTCAAGGATGTTCCTTGGACTGGCTTTCTATTAACCAAGCTGAAGTAATATGTCAAACTAAGGTGATCCGTATTCCATTGCCTGAGGGTAATACACTGATAGTTCAAGGGGAACGAGCTGGTAGAAAACTTGGTATCATTTCTTGTATGCAAACTCAGAAATGTTTACGGAAAGGATGTCTGGCTTTTCTAGCATATGTGATCAATAATAGCTCTTCACAAAAACGTATCGAAGATATTCCAGTAGTCAAAGACTTTCCTGAAGTTTTTCCTGACGATATATCAGGATTACCCCCGGTGAGACAAGTTGAATTTCGTATTGACTTGATTCCAGGTGCAGCACCTGTGGCTAAAGCTCCTTATCGTTTAGCACCCTTAGAGATGCAAGAGCTGTCAGGTCAACTGCAAGAACTGTTAGACAAGGGTTTTATTAGCCCTAGTTTCTCACCTTGGGGAGCACCTGTTCTTTTTGTGAAAAAGAAGGATGGATCATTCAGGATGTGTATTGATTACCGGGAGCTCAATAAACTAACAATCAAAAACCGTTATCCATTGCCACGTATAGATGATCTGTTTGATCAACTTCAAGGCGCTACCTACTTCTCAAAAATTGATTTAAGATCCGGATATCATCAATTACGAGTGCACGAAGATGATGTTCCTAAAACTGCATTCCGAACTCGGTACGGGCATTATGAATTTCTAGTAATGCCGTTTGGACTAACAAATGCACCTGCAGTTTTTATGGATCTGATGAATCGGGTATGCAGGCCTTATTTGGATAAGTTTGTGATTGTATTTATTGATGACATTCTTATTTATTCTCGAAGCCAACAAGAACATGCTCTACACTTGAGACTGATCTTAGAACTTTTGGCACGTGAAAAATTATATGCCAAGTTCTCCAAGTGTGAGTTCTGGTTACGAGAAGTGCAATTTCTCGGGCACGTAGTGAATCAAGATGGCATTCAGGTGGATCCCAGTAAGATTAAAGTTGTAGAACAATGGGAAACACCACGAACCCTAACCGAAATACGTCAATTCTTAGGGCTGGCAGGTTATTATCGTCGATTCATCAAGAACTTTTCAAAGATAGCCCTGCCATTGACCACATTGACGCAGAAAAATCAACCGTTTATATGGGGTTCTCAACAGGAGGAGGCATTCCAACTGTTAAAACACAAACTCTGCAACGCACCTATCTTGGCATTACCGGAAGGTACTGATAATTTCACAGTGTACTGTGATGCTTCCCGCCAAGGTCTGGGGTGTGTTTTAATGCAGAACGATAAAGTGATTGCTTATGCTTCTCGACAGTTGAAAGTACACGAGAAGAACTATACCACTCATGATTTAGAACTTGGTGCAGTGGTGTTTGCACTCAAGATATGGAGACACTATTTGTATGGAACCAAGTGTATTATATACACTGATCACAAGAGTCTTCAACATATTCTAGATCAGAAGATGCTGAATATGCGACAAAGGCGGTGGGTTGAACTATTAAACGATTATGACTGTGAAATTCGTTATCACCCAGGCAAAGCAAATGTTGTAGCTGATGCCTTAAGTCGCAAGGAACGAGTCAAACCGTTACGTGTGAAAGCACTAGGTATGACTATTCAAACCAGTCTAATTCCTCAAATCAAAGAAGCTCAGCAACAAGCTTTACAAACACTGAACTATCCTGCTGAGGAACTGAAGGGATTAGACAAGAAACTTGAAGTTAAGACTGATGGAGTGTTGTATTTCAAAAGCCGAATATGGGTTCCTTTATTTGGTAACTCAAGAACAATCATCTTGGATGAGGCGCACAAATCCAGGTATTCTATTCATCCAGGTGCTGACAAAATGTATAAAGATCTTAAAGACTTTTACTGGTGGCCTGGAATGAAGAAACACATCGCAGAATACGTGGGTCGATGCTTAACGTGTCTAAAGGTTAAGGCTGAACATCAACGTCCTTCTGGGTTATTACAACAACTGGAGATTCCCATGTGGAAATGGGATCAGATCTCTATGGATTTCATTACTAAATTACCCAGAACATCGCGTAATCATGACTCTATATGGGTTATCGTTGATCGGCTTACAAAAACTGCACATTTCATTCCCATCCGAGAAGATTACTCTATGGATCGACTTGCTAAACTCTATGTTAATGAGATTGTATCTCGACATGGAGTACCAATCTCTATCATTTCCGACAGAGATAGTTGATTTACATCACGATTTTGGCAAACTCTTCAGAATGCTCTGGGCACACAAATCAATATGAGCACAGCTTATCATCCACAAACAGACGGGCAAACGGAACGAACCAATCAAACTCTGGAAGACATGCTTAGAAGCTGTGTGATTGATTTTGGTGGTAGCTGGGATGTTCATCTTCCACTTGTTGAATTCTCATATAACAACAGCTATCATACCAGTATTAAATGCGCTCCATTTGAAGCACTTTACGGGCGCAAATGTAGATCACCTATCTGTTGGTCAGAGATAGGTGAAAATCAAATCATAGGCCCAGAACTCATTCAAGAAACCACTGATAAGATCGCACTTATTCAGGAACGAATTAAAGCTGCTCGCGATCGACAAAAGAGTTATGCTGATAATCGTCGGAGACCCTTGGAATTTCAAATCGGTGATCTAGTAATGTTGAAAGTTTCACCATGGAAGGGCATCTTCAGATTTGGGAAGAGAGGTAAACTTTCACCAAGATTTGTAGGACCATTTAAAATTCTTGAACGAATCGGATCCGTAGCCTACAGACTTGAATTACCTCCTGAACTCAGCAACATTCATGATGTTTTTCATGTATCAATCTGAAGAAGTGCTTAGCAGATGAATCTTTGATCGTACCTCTGAAAGAAATCCAAATTGATGAGAAACTTCAGTTCAGGGAAGAACCCGTTGAAGTAATGGATCGAGAGGTAAAGGTGCTGAAACGCAGTCGCATACCTATTGTCAAAATTCGATGGAACACAAAGCGTGGACCCGAATTTACGTGGGAACGTGAAGATCAGATGAAACAAAAATACCCACACCTATTCTCATGATCAATTGTTATCAAGTAAGTCTTCCCGAAATTTCGGGACGAAAATTTTCTAACAGGAGGAGACTGTGATAACTACGTACGAAGAATTACGTCAGCAATGTATTGAGCACCGTTGATCGCGCTTAGAATCCACGTGGTTTTGACAACCGAAATTATTATGGGATGATAGTATGCGAAAAATGATGAACATGGGCGAAAACCGTGCGCGAAACGGAGTTACGGATTGCCCGGAATCGCGAAACGAAGTTTCTGTCAAAAAACGGACGAAATTGCCCTGGGGCGGTACGCCCCGGGCCAAGTGATAACCTAGGCGATGCGTGCGGGGAGCAAACGAAAATATCTGGTGGCCCTGGTCCACGTGGTACACGCAGCGTGAGGAGGGGAGTCGGGGCGATGCGCCTGGGGATGATCTGATCGACAACTTGCTTAAAAATCAAGTTTTTCATTCTTATCTCAATCCCAACCTTCCTCTCGACGATACCGGATCTCACCCACAAAAATTCTCTTTCAAACCAGCAAAATCTTCATTTTGAAGGCCTCACGACGTTTAGATTGCATCCAGAAGTGTTAAAACAAGTCCTGATCATCATTTTACCCGCAGGAATTCGTCAGAATAGGTAACGAATCATTTTAACCTTCTGGTTTGATTATTAATGATTAAATCATTATTTTGAACGTAATGATATAGTTAGGGTTGTTGATTATTGCCTAGATGATGGCTAGGATTGATTATAAATGACAAACTCGAACTGTTAACGTGTAAATCCTTGTTTTGAGCCGTTGTAATGCCCGGTTTGCATGGAATCATAACAATGGTTATAATGGTTTAAACCATTTGATTATGACAATGTAAATGATTAGTTTGATTAATCTTTAACATGCAACGTGAAAGCCATGTGTTTCAAACTAATCACCGTCATTAACATACTCATTGGAACGATTATCTGATGTTTCTGATAACAGTCATATTAGTATGTTAAACATGGTTATTAAACCTATTCTAATACTACGTTGTGATATTCCATGATATTTGGGTAATCAATAACAAGGATTGATCATTCCTAAGCCATTAAACTGTCTAGAAACTGCTTTAGCATTATAATCAACAACATTAACTATTTGGTTAATCTGAGATTATACTGATTGATCAAGGGTGTCATCAACCTAGTATTGGGAATCTGAATCAGTATAGATTCCTACATTATCATACATTGTATGATATGTCACTAAAATAAATAATTAATAATCTAATATCGGTTTGATGACTTTCAAGGCAATGTCTTTGACATTGGACGTTCAGAAAGATTTAATCAGTAAGTTAAAACATAAATAACCTATTAAACATAAAATAATGCAGAATTTCACTATTAGCACTAGTTGCGAGTGTTCCTATTGCTGTGAGATATCAAGTGAGTTTCGTACAACCCCTTTTCTCTTTATTTTTTTATAAACATCGGGGTAACTCTGCAAACTGTTTTCTGAACATATGATATGCATCACTGATATCTGTGTGATTTCATGTGACTTTTGTGTGATTTCACGGGATTTTGCCGTTAGTAACTCTATCACAGTATCAAAAGTCCTCATCTTGTGAACTGTATCTAGTGAACCCATGTGGGGCCGAACAGAAATCATTGATAGTACTATTGGCTAACAACCCATTTGCTGGGAGGGTTGCATCTCCCCTTGTGTGAATGTTTGGTACCTGTTTCCATAACAACTTTCTTAATGTTTGTGATAAACATTAAGATCATGAGGCATTAAGATATTTACCGACGGGTAGTATCTTCGTACAACATACAACTGTCCGAAAGGAACTAGATACAGGTACCATGGTTATCCGGAACTGAACTTTTTGAGAATTTACATAACATATCATATTGTTTAAATAAACTGTCGAACTCACCAGCTTTGTGCTGACGTTTTAAACTCAACATTTTTGCAGGACAACGTTGATGACACGGTGAGGATGCACTTCACTTAGTTGAACTTACATGTATCAGATTATGTAATGAATTTAGCTGTTAAGTTGATGTAACAACGAAACCCTTGTAATATATTATTTTAAGTGAATCTGTGTGCTTTGATATCGGTTCAAATACGTCACACCTCACCTCAGAGACATCACCACTATGCTTCTTCAACCAATAGAATGAGACTTGTGACATCATCTCGTCATAGTGACATCATCAACAGGTGACCAGAGGTGGGGGTGTGACAATGATGCATTTGTTTATATTTTAATTTTTTTTAATTGTTTACGGTAACTACTATGTCATGCACATAAACTTGAAAATGACAAAAACAGAATTAACAAACTTTTTAAACCGTTACCGACACATTTTAAAGTTAAAAAGACCTTACCCAAATATAATAGTTTGCTTGGATAAAAAAAAGAAAATAAACCTAGATTAGTTTCGGTCACATTTTTATTTTACTTTTAAAATATACATTTTATTTATCAAATTATTTTTATCTAAAATTCCGTAACAAGTTACGAGGACACTTTTACGAATATTTTCGTAACAAACAATAGTTTTCTTCTAATAAATTTTTTAGTCGGAAATTTGTAACAATTTGCAACACATATTTTCGTCGAAATGTTTGATTATTTAAACTTTTTGCCACACATTTATAACAAACAATACTTTTCTTCTAATTATTTGTTTTCGTCGGAAGTTTGTAGCAATTTGTGACGCATTTCTGACAAACACTTGTTTTTTTCAAATGATTATTTTTACGTCGGAAAATTGCGGCTATTTGCGACGCATTTCTGCCGAACTGATTCTTAATATATATTTTCGTCGGAAATTTGTCGCTATTTGCGACGCTTTTGTGAAAAAAAATTCCCTTTTTTCTAATATATTTTTTCCTCGAAATTTCGTAGGAATATACGACACATTTCCGACGAAATGTTTAATTAATTAAAGGTTTTTGTCCGAAATTCGTAAAAATTTACGACGTATTTGCGACGAAATGTTTTGGTTATTAAATTCTATTTTCTGTGTCCAAAAATATTAGCAATTTTCGACGCATTTTTGACAGTCAATATTTTTTGTGAAATAAAATAATATTTAACATAAATTTGTAACAATTTGCCACGAATTTGTAACCAATAGTTTTCGTAATTAAAGTTGGGTTTTCTAGGGCCAAAATTTGTACCAGCTGGAATACATATTAATGTTTTTTTAATTCGGTATGCTGTCTCAATAAAAAAATGCGTTGCAAATTTTCGTACTAATATAAAGTTTTTCTAGAAGTGCATATTTTTTCGCCACGAATTTATCTTTAATTGTTAACAGTAACAACTATGTCGTGTACACAAAATAGTAGAACGATAAAACATATATAAAAACTTATAATTATTTTGTCTCAATTAAAAAATAGCAGCAAATTTTGTACTAAAACCATGTTTTTCCAGCAGTATGCATTTGTTTCGATTTTAATTTTTTTTAATTGTTTACGGTAACTACTATGTCATGCACATAAACTTGAAAACGACAAAGACAGAATTAACAAACTTTTTAAACCGTTACCGACACATTTTAAAGTTAAAAAGACCTTACCCATATATAATAGTTTGCTTAGATAAAAAAAAAGAAAATAAACCTAGATTAGTTTCGGTCACATTTTTATTTCACTTTTAAAATATACATTTTATTTATCAAATTATTTTTATCTAAAATTTCGTAATAAGTTACGACGACACTTTTACGAATAATTTTGTAACAAACAATAGTTTTCTTCTAATAAATTTTTTAGTCGGAAATTTGTAACAATTTGCGACACATATTTTCGTCGAAATGTTTGATTATTTAAACTTTTTGCCACGCATTTATAACAAACAATACTTTTCTTCTAATTATTTTTTTTCGTTGGAAGTTTGTAGCAATTTGCGACGCATTTCCGACAAACACTTGTTTTTTTCAAATGATTATTTTTACGTCGGAAAATTGTGGCTATTTGCGACGCATTTCTGACGTACTGATTCTTAATATATATTTTCGTCGGAAATTTGTAGCTATTTGCGACGCTTTTGTGAAAAAAAATTCCCTTTTTTCTAATATATTTTTTCCTTGAAATTTCGTAGGAATATACGACACATTTCCGACGAAATGTTTAATTAATTAAAGGTTTTTGTCCGAAATTCGTAAAAATTTACGACGTATTTGCGACGACATGTTTTGGTTATTAAATTCTATTTTTTGTGTCCAAAAATACTAGCAATTTTCGACGCATTTTTGACAGTCAATATTTTTTGTGAAATAAAACAATTTTTTAACATAAATTTGTAACAATTTGCCACGAGTTTGTAACCAATAGTTTTCGGAATTAAAGGTGGGCTTTCTGGGGCCAAAATTTGTACAAGCTGGAACACATATTAACGTTTTTTTAATTCGGTATGTTGTCTCAATAAAAAAATGCGTTGCAAATTTTCGTACTAAAACAAAGTTTTTCTGGAAGTGCATATTTTTTCGCCACGAATTTATCTTTAATTGTTAACAGTAACAACTATGTCGTGTACATAAAATAGCAGAATGATAAAACAGATATAAAAGCTTATAATTATTTTGTCTCAATTAAAAAATAGTAACAAAATTTGTACTAAAACCATGTTTTTCCAGCAGTATGCATTTGTTTCGATTTTAATTTTTTTTAATTGTTTACGGTAACTACTATGTCATGCACATAAACTTGAAAATGACAAAAACAGAATTAACAAAGTTTTTAAACCGTTACCGACGCATTTTAAAGTTAAAAAGACCTTACCCAAATATAATAGTTCGCTTAGATAAAAAAAAAGAAAATAAACCTAGATTAGTTTCGGTCATATTTTTATTTCACTTTTAAAATATACATTTTATTTATCAAATTATTTTTATCTAAAATTTCGTAATAAGTTACGACGACACTTTTACGATTAATTTTGTAACAAACAATAGTTTTCTTCTAATAAATTTTTTAGTCGGAAATTTGTAACAATTTGCGACACATATTTTCGTCGAAATGTTTGATTATTTAAACTTTTTGCCACGCATTTTTAACAAACAATAGTTTTCTTCTAATTATTTTTTTTCGTCGGAAGTTTGTAGCAATTTGCGACGCATTTCCGACAAACACTTGCTTTTTTCAAATGATTTTTTTTACGTCAGAAAATAGCGGCTATTTGGGACGCATTTCTGACGAACTGATTCTTAATATATATTTTCGTCGGAAATTTGTAGCTATTTGCGACACTTTTGTGAAAAAAAATTCCCTTTTTTCTAATATATTTTTTCCTCGAAATTTCGTAGGAATATACGACACATTTCAGACGAAATGTTTAATTAATTAAAGTTTTTTGTCCGAAATTCGTAAAAATTTACGACGTATTTGCGATGAAATGTTTTGGTTATTAAATTCTCTTTTCTGTGTCCAAAAATATTAGCAATTTTCGACGCATTTTTGACAGTCAATATTTTTTGTGAAATAAAATAATTTTTAACATAAATTTGTAACAATTTGCCACGAGTTTCTAACCAATAGTTTTCGGAATTAAAGGTGGGCTTTCTGGGGCCAAAATTTGTACAAGCTGGAACACATATTAACGTTTTTTTAATTCGGTATGTTGTCTCAATATAAACATGCGTTGCAAATTTTCGTACTAAAACATTAAATTCTATTTTCTGTGTCCAAAAATATTAGCAATTTTCGACGCATTTTTGACAGTCAATATTTTTTGTGAAATAAAATAATTTTTAACATAAATTTGTAACAATTTGCCACGAGTTTGTAACCAATAGTTTTCGGAATTAAAGGTGGGCTTTCTGGGGCCAAAATTTGTACAAGCTGGAAAACATATTAACGTTTTTTTAATTCGGTATGTTGTCTCAATATAAAAATGCGTTGCAAATTTTCGTACTAAAACAAAGTTTTTCTGGAAGTGCATATTTTTTCGCCACGAATTTATCTTTAATTGTTAACAGTAACAACTATGTCGTGTACATAAAATAGCAGAATGATAAAACAGATATAAAAGCTTATAATTATTTTGTCTCAATTAAAAAATAGTAACAAAATTTGTACTAAAACCATGTTTTTCCAGCAGTATGCATTTGTTTCGATTTTAATTTTTGTTAATTGTTTACGGTAACTACTATGTCATGCACATAAACTTGAAAATGACAAAAACAGAATTAACAAACTTTTTAAACCGTTACCGACGCATTTTAAAGTTAAAAAGACCTTACCCAAATATAATAGTTCGCTTAGATAAAAAAAAAGAAAATAAACCTAGATTAGTTTCGGTCATATTTTTATTTCACTTTTAAAATATACATTTTATTTATCAAATTATTTTTATCTAAAATTTCGTAATAAGTTACGACGACACTTTTACGATTAATTTTGTAACAAACAATAGTTTTCTTCTAATAAATTTTTTAGTCGGAAATTTGTAAAAATTTGCGTCACATATTTTCGTCGAAATGTTTGATTATTTAAACTTTTTGCCACGCATTTTTAACAAACAATACTTTTCTTCTAATTATTTTTTTTCGTCGGAAGTTTGTAGCAATTTGCGACGCATTTCCGACAAACACTTGCTTTTTTCAAATGATTTTTTTTACGTCAGAAAATTGCGGCTATTTGCGACGCATTTCTGACGAACTGATTCTTAATATATATTTTCGTCGGAAATTTGTAGCTATTTGCGACACTTTTGTGAAAAAAAATTCCCTTTTTTCTAATATATTTTTTCCTCGAAATTTCGAAGGAATATACGACACATTTCCGACGAAATGTTTAATTAATTAAAGTTTTTTGTCCGAAATTCGTAAAAATTTACGACGTATTTGCGACGAAATGTTTTGGTTATTAAATTATGTTTTCTGTGTCCAAAAATAGTAGCAATTTTCGACGCATTTTTGACAGTCAATATTTTTCGTGAAATAAAATAATTTTTAACATAAATTTGTAACAATTTGCGACGAGTTTGTAACCAATAGATTGTCGGAATTAAAGGTGGGCTTTCTGGGGCCAAAATTTGTACAAGCTGGAACACATATTAACGTTTTTTTAATTCGGTATGTTGTCTCACTATAAAAATGCGTTGCAAATTTTCGTACTAAAACAAAGTTTTTCTAGAAGTGCATATTTTTTCGCCACGAATTTATCTTTAATTGTTAATAGTAACAACTATGTCGTGTTCATAAAATAGCAGAATGATAAAACATAATTAAAAACTTATAATTATTTTGTCTCAATTAAAAAATACGTAGCAAATTTTGTACTAAAACCATGTTTTTCCAGCATTATGCATTTGTTTCGATTTTAATTTTTTTTAATTGTTTACGGTAACTACTATGTCATGCACATAAACTTGAAAATGAAAAAACAGAATTAACAAACTTTTTAAACCGTTACCGACGCATTTTAAAATTAAAAAGACCTTACCCAAATATAATAGTTTGCTTAGATAAAAAAAAAGAAAATAAACCTAGATTAGTTTCGGTCACATTTTTATTTCACTTTTAAAATATACATTTTATTTATCAAATTATTTTTATCTAAAATTTCGTAATAAGTTACGACACTTTTACGAATATTTTTGTAACAAACAATAGTTTTCTTCTAATAAATTTTTTAGTCGGAAATTTGTAACAATTTGCGACACATATTTCCGACGAAATGTTTGATTATTTAAACTTTTTGCGACGCATTTGTAACAAACAATACTTTTCTTCTAATTATTTTTTTTCGTCGGAAATTTGTAGCAAGTTGCCACGCATTTCCGACAAACAGTTGTTTTTTTCAAATAATTTTTTTTTCGTTTCGACGAAATTTTTAAGTAATTAGATTTTCGTCGGAAAGTTGTAGCAATTTGCGACGCATTTCCGACAAACACTTTTTTTTTTCAAATGATTTATTACGTCGGAAAATTGTGGCTATTTGCGACGCATCTCCGACGAACTGATTCTTAATATATATTTTCGTCGGAAATTTGTAGCTATTTGCGACGCTTTTGTGAAAAAAATTCCTTTTTTTCTAATATATTTTTTCCTCGAAATTTCGTTGGAATATACGAAACATTTCCGACGAAATGTTTAATTAGTTATAGGTTTTTGTCTGAAATATACGACGTATTTGCGACGAAATGTTTTGGTTATTAAATTATGTTTTCTGTGTCCAAAAATATTAGCAATTTTCGACGCATTTTTGACAGTCAATATTTTTCGTGAAATAAAATAATTTTTAACATAAATTTGTAATAATTTGCGACGAGTTTGTAACCAATAGATTGTCGGAATTAAAGGTGGGCTTTCTGGGGCCAAAATTTGTACAAGCTGGAACACATATTAACGTTTTTTTTAATTCGGTATGTTGTCTCAATATAAAAATGCGTTGCAAATTTTCGTACTAAAACAAAGTTTTTCTAGAAGTGCATATTTTTTCGCCACGAATTTATCTTTAATTGTTAACAGTAACAACTATGTCGTGTACATAAAATAGCAGAATGATAAAACATAATTAAAAACTTATAATTATTTTGTCTCAATTAAAAAATACGTAGCAAATTTCGTACTAAAACCATGTTTTTCCAGCATTATGCATTTGTTTCGATTTTAATTTTTTTTAATTGTTTACGGTAACTACTATGTCATGCACATAAACTTGAAAATGAAAAAACAGAATTAACAAACTTTTTAAACCGTTACCGACGCATTTTAAAATTAAAAAGACCTTACCCAAATATAATAGTTTGCTTAGATAAAAAAAAAGAAAATAAACCTAGATTAGTTTCGGTCACATTTTTATTTCACTTTTAAAATATACATTTTATTTATCAAATTATTTTTATCTAAAATTTCGTAATAAGTTACGACACTTTTACGAATATTTTTGTAACAAACAATAGTTTTCTTCTAATAAATTTTTTAGTCGGAAATTTGTAACAATTTGCGACACATATTTCCGACGAAATGTTTGATTATTTAAACTTTTTGCGACGCATTTGTAACAAACAATACTTTTCTTCTAATTATTTTTTTTCGTCAGAAATTTGTAGCAAGTTGCCACGCATTTCCGACAAACAGTTGTTTTTTTCAAATAATTTTTTTTTCGTTTCGACGAAATTTTTAAGTAATTAGATTTTCGTCGGAAAGTTGTAGCAATTTGCGACGCATTTCCGACAAACACTTTTTTTTTTCAAATGATTTATTACGTCGGAAAATTGTGGCTATTTGCGACGCATCTCCGACGAACTGATTCTTAATATATATTTTCGTCGGAAATTTGTACCTATTTGCGACGCTTTTGTGAAAAAAATTCCTTTTTTTCTAATATATTTTTTCCTCGAAATTTCGTTGGAATATACGAAACATTTCCGACGAAATGTTTAATTAGTTAAAGGTTTTTGTCTGAAATTCGTAGAAATATACGACGTATTTGCGACGAAATGTTTTGGTTATTAAATTCTGTTTTCTGTGTCCAAAAATATTAGCAATTTTCGACGCATTTTTGACAGTCAATATTTTTCGTGAAATAAAATAATTTTTAACATAAATTTGTAACAATTTGCGACGAGTTTGTAACCAATAGATTGTCGGAATTAAAGGTGGGCTTTCTGGGGCCAAAATTTGTACAAGCTGGAACACATATTAACGTTTTTTTAATTCGGTATGTTGTCTCAATATAAAAATGCATTGCAAATTTTCGTACTAAAACAAAGTTTTTCTAGAAGTGCATATCTTTTGGCCACGAATTTATCTTTAATTGTTAACAGTAACAACTATGTCGTGTACATAAAATAGCAGAATGATAAAACATAATTAAAAACTTATAATTATTTTGTCTCAATTAAAAAATACGTAGCAAATTTTGTACTAAAACCATGTTTTTCCAGCATTATGCATTTGTTTCGATTTTAATTTTTTTTAATTGTTTACGGTAACTACTATGTCATGCACATAAACTTGAAAATGAAAAAACAGAATTAACAAACTTTTTAAACCGTTACCGACGCATTTTAAAATTAAAAAGACCTTACCCAAATATAATAGTTTGCTTAGATAAAAAAAAAAGAAAATAAACCTAGATTAGTTTCGGTCACATTTTTATTTCACTTTTAAAATATACATTTTATTTATCAAATTATTTTTATCTAAAATTTCGTAATAAGTTACGACACTTTTACGAATATTTTTGTAACAAACAATAGTTTTCTTCTAATAAATTTTTTAGTCGGAAATTTGTAACAATTTGCGACACATATTTCCGACGAAATGTTTGATTATTTAAACTTTTTGCGACGCATTTGTAACAAACAATACTTTTCTTCTAATTATTTTTTTTCGTCGAAAATTTGTAGCAAGTTGCCACGCATTTCCGACAAACAGTTGTTTTTTTCAAATAATTTTTTTTTCGTTTCGACGAAATTTTTAAGTAATTAGATTTTCGTCGGAAAGTGGTAGCAATTTGCGACGCATTTCCGACAAACACTTTTTTTTTTCAAATGATTTATTACGTCGGAAAATTGTGGCTATTTGCGACGCATCTCCGACGAACTGATTCTTAATATATATTTTCGTCGGAAATTTGTAGCTATTTGCGACGCTTTTGTGAAAAAAATTCCTTTTTTTCTAATATATTTTTTCCTCGAAATTTCGTTGGAATATACGAAACATTTCTGACGAAATGTTTAATTAGTTAAAGGTTTTTGTCTGAAATTCGTAGAAATATACGACGTATTTGCGACGAAATGTTTTGGTTATTAAATTCTGTTTTCTGTGTCCAAAAATATTAGCAATTTTCGACGCATTTTTGACAGTCAATATTTTTCGTGAAATAAAATAATTTTTAACATAAATTTGTAACAATTTGCGACGAGTTTGTAACCAATAGATTGTCGGAATTAAAGGTGGGCTTTCTGGGGCCAAAATTTGTACAAGCTGGAACACATATTAACGTTTTTTTAATTCGGTATGTTGTCTCAATATAAAAATGCGTTGCAAATTTTCGTACTAAAACAAAGTTTTTCTAGAAGTGCATATTTTTTCGCCACGAATTTATCTTTAATTGTTAACAGTAACAACTATGTCGTGTACATAAAATAGCAGAATGATAAAACATAATTAAAAACTTATAATTATTTTGTCTCAATTAAAAAATACGTAGCAAATTTTGTACTAAAACCATGTTTTTCCAGCATTATGCATTTGTTTCGATTTTAATTTTTTTTAATTGTTTACGGTAACTACTATGTCATGCACATAAACTTGAAAATGAAAAAACAGAATTAACAAACTTTTTAAACCGTTACCGACGCATTTTAAAATTAAAAAGACCTTACCCAAATATAATAGTTTGCTTAGATAAAAAAAAAAGAAAATAAACCTAGATTAGTTTCGGTCAGATTTTTATTTCACTTTTAAAATATACATTTTATTTATCAAATTATTTTTATCTAAAATTTCGTAATAAGTTACGACACTTTTACGAATATTTTTGTAACAAACAATAGTTTTCTTCTAATAAATTTTTTAGTCGGAAATTTTCAACAATTTGCGACACATATTTCCGTCGAAATGTTTGATTATTTAAACTTTTTGCGACGCATTTGTAACAAACAATACTTTTCTTCTAATTATCTTTTTCATCGGAAATTTGTAGCAAGTTGCCACGCATTTCCGACAAACAGTTGTTTTTTTCAAATAAATTTTTTTTCGTCGGAAAATTGTCGCCATTTGCGACACATTTCCGACGAAATTTTTAAGTCATTAGATTTTCGTCGGAAAGTTGTTGCAATTTGCGACGTATTTCCGACGAACATTTTTTTTTCAAATGATTTTTTACGTCGGAAAATTGTGGCTATTTGCGACGCATTTCCGACGAACTGATTCTTAATATATATATTTTCGTCGGAAATTTGTACCTATTTGCGACGCTTTTGTGAAAAAAAATTCCTTTTTTTCTAATATATTTTTTCCTCGAAATTTCGTAGGAATATATGACACATTTCCGACGAAATGTTTAATTAATTAAAGGTTTTTGTCCGAAATTCGTAAAAATTTACGACGTATTTGCGACGAAATGTTTTGGTTATTAAATTCTATTTTCTGTGTCCAAAAATATTAGCAATTTTCGACGCATTTTTGACAGTCAATATTTTTTGTGAAATAAAATAATTTTTAACATAAATTTGTAACAATTTGCGACGAGTTTGT
Organism: Mikania micrantha; assembly: GCA_009363875.1. Lineage (NCBI taxonomy): Eukaryota > Viridiplantae > Streptophyta > Magnoliopsida > Asterales > Asteraceae > Mikania > Mikania micrantha. The sequence continues at coordinate 38,810,113 of CM018686.1, read as the reverse complement.
AACCAATAGATTGTCGGAATTAAAGGTGGGCTTTCTGGGGCCAAAATTTGTACAAGCTGGAACACATATTAACGTTTTTTTAATTCGGTATGTTGTCTCAGTATAAAAATGCGTTGCAAATTTTCGTACTAAAACAAAGTTTTTCTAGAAGTGCATATTTTTTCGCCACGAATTTATCTTTAATTGTTAACAGTAACAACTATGTCGTGTACATAAAATAGCAGAATGATAAAACATAATTAAAAACTTATAATTATTTTGTCTCAATTAAAAAATACGTAGCAAATTTTGTACTAAAACCATGTTTTTCCAGCATTATGCATTTGTTTCGATTTTAATTTTTTTTAATTGTTTACGGTAACTACTATGTAATGCAATAAACTTGAAAATGAAAAAACAGAATTAACAAACTTTTTAAACCGTTACCGACGCATTTTAAAATTAAAAAGACCTTACCCAAATATAATAGTTTGCTTAGATAAAAAAAAAAGAAAATAAACCTAGATTAGTTTCGGTCACATTTTTATTTCACTTTTAAAATATACATTTTATTTATCAAATTATTTTTATCTAAAATTTCGTAATAAGTTACGACACTTTTACGAATATTTTTGTAACAAACAATAGTTTTCTTCTAATAAATTTTTTAGTCGGAAATTTGGAACAATTTGCGACACATATTTCCGACGAAATGTTTGATTATTTAAACTTTTTGCGACGCATTTGTAACAAACAATACGTTTCTTCTAATTATTTTTTTTCGTCGGAAATTTGTAGCAAGTTGCCACGCATTTCCGACAAACAGTTGTTTTTTTCAAATAATTTTTTTTTCGTTTCGACGAAATTTTTAAGTAATTAGATTTTCGTCGGAAAGTTGTAGCAATTTGCGACGCATTTCCGACAAACACTTTTTTTTTTCAAATGATTTATTACGTCGGAAAATTGTGGCTATTTGCGACGCATCTCCGACGAACTGATTCTTAATATATATTTTCGTCGGAAATTTGTAGCTATTTGCGACGCTTTTGTGAAAAAAATTCCTTTTATTCTAATATATTTTTTCCTCGGAATTTCGTAGGAATATACGACACATTTCCGACGAAATGTTTAATTAATTAAAGGTTTTTGTCCGAAATTCGTAAAAATATTAGCATTTTTCGACACATTTTTGACAGTCAATATTTTTTGTGAAATAAAATAATTTTTAACATAAATTTGTACCAATTTGCGACGAGTTTGTAACCAATAGTTTGTCGGAATTAAAGGTGGGCTTTCTAGGGCCAAAATTTGTACAATATGATATGATGTACAAGTTCACAAAATGTTCTGTTCCAGATAATCATGGGACCCGTATCTAGTTCCTTTCGGACGTTCTTGTTCTTGTTATATAAGATACTACCCGTCGGTAACATCTTAATGCCTCATTGTTCTAATGATTATCACTACATTAAGAAGTTCTAAACATAGGTAACAAACATTCACAGCACGGGGAGTTGCAGACTCCTAGCAACTTGTGAGGCCCCGATTCCGGGCGATCCCACGTACGTTGGTCTCGTCATAACACATAGCCCTTAAACTAAAAACTTTCATAAACATGCAGCGGAACTTAAACATCATATCAAACATAATTACATGTCTGAATTAATACATAAACGATTGCCAACACCATCGGATTCTTTATCTTGATGCCTGAGCTCCATGCCTTCTCTGACCCAAGCTTAACCTGACATACATGCTAAATCAAGTCAGCTTACGCTGGTGAGTTCTAGTTTTCATAAGACATCATAAACGTTTTGTTAAGTTAAAATATACTTAACATACAACATCGTCACATAACATAACATAATTCTTATATATAATACACATATCTTCACATGGTATATCTTAAACACATAACATGCCTTTCCTCATAGCATACCTACATAACATATATATATATATATATCCTCATAACATCATTCATACGGTGAAAGAATTTCGCCGTCAACTGCTGACCTAAAGTCAGACAGACTTGTGCAACACAAGACTCTATAACTATCAACCCGCAGCTGATAACTCATACATGTATAAGATTTCTTTAACACTATCAACCGAAGTTGACAGATCATACATCACATATACGTAATCGTAACACACATTCCTTTACCTTATCAAAACCATAGTTTTGATCATAACCACTGTCTTAACAGTGGGCTTACACCGGCATAAGACTCCATACTTACCCAGTATCAATTACTGGAGCTACCATACTTACCCAGTAACAAGTACCGGAGCTACCATACTTACCCAGTAACACATACTGGAGCTACCATCCTTACCCCATAACGCGTATATGGGAGCTACGTCATAATCATCCCGTAACAAGTACAGGAACAACCATACTTACCCAGTAACAAGTACTGGAGCTACCATACTTACCCCATACGAATATGGGAGCTACATCATACTTATCCCGTAACAAGTACAGGAACAACCATACTTACCCAGTAACAAGTACCGGAGCTACCATACTTACCCCATACGAATATGGGAGCAACGTCATTCATCTCCCGTAACAAGTAAGGGAGCGTCATCATTCATTCATATCCCATATCACATATAGGGACATCATTTGTTCATCATATATGATACGTTAGCACATATCCTCATTCGTTATAAACATTATATGTTTCATCATACCCAGTTATAGTCGTGGTTGACTCTCATTCATACACTTTCCTATAACACGTATAGGCACATCACTTATTCCTCATTCATAGCATACTAGCATCATAACATCATCCATCGTATTCAACATAACATCATAACATTTCATGCTAGTCTCTTATCATCATAATATCATCACTTTGTCTTGATATAATATAGGAACCATCATATTATATCATGCCAGTATCATTTCATCATATCATCAGATTATATATTCTGGCAGTCATAAACTTGTCATACTAGCATCTTATCATCCTAGCATTATGCCCTAGCAGCAAAGCACATATCATATCATACTTCATGCCTTCATCCTAGCAGCTTAGGATTTCATCATAGCTTAACATCTGTAATTATCCTCATAGCGTGTTATCATACTGCTCATCATCATGTCTTACTAATATGAACATATCATACTTAGCATGTCATCATTTACAAATCATATTAACACGTTAACCCACATACATATTCATGGCATATCATTATTCATTTATCATTATCTTAAACACATAACATCATGAACATAATGTTAAGCATGTATGCCAGCCCAAAACATTAAATGTGAAAATAGGGCGTCTAGAACTCACCTGATGTCTCACGGTCGTGAGATCACTCACAACTGGTGCTAATGGTATAACTCTGCATAGGTTTACGTTTAATATGTTATTTACATATTAACTGCCTGATTAAATCTTTCTGAACGTCCAATGTCAAAACATATCAAGAAGTTAATGTTGTTGATTATCATGCTAAAACATGTTCCTAGACAGATTAATGGCTTGGAACTGATCAATCCTTGTTATTGATTGTGATTAGTTTGAAACACTTGGATTTAATCTTGCATATCAAAATTAATCAAACTAATCATCTACCTTGTCATAATCAAATGGTCTAAACCATTATAACCATTGTTATGATTCCATGCAAACCGGGCATTACAACGACTCCAAAACAAGGATTTTCCCATTAACAGTTCGAGTTCTTCATTTAAAATCAATCCTAGCCATCATCTAGGCAATAATCAACAACCCTAACTATATTATCACGTTCAGAAACAAGATTTAATCATTCATTATCAGTCTAGAAGGTTAGGATGAATCGTTACCTCTCCGGACGAAGTTTTGACTGCAAAACAATGATCAGAACTTGTAGATACGATCCCTGGTATGATCGGTGACTTCTGATGGCTTCAGATTTGAGTTTGGATGATGAAAAACTCGTCTGGTGGTGTTCTTGAGCGAATATAATCGAGTATGAAATAAAATTTTAAACTCTGCGTTAATCTGATGAAGAATATCAATCCACTGCACCGCCTCACTCATCGCGTACCGCGACGAGGGGCCAAATAGAGCTTCGCGTACCGCGAAGAAATCCGGAGAATCTCAGATATTTTTGGTCCATCGCGTACCGCGAAGGATCCTCAAATATCCGTCGCGTATCGCGACGAGTCCAAAAGTACAATACTTTGAAATTTTTCTTCGTTTCACGATTCCGGACAATCCGTAACTCCGTTTCGCGCACGGTTTTCGCCCACGTTCACCATTTCTCACGTACTATCATCCTGTAATAATATCGATTGTCAAATCGTCGTGGATTTCAAGCACGATCAAATGTGCTTATTTCTTTGACAACGCAATTCTTTGAACATAAACAGTTACCGAAATCTCGCACGTTTATCATTAAGATGCTAAATTTTCGGGTGTTACAAATCTACCCTCCTTACAATAGGTTTCGTCCTCGAAACCTGTTACGTTTCAAACAAATGTGGGTAGAGTCGTTTCATCTCGTATTCCAAGTTCTTGATTTGTCCGAAGACATGTTTAAAACTCACATTCTCTTCTTTCAATCCTTCCTGTTGCGCCTGCTTAAGTTTCGTCCAGAGATTCTGGCGTGAAGCATAAGCTATGTCGTTATGCACCAGCATATACAACAAGATCATCATCTCCATTTGGCAGTGCTAAAACAGGAGCTTGGGTAAGTTTCTCCTTTAGCACTGTGAACGCTTGTTCTTGGTTCGGGCCCCATTCGTACTTTACATCTTTCTTCAGGAGCTTCGTCAATGGTGTCGCTATCTTGGAGAAGTCTTGAATAATTCTCCGATAGTAACCGGCCAAACCAAGAAAACAGCGTACTTCCGTAGGTGACTTCGAAAGTATACATTTCATAACCGTTTCAACTTTAGCTAAATCTACCATAATGCCTTCTGGATTCACCACGTGACATAAAAATTGTAACTCTCGTAACCAGAAAACGCATTTGGAGAATTTAGCATAAAGTTTCTCTTTCCTCAGGATCTCCAATACCTCACGTATGTGGCAAGCATGGTCTCCCTCATTCTTGGAATAAATCAAAATATCATCAATAATACTATCACCGATCGGTCCAACATCGGTCGACATACCTTATTCATCAAATCCATAAATACTGCGGGAGCATTCGTCAATCCAAATGACATAACGAGAAACTCGTAGTGTCCATATCGCGTTCGGAATGCAGTCTTTAAATTATCCTGCTCTCGAACCTTCAACTGATGGTAACCAGATCGGGGATTTATCTTTGAGAACCAGCTTGCACCTTACAATTGATCAAACAAGTCATCAATTCTAGGTAGAGGATACCTGTTCTTTATGGTCATCTTATTCAGTTCCCTGTAGTCAATGCACATTCGCATACTACCATCTTTCTTCTTCACAAATAGCACCGGGGCTCCCCAAGGAGAGACACTCGGTCGTACAAAACCTTTATCAAGGAGTTCTTGTAGCTGGGCCATCATTTCCTTCATTTCGGTGGGAGCTGAACGGTAAGGTGTTTTGGCAACGGGTTGCGCCCCGGCACTAAGTCGATTTGGAACTCAATTTCCCGTTCCGGTGGTAATCCAGGCAATTCCTCAAGGAATACATCAAGGAAGTTACGCACCACGGGTACATCATCAATCGTGCTCATATCCGTATGTTCCTCAATCACCTAGGCCAAGTAGGCTACACACCCTCGCCTCATCATAACATCAGCCTTGATCATCGAAATGATCTTCGGCGCATACATCGCTTTATCACCATAAATCGTTACAGAGCTCCCATCCATTGCACATAGACATATCAACTTACTTCGACATACAATGTTAACCTCGTATTTGGCTAACCAATCCATACCCAAGACTACATCGAACCCTCCTAAGGTTATAGAAACAATTATACTGGGAACTTATGACCTTCTATCCTAACATAACAACCATCTAAAACCCCAGTCACCCTGGTCATCTTACCAATAGCCGTCTTTTCATCAAATACCCAATCTATCTTCTTAAGCTTCTCAAATAACACATCACACAAGGTAGAGGATACAAAACTCATACTCGCACCATAATCTAATAATACAGAAGCAGTAATATTGTTGATAGAAAAGGTACCTGTGACCACGTCCGGGTCCAACGTGAAGGCTCGTGCTTTAGCCTTCTACTTTTCCTTTCCCTTTATCCTCTTTCTTACCCGAGCCCGAAGCATCCGCCCGTGGTTTCTTGCAATCCTTGGACATGTGTCCTAACCCATTGCAATTAAAACATCGAGTAACATTCGTGCAACTGTTAGAAAAATGTCCCGTCTTTCCGCACCTGAAGCATAAGTTAGTGCCTAACAGGCACTGTCCCGTGTGGTTTTTCCCACACTTGTTGCATCGGCTCATCTCCTCTCGCTTCAATTTCTTGCTTGAGAACTTTTGTTGGTCTGTTCGACCCCTCTTAGTCCCGAAGGATTCTTTCATCTTTGTTTCCTCTTGTATTGGCTCATCAGCCATCACATCATCCCATACAATACCGCTGAGTTCCACCGTGGAGTCAAAGGTATTGGGAGCATTGGCCTTCACATGAATCCGCACCTTTGAAGGCAAACCCTCCATATACAGTTTCACCCTGCGTTCCTCAGAACCAATCAAGTGAGGAACTAATCTTGCCATTTCATTGAATTTTGATGTATACTGTCGATGATTCATACTTCCAGCTTTCAGAACCAGAAACTCTCGTTCTACTTTATCCAGCTCATTCTTGGGACAGAACTGTTTAGTAACCAGCTCCTTGAGATCATCCCAAGTCATCTTCTCCATATCAGCTGCAGACTTGGACTGCTTAATGGTGTTCCACCAATGTAGAGCTTCCTCCGTAAATGAATGGGCTGCAAACTTGACAGCTTGATCAACTCGGCATTCACTGATAGAGATAACAGCCTCCATCGCAGATATCCAGTGACAAGTGGCAACAGCATCCTTCTTTCCATCGAAGGTCGGTGGGTTACATCCTTTGAAGGCCTTGTAGTCACAACCCTTCACTTTCCCTGACGTAGAATCACCGCTTTTATTTTCGATGATCACAATTTCATCATCTCCCTTGGTGCTTTCCTTGGTTCCTTCAGACTTGTCTTTTAGAACATCCTTCAGTGCCTTAGCAATCATTGCCGGCATTTTCTCATCCATGATTTTGCAAACTTCATCAGAAATAACCTTTACCACAATCGGCTCTAGCGTGAACTCTTCTTCGTCTTCTGGTGGCTCACTGTGCTCGCTTTCTCCTTCGTTGACCGGTTTCTCGGTCTCGACATGTGGTTCTTCAGGTTTCTGTGGTTGCTTACGTGGCCTACCCTCTTGTCCGGCCATCTAACTATCTACATAATGCAACAATTGAGTAGTCAGTACAGAATCAGTTTAGCACGAAATAAGCTTTGTAAATCGTTAATGACGTTGATCAGGTGTTATTAACCATTTACCCAACTCATAGGCTCTAAACGTTTCCCATCCCATCTCCTCAACGTGCATGACACTAACAACCTTTCTAACCTTACACATATATCTTAACTCATACATAACATTCAGCTCGTGGCATCCGTTCATCCATGGTTGGCAATCCGCATCACTTAATCCCATTTTCAGTTTAAGTCTTGGCATTTGGGACGCCAAGATCTCTCAAACTATGGCTCTGATACCAACTTGTGAGGCCCCGATTCCGGGCGATCCCACGTACGTTGGTCTCGTCATAACACATAGCCCTTAAACTAAAAACTTTCATAAACATGCAGCGGAACTTAAACATCATATCAAACATAATTACATGTCTGAATTAATACATAAACGATTGCCAACACCATCGGATTCTTTATCTTGATGCCTGAGCTCCATGCCTTCTCTGACCCAAGCTTAACCTGACATACATGCTAAATCAAGTCAGCTTACGCTGGTGAGTTCTAGTTTTCATAAGACATCATAAACGTTTTGTTAAGTTAAAATATACTTAACATACAACATCGTCACATAACATAACATAATTCTTATATATAATACACATATCTTCACATGGTATATCTTAAACACATAACATGCCTTTCCTCATAGCATACCTACATAACATATATATATATATATATATATATATCCTCATAACATCATTCATACGGTGAAAGAATTTCGCCGTCAACTGCTGACCTAAAGTCAGACAGACTTGTGCAACACAAGACTCTATAACTATCAACCCGCAGCTGATAACTCATACATGTATAAGATTTCTTTAACACTATCAACCGAAGTTGACAGATCATACATCACATATACGTAATCGTAACACACATTCCTTTACCTTATCAAAACCATAGTTTTGATCATAACCACTGTCTTAACAGTGGGCTTACACCGGCATAAGACTCCATACTTACCCAGTATCAATTACTGGAGCTACCATACTTACCCAGTAACAAGTACCGGAGCTACCATACTTACCCAGTAACACATACTGGAGCTACCATCCTTACCCCATAACGCGTATATGGGAGCTACGTCATAATCATCCCGTAACAAGTACAGGAACAACCATACTTACCCAGTAACAAGTACTGGAGCTACCATACTTACCCCATACGAATATGGGAGCTACATCATACTTATCCCGTAACAAGTACAGGAACAACCATACTTACAGTAACAAGTACCGGAGCTACCATACTTACCCCATACGAATATGGGAGCAACGTCATTCATCTCCCGTAACAAGTAAGGGAGCGTCATCATTCATTCATATCCCATATCACATATAGGGACATCATTTGTTCATCATATATGATACGTTAGCACATATCCTCATTCGTTATAAACATTATATGTTTCATCATACCCAGTTATAGTCGTGGTTGACTCTCATTCATACACTTTCCTATAACACGTATAGGCACATCACTTATTCCTCATTCATAGCATACTAGCATCATAACATCATCCATCGTATTCAACATAACATCATAACATTTCATGCTAGTCTCTTATCATCATAATATCATCACTTTGTCTTGATATAATATAGGAACCATCATATTATATCATGCCAGTATCATTTCATCATATCATCAGATTATATATTCTGGCAGTCATAAACTTGTCATACTAGCATCTTATCATCCTAGCATTATGCCCTAGCAGCAAAGCACATATCATATCATACTTCATGCCTTCATCCTAGCAGCTTAGGATTTCATCATAGCTTAACATCTGTAATTATCCTCATAGCGTGTTATCATACTGCTCATCATCATGTCTTACTAATATGAACATATCATACTTAGCATGTCATCATTTACAAATCATATTAACACGTTAACCCACATACATATTCATGGCATATCATTATTCATTTATCATTATCTTAAACACATAACATCATGAACATAATGTTAAGCATGTATGCCAGCCCAAAACATTAAATGTGAAAATAGGGCGTCTAGAACTCACCTGATGTCTCACGGTCGTGAGATCACTCACAACTGGTGCTAATGGTATAACTCTGCATAGGTTTACGTTTAATATGTTATTTACATATTAACTGCCTGATTAAATCTTTCTGAACGTCCAATGTCAAAACATATCAAGAAGTTAATGTTGTTGATTATCATGCTAAAACATGTTCCTAGACAGATTAATGGCTTGGAACTGATCAATCCTTGTTATTGATTGTGATTAGTTTGAAACACTTGGATTTAATCTTGCATATCAAAATTAATCAAACTAATCATCTACCTTGTCATAATCAAATGGTCTAAACCATTATAACCATTGTTATGATTCCATGCAAACCGGGCATTACAACGACTCCAAAACAAGGATTTTCCCATTAACAGTTCGAGTTCTTCATTTAAAATCAATCCTAGCCATCATCTAGGCAATAATCAACAACCCTAACTATATTATCACGTTCAGAAACAAGATTTAATCATTCATTATCAGTCTAGAAGGTTAGGATGAATCGTTACCTCTCCGGACGAAGTTTTGACTGCAAAACAATGATCAGAACTTGTAGATACGATCCCTGGTATGATCGGTGACTTCTGATGGCTTCAGATTTGAGTTTGGATGATGAAAAACTCGTCTGGTGGTGTTCTTGAGCGAATATAATCGAGTATGAAATAAAATTTTAAACTCTGCGTTAATCTGATGAAGAATATCAATCCACTGCACCGCCTCACTCATCGCGTACCGCGACGAGGGGCCAAATAGAGCTTCGCGTACCGCGAAGAAATCCGGAGAATCTCAGATATTTTTGGTCCATCGCGTACCGCGAAGGATCCTCAAATATCCGTCGCGTATCGCGACGAGTCCAAAAGTACAATACTTTGAAATTTTTCTTCGTTTCACGATTCCGGACAATCCGTAACTCCGTTTCGCGCACGGTTTTCGCCCACGTTCACCATTTCTCACGTACTATCATCCTGTAATAATATCGATTGTCAAATCGTCGTGGATTTCAAGCACGATCAAATGTGCTTATTTCTTTGACAACGCAATTCTTTGAACATAAACAGTTACCGAAATCTCGCACGTTTATCATTAAGATGCTAAATTTTCGGGTGTTACACAAATGGGTTGTCAGCCGATAGTACTATCATTGTTCCCTATTCGGCCCCACATGACTTCACTAGATACAGTTCAATAAATGAGGACTTTTAAGTCTGTGATAAAGTACTGTTCTCCCGGCAAAATCCCATGAAATCCACAAGTTCTCAAGAATCACATGAAATCACACAGATAACAGTGATACATATCATATGTTCAATAAAAGTTCCACAGTAAGACCCCGAAGTTTATAAAACATTAAAAAGAAAAGGGTTGTACGAAACTCACCTGATAATTTACAAATAGCAGAATATCACACGAATGATGGTAGTAAGGTGATTCTGCATTAATTTTATGTTTAATTAGTTATTTATAGTTTATCTAAATGATTAGATCTTTCTGAACGTCCAATGTCAAAGACATTGCCTTAACCGTCATCGAACTGATATTAGATTTTTAATTATTTCTTTTAATGTGATATCATACAATGTATGATAATGTAGAAACCTATAATGATTCAGGTTCCTAATACAAAGTTGATGACATTTTTAACTAATCAAAATAATCTCAGATTAATCAGATAGTTAATGTTATTGATTATGATGATGAAACAATTCCTAGATAGATTAATGGCTTAGGAATGATTAATCCTTGTTATTGATTACCCAAATATCATGAAATATCACAATGTAGTATTAAAATAGGTTTAATAACCATGTTTAATGTAACATCCCGAATTTTCTAAATACAAGCTATTCGAACTTACGAATGGGTAACGGATAATTAACTTGTCGGAATAATAATAATAAACAGAAGATACCTTAAAGTCGAGTTCACGAAATGGGGTGTACTCGAAATGGATTTCGAGTACTTGAGTTCTCGAAATTTAGACATGATTTCGAGTACCTAGTTCATGTATCTTGCCTATATATATAAGAGTGCCTTGGGAATCGTGCATGCCTTTGGCTAGGAGCATAGTTTCTCCCAAGTACTCGAAGTTGAAGTTCAAGAACCTCAAGAATCGGCTGTAAATCACTCCAGGAGAAGAAGGAACGCACGAGAAGTTACAAGGAGAATTACCTAACTACAAGTAAGTGTTCTATGCTAGAAAGTTAAGATTTTTATGAAAAAGTGAACTTATGCGTAAAGCTCCCACCTTTATGCATAAAGTTCGAGACTTTAAGGTTCCAATGTGTTGGTAATAACCTAAAGAATTTGGAACTAGATCCCCATGGTCTTAGATGAATTTCTGAGATGTTTAATGACGAAATGATGAGTACACGAAATCAAGCACAAGGGGTTACTCGAAATTCAAACTTAGAAGTAAACACCTATTCGAGTACAATGTTATTTCGAATACAAAGGTCATTTCGAATACAAAAGGGTAATTCGAATACACAGGTTAATTCGAATACAAAGTTGGTTTCGAGTGCCAGCTATTTCGTGAACTCTGAAATTTCGTGTACATAGGAATCTAATGAATTTCCAGGATTTTGAATACTTAGCTAAGTTTTGAGAACTGGGATTCGGTAAGGGGGACTAGTAGCCTATGAGGACTTAGAATAATTTCTAAGACTAAGAATGAAATGTAATGGGATAATGTAATGGGATAATGTAATGATGTAGGTTCTTAAGTCTTGGCTAAGGAGTTCGGTCAAGGATATACGGAGCTACTATCAGGTGAGTTCTAGACGCCCTATTTTATGTTTAATGTTTTGGGTTGGCATACATGCTTATTGTTATGTCTATGATGTTATGTGCTTATGATGAGGATGAATGAATGATGATATGCCCTGACTATGTATGCATGTTAATGTGTTAGTATGATTTATGCATGAAATTGTGCTAAGTATGATGAATGCATGTTAGTATGTTATGATGATAAACTGAATGATAACATGCTATGACGATAATTATAGATGCTATGTTGTACTGAAATCCTAGGCATGATATGATTAAAGTATGATGCTATGATGATTATATGCTAGCATAATGTGTTTATGATGCCATGATGAATGATATGATGATATGCTGCTAGCATAACATGTGTATGATGCTAGGATGTTATGATGATATGATACTAGCATAGCCTGTTATTAGAAATCCTATGTTATTAGGACAATGTTACGATGTTATGTTGAATGATGATATGGTGCTAGTGTATCATGTCTTGATGAATGATGGTTGCTCCCGTACTCGTTACGGGGTAAGTATGACGTTGCTCCCATATTCGTATGGGGTAAGTATGGTTGCTCCAGTACTTGTTACTGGGTTAGTATGGTTGCTCCCGTACTCGTTACGGGGTAAGTATGACATTGCTCCGATATTCGTATGGGGTAAGTATGGTTGCTCCAGTACTTATTACTGGGTAAGTATGGTTGCTCCCGTACTCGTTACGGGGTAAGTATGACGTTGCTCCCATATTCATATGGGGTAAGTATGGTTGCTCCCATATTCGTATGGGGTAAGTATGGTTGCTCCAGTACTTGTTACTGGGTAAGTATGGATCTGCAGAACGCTTCGGCGGATCAGATCAACGGTTATGGAGCCTTGTGCCGGCATAAGCCCACTGTTACGCTCGGTAGCACTGGTTATATGATGATGATGATCAGGATGTTTATGTGACAAGGTTTTGGATTATGCGAACGGAATGATGTTAAATATGTTTTAACTTAACAAGACGTTTACGATGTTTTATGAAAACTAGAACCCACCAGCGTAAGCTGACTTGATTTAGCATGTATATCAGGATAAGCTATGGTCAGAGAAGGCATGGAGCTCGGGCTTCGAGTCAGACGATTCGTTGGTTTTGGCAATTCTATATGTTTTTGATACAGACACTTCATTGAATTCTGGTTATCAAACTATGTTTACATTTCCGCTGCATGATTATGAAAGCTTTTAGTTTAAGAGCTATGTGTTATGACGAAACCAACCTCTGTGGGGTCGCTCAGGATCGGGGCCTCACAAGATGGTATCAGAGCCATAGTTTGAGAGATCTTAGCATCCCAAATGCTAAGACTTAAACTGAGAATGGGATTAGGTGATGCGGATTGCCAACAACGGATGAACGGATGCCACGAGCTGAATGCGTATGTACGAGTTAAGAAGTAGATGTAAGGATAGAAAGGTAGTTAGATGTCGTGCACGTTGAGGAGATGGGATGGGAAACGTTTAGAGCATATGAGTTGGGTAAATGGTTAATAACATCTGATCAACGTCATTAACGATTTACAAAGCTTATTTCGTGCTAAACTGATTCCTGTACTGACTCATCAATTGTTGCATTATGTAGAAAGTTTAGATGGCCGGACAAAGGGGTAGACCGCGAAAGAAACCACAGGGAGCTGAGGAGCCACATGTCGAGACCGAGAAGCCTGTCAACGAAGAAGAAAACGAGCACAGTGAGCCACCGGAAGACGAAGAAGAGTTCACACTAGAGCCTATCGTGGTAAAGGCTATTTCCGATGAAGTCTGCAGAATCATGGATGAGAAAATGCCGGCAATGATTGCTAAGGCATTAAAGGATGCACTTAAGGAAAAGTCGGAAGGAACAAAAGAAAGCACCAAAGATGACGAGGAAATCGTGATTCTCGAGACAAAGAGCGGTGACTCCAACCGAAGTATGATGAAAGGCTGTGATTACAAGGCCTTCAAATGATGCAATCCACCATCCTTTGACGGAAGGAAAGATGTTGTGTCCACCTGCCACTGGATTTCTGTGATGGAGGCTGTTATCTCCATCAATGAGTGCCGAATTGATCAAGCTGTCAAGTTTGCAGCTCACTCCTTTGTTGAGGAGGCACTTCATTGGTGGAACACCATCAAGCAGACTAAGTCTGCAGCTGATATGGAGAAGATGACTTGGGAAGATCTGAAGGAGCTGGTCACCAAACAGTTCTGTCCCAAGAATGAGCTGGATAGAGTAGAACGAGAGTTTCTGGTTCTGAAAGCTGGGAGTATGAATCATCGACAGTATACATCAAAATTCAATGAAATGGCAAGATTAGTTCCTCACTTGATTGGTTCTGAGGAACGCAGGGTGAAACTATATATGGAGGGTTTGCCTCCAAAGGTGCGGATTCATGTAAAAGAAAATGCTCCCAAGACCTTCGACTCCACGGTTGATCTTAGCGGTATAGTTTGGGATGATGTTATGTCTGCTGAGCCAGTCAAAGAAAAAACAAAGATGAAAGAGTCCTCCGGGACTAAGAGGGGTCGAACAGACCAACGAAAGTTCTCAAGCAAGAAAGTGAAGCGAGAGGAGATGGGCCGATGCAACAAGTGTGGGAAAAGCCACACGGGACAGTGCCTGGTGGGCACTAATTTATGTTTCAGGTGTGGAAAGACGGGGCACTTTTCTAGCAGTTGCCCGATCGCTACTCGATGCTTCAACTGCAATAGGTTAGGACATCTGTCCAAGGATTGTAAGCAACCACAGGCCGATGCTTCGGGCTCGGGTAAGAAAGAGGAGAAGGGAAAGGAGAAGCAGAAGGCTAAAGCACGAGCCTTCACGATGACAAAGGATGATGCTGTTGAGGACCCGGACGTGGCCACAGGTACCTTTTCTATCAACAATATTCCTGCTTCTGTGTTATTTGATTCTGGTGCTAGTATGAGTTTTGTATCTTCTACTTTCTGTGATGGGTTATTTGGGAAGGTTAAGAAGATAGATCGGGTATTTGATGTAGAGACGACTATTGGTAAGATGAAAAGGGTGACTGAGGCTATAGATGATTGTTATGTTGAGATAGGGGGTCATAAGTTCCCAGTACGATTATTTCTTATAACCTTGGGAGGGTTCGATGTAGTCTTGGGTATGGACTGGTTAGCCAAATACGAGGCTAACATTATATGTCGACGAAAGATGATATGTTTACGTGCGATGGATGGGAGCTCCGCAACGGTTTATGGCGATAAAGCGATGTATGCGCCGAAGATCATTTCGATGATCAAGGCTGATGTTATGATGAGGCGAGGGTGTGTAGCCTACTTGGCCTACGTGATTGAGGAACGTATGGATATGAGGATGATTGATGATGTACACGTGGTGTGTAACTTCCCCGATGTATTCCCTGACGAATTGCGTGGATTACCACCGGAACGGGAAATTGAGTTCCAAATCGACCTAGTGCCGGGGGCACAACCCGTTGCCAAAACACCTTACCGTTTGGCTCCCACTGAAATGATGGAAATGATGACCCAGCTACAAGAACTCCTTGATAAAGGTTTTATACGACCGAGTGTCTCTCCATGAGGAGCACCGGTGCTGTTTGTTAAGAAGAAAGATGGAAGTATGCGTATGTGTATCGACTACAGGGAACTGAATAAGTTGACCGTAAAGAACAGGTATCACCTACCTAGAATTGATAACTTGTTCGATCAATTGCAAGGTGCAAGTTGGTTCTCGAAGATTGATCTCCGATCCGGTTATCATCAGTTGAAAGTTCGAGAGCAGGATATTCCAAAGACTGCTTTCCATACACGTTATGGACATTACGAGTTTCTCGTTATGTCGTTTGGATTGACGAATGCTCCTGCAGCATTTATGGATTTGATGAACAGAGTATGTCGACCGATGTTGGATCGATCGGTGATAGTGTTTATTGACGATATTTTGATTTACTCAAAGAACGAGGGAGACCATGCTTGCCACGTACGTGAGGTATTGGAGATCCTGAGGAAAGAGAAACTTTATGCTAAGTTCTCCAAATGCGCTTTCTGGTTACGTGAGGTACAATTTCTGGGTCACATGGTGAACCCAGAAGGCATTATGGTAGATCCAGCTAAAGTTGAGACGGTTATGAAATGGAGTCCTCCGAAGTCACCTACGGAAGTACGCAGTTTTCTTGGTTTGGCCGGTTACTATCAGAGATTTATTCAAGACATCTACAGGATAGCGACGCCGCAAACGAAGCTCACGAAGAAAGATGTAAAGTACGAGTGGGGCCCGAACCAAGAACAAGCGTTCTCGGTGCTAAAGGAGAAACTTACCCAAGCTCCTGTCTTAGCACTGCCAGATGGAAATGAGGATTTTGTTGTGTATTCCGATGCATCACGACAAGGGTTGGGATGCGTATTGATGCAACGGGGAAGGGTGATAGCTTATGCTTCGCGTCAACTAAAGATCCATGAGGCTAACTACCCAACCCACGACCTTGAACTCCCTGCAGTGGTGTTTGCATTGAAAATATGGAGGCACTATTTGTATGGAGTAAGGAGTACCATCTATACCGACCACAAGAGCTTGAAATACTTCTTCGAGCAAAAGGATTTGAACATGAGACAGAGACGATGGCTTGAGCTGTTAAAGGATTATGATTGTGATATTTTATATCACCCAGGAAAGGCCAATGTGGTGGCAGACGCTTTGAGTCGCAAGACTGATCATCCTGCCATACGAATAAAATCATATAGTTTGGTGATAACGCCAGACTTTATGAACGAGCTCCAGCAGGCACAACAGGAAGGACTGAAAGAAGAGAATGTGGGTTTTGATCGTGTCTTTGGACAAGTCAAGAACTTGGAAGACAATGATCACGGTGTGAAAGTACGATTCGGTCGTATGTGGGTGCCCAGAAATGGGGACATTCGGTCAAGAATTTTAGATGAAGCCCACAAGTCATGTTATTCGGTTCATCCCGGTGCTATGAAGATGTATCAAGATCTTCGAAAGGATTATTGGTGGCCAGGCATGAAGTTTAATGTGATGCAGTATGTGAACAAGTGCCTTACTTGTGCGCAAGTGAAGGCTGAACATCAGAAGCCCTACGGATATGTGCAACCTCTTGAGGTACCAGAATGGAAATGGGAACACATCACCATGGATTTCATTACCAAGCTACCGAGAACAGCTAAACGACATGATACTATATGGGTGATTGTGGACCGACTGACGAAGAGTGCACACTTCCTTCCTATCAGGGAAAAGTATACGTCCGAAAGGTTGTCTGAGTTGTTCGTGAAAGAGATTGTGACCCGACATGGAGTGCCTGTCTCCATCATGTCAGATCAGGATACGAGGTTAACTTCTAGATTCTGGAAGCAGTTTCATGATGCTATGGGAACGAGACTGAACATCAGTACCGCCTATCACCCCCAAACATATGGACAGTCTAAAAGGACTATTCAAACGTTGGAGGATATGCTTAGGGCGTGCATTATCGATTTTGGGGGGAGCTGGGATGACCACTTACCATTGGTGGAGTTTTCTTATAATAACAGCTACCACTCTAGTATCGGAATGCCCCCATATGAGGCGTTGTACGGAAGACGATGTAGGACCCCGGTATGTTGGGGTGAAGTTGGACAGAAGGAAATGGGAAACAAGGCTGCCGTATTCGATATGGCAGAAAAGCTACGGGTGATAAAAGCACGTATGAAAGCTGCACAAGATCGCCAAAAGTCCTACGCTGACAAGCGCCGAAGACCGATCGAGTTTAATGTTGGCGATCTAGTGTTGCTAAAAGTATCACCATGGAAGGGAATCATTCAATTCAGTAAGCGAGAAAAGTTGAGTCCGAGATACATCGGACCATTTCAAATAAAGGCAAGAGTAGGGAAAGTCGCGTATCGACTGGACCTACCAGAGGAGCTGAACATAATTTATCCTACCTTCCATGTGTCACATCTTAGAAAGTGTCTGGTAGACGAGCAGGCACATGTTCCTTTGGATGACATCGAGGTAGACAACAGACTGAACTATATTGAAGAACCAATTGAGATCGTGGATACAAAAGAGAAGCAATTGCGGAACAAAACGGTTCGCCAAGTCAAGATTTGGTGGAAGCATCGGAAGGGTTCAGACGCCACGTGGGAAATTGAAGAAGAAATGAAGAGGTTGTATCCTCATTTGTTCGATAAGTAACGAGGCAGGTTTCGGGACGAAACCTATTGTAAGGAGGGGAGACTTGTAACATCCCGAATTTTCTAAATACAAGCTATTCGAACTTACGAATGGGTAACGGATAATTAACTTGTCGGAATAATAATAATAAACGGAAGATACCTTAAAGTCGAGTTCACGAAATGGGGTGTACTCGAAATGGATTTCGAGTACTTGACTTCTCGAAATTTAGACATGATTTCGAGTACCTAGTTAGTGTATCTTGCCTATATATATAAGAGTGCCTTGGGAATCGTGCATGCCTTTGGCTAGGAGCATAGTTTCTCCTAAGTACTCGAAGTTGAAGTTCAAGAACCTCAAGAATCGGCTGTAAATCACTCCAAGAGAAGAAGGAACGCACGAGAAGTTACAAGGAGAATCACCTAACTACAAGTAAGTGTTCTATGCTAGAAAGTTAAGATTTTTATGAAAAAGTGAACTTATGCGTAAAGCTCCCACCTTTATGCATAAAGTTCGAGACTTTAAGGTTCCAATGTCTTGGTAATAACCTAAGGAACTTGGAACTAGATCCCCATGGTCTTAGATGAATTTCTGAGATGTTTAATGACGAAATGATGAGTACACGAAATCATGCACAAGGGGTTACTCGAAATTCAAAGTTAGAAGTAAACACCTATTCGAGTACAATGTTATTTCAAATACAAAGGTCATTTCGAATACAAAAGGGTAATTCGAATACACAGGTTAATTCGAATACAACGTTGGTTTCGAGTGCCAGCCATTTCGTGAACTCTGAAATTTCGTGTGCATAGGAATCTAATGAATTTCCAGGATTTCGAATACTTAGCTAAGTTTTGAGAACTGGGATTCAGTAAGGGGGACTAGTAGCCTATGAGGACTTAGAATAATTTCTAAGACTAAGAATGAAATGTAATGGGATAATGTAATGGGATAATGTAATGATGTAGGTTCTTAAGTCTTGGCTAAGGAGTTCGGTCAAGGATATACGGAGCTACTATCAGGTGAGTTCTAGACGCCCTATTTTATGTTTAATGTTTTGGGTTGGCATACATGCTTATTGTTATGTCTATGATGTTATGTGCTTATGATGAGGATGAATGAATGATGATATGCCCTGACTATGTATGCATGTTAATGTGTTAGTATGATTTATGCATGAAATTGTGCTAAGTATGATGAATGCATGTTAGTATGTTATGATGATAAACTGAATGATAACATGCTATGACGATAATTATAGATGCTATGTTGTACTGAAATCCTAGGCATGATATGATTAAAGTATGATGCTATGATGATTATATGCTAGCATAATGTGTTTATGAAGCCATGATGAATGATATGATGATATGCTGCTAGCATGACATGTGTATGATGCTAGGATGTTATGATGATATGATACTAGCATAGCCTGTTATTAGAAATCCTAAGTTATTAGGACAATGTTACGATGTTATGTTGAATGATGATATGGTGCTAGTGTATCATGTCATGATGAATGATGGTTGCTCCCGTACTCGTTACGGGGTAAGTATGACGTTGCTCCCATATTCGTATGGGGTAAGTATGGTTGCTCCCGTACTCGTTACGGGGTAAGTATGACGTTGCTCCCATATTCGTATGGGGTAAGTATGGTTGCTCCAGTACTTGTTACTTGGTAAGTATGGTTGCTCCCGTACTCGTTACGAGGTAAGTATGACGTTGCTCCCATATTCATATGGGGTAAGAATGGTTTCTCCCATATTCGTATGGGGTAAGTATGGTTGCTCCAGTACTTGTTACTGGGTAAGTATGGATCTACAGAACGCTTCGGCGGGTCAGATCAACGGTTATGGAGCCTTGTGCCAGCATAAGCCCACTGTTACGCTCGGTAGAAGTGGTTATATGATGATGATGATCAGGATGTTTATGTGACAAGGTTTTGGATTATGTGAACGAAATGATGCTAAATATGTTTTAACTTAACATGACGTTTACGATGTTTTATGAAAACTAGAACTCACCAGCGTAAGCTGACTTGATTTAGCATGTATGTCAGGATAAGCTATGGTCAGAGAAGGCATGGAGCTCGGGCATCGCTCAGACGATCCGTTGGTTTTGGCAATTCGATATGTTTTTGATACAGACACTTTATTGAATTCTGGTTATCAAACTATGTTTACATTTCCGCTGCATGATTATGAAAGCTTTTAGTTTAAGAGCTATGTGTTATGACGAAACCAACCTCTGTGGGGTCGCCCAGGATCGGGGCTTCACATTTAACATACTAATCTGACTGTTATCATAAACATCAGATAATCGTTCCAATGAGTATGTTAATGATTGTGATTAGTTTGAAACACTTGCATTTCACGTTGCATGTCAAAGATTAACCAAACTAATCACCTACCTTGTCATGGTCAAATCATTTAAACCATTATAACCATTGTTATGATTTCATGCAAATCGGGCATTACAACGGATCAAAACTAGGATTTACCCGTTAATAGTTCGAGTTTTTTGTTTATAATCAATCCTAACCATCATCTAGGCAATAATCAACAACCCTAACTATATCATTACGTCCAGAAACAAGATTTAATCAATCATTATCAAACTAAAAGGTTAAAATGAACCGTTACCTAACCAGACGGAGTTCTGCGTGTAAAAAGACGATCAAGCCTTGCAGAAGCATTCACAGCACGGGGAGTTGCAGACTCCTAGCAAATGGGTTGTCAGCCGATAGTACTATCATTGTTCCCTGTTCGGCCCCACATGGGTTCACTAGATATAGTTCAATATATGAGGACTTTTAAGTCTGTGATAAAGTTCTGTTCTTCAGGCCAAATCCCATGAAATTCACAAGTTCTCAACTATTAAATGAAATCACGCAGAGAACAGTGATACATATCATATGTTCAATAAAAGTTCCACAGTAAGACCCCGGATTTTATAAAACATTAAAAAGAAAAGGGTTGTACGAAACTCACCTGATAATTTACAAATAGCAGAATATCACACGAATGATGGTAGTAAGGTGATTCTGCATTAATTTTATGTTTAATTAGTTATTTATAGTTTATCTAAATGATTAGATCTTTCTGAACGTCCAATGTCAAAAACATTGCCTTAACAGTCATCAAACTGATATTAGATTTTTAACTATTTATTTTAATGTCATATCATACAATGTATGATAATTTAGGAACCTATAATGATTTAGGTTCCTAATACAAAGTTGATGACATGTTTAACTAATCAGAATAATCTCAGATTAATCAGATAGTTATTGTTATTGATTATGATGATGAAACAGTTCCTAGATAGATTAATGGCTTAGGAATGATTAATCATTGTTATTGATTACCCAAATATCATGAAATATCACAATGTAGTATTAAAATAGGTTTAGTAACCATGTTTAACATACTAATCTGACTGTTATCATAAACATCAGATAATCGTTCCAATGAGTATGTTAATGATTGTGATTAGTTTGAAACACTTGCATTTCATGTTGCATGTCAAAGATTAACCAAACTAATCACCTACATTGTCATGGTCAAATGATTTAAACCATTATAACCATTGTTATGATTTCATGCAAACCGGACATTACAACGGATCAAAACAAGGATTTACCCGTTAATAGTTCGAGTTTTTCATTTATAATCAATCCTAGCCATCATACAGGAAATAATCAACAACACTAACTATACCATTACATTCAGACAAAAGATTTAATCAATCATCATCAAACTAAAAGGTTAAAATGAACCGTTACCTAACCAGACGGAGTTCTGCGTGTAAAAAGACGATCAGGCCTTGCAGAAACGTTCCCTGGTGCTATCCACGCGATCAAAAGGCTTCAAAATGAAGGTTTAATGAATTAAAAGAATTGGTTTTCGTCTGAGATGGTAGAAAAGTTGAGAGGAAGAAAACCATAATGATTTCTAGCTGTAATCTGATCTTTTATCCAACTTGCCGACGAAACTGGCCCAGGCGCACCGCCTCAGACCAAAGCTTCACGCGGGGCGTACCACGCGGATGGGAGGATTCAGATATTTTGGGTGTCTTCCGCGCGTACCGCTCAGGACCATCCTCTCACGCCAGGCGTACCGCCTGAAACCAATTTTTTCAAATTTTCGGATTTTCATCGTTTCGCGATTCCGGACAATACGTAACTCCGTTTCGCGCACGGTTTTCGCCCACGTTCACCATTTCTCGCATTCTATCAACCTGTATTAATTACAACTGTCAAATCAACTTGGATTTCAGACACAATCCAATGTGCTCACTTTCTGGATAACATAATTCTTCAAATGCAATTGTCACAGTCTCCTATTGTTAAAGAAATTTCGTCCCGAAATTTTGTTAAGACTTACTTGATGACACTCGTTTATGAGAATAGATGTGGGTATTTTGCTTTCAGTCGATCTTCACGTTCCCACGTATATTCAGGTCCACGTTATGAATTCCATCGCACTTTGACAATTGGTATGCGACTACGTTTCAACACTTTTAATTCTCGATCCATTACTTCTATTGGTTCTGCACTGAACTGAAGTTTTTCATCAATTTGAATCTTTTCGAGAGGTACGATCAAAGATTCATCAGCTAGGCACTTTTTCAAATTTGATACATGAAAGACATCATGAATGTTACCGAGTTCAGGAGGTAATTCAAGTCTGTAGGCTACTGATCCGATTCATTCCAGAATTTTGAATGGTCCTACAAATCTTGGTGAAAGCTTACATCTCTTCCCAAATCTGAAAATGCCCTTTCAAGGTGAAACTTTTAACATTACTCGATCACCTATTTGGAATTCTAAAGGTCTACGACGATTATCAGCATAACTCTTTTGTCGATCGCAAGCAGCTTTAATACGTTCTCGAATGAGTGCGATTTTATCAGTTGTTTCTTGAATGAGTTCTGGGCCTATGATTTGATTTTCACCTACCTCTGACCAACAGATAGGTGATCTACACTTGCGTCCATAAAGTGCTTCAAATGGAGCGTATTGAATACTTGTATGATAGCTGTTATTATATGAGAATTCAACGAGTGGAAGATGAACATCCCAGCTACCTCCAAAATCAATCACACAGCTTCTGAGCATGTCTTCAAGAGTTTGATTTGTTCGTTCTGTTTGCCCGTCTGTTTGCGGATGATAAGATGTGGTCATATTGATTTGTGTGCCCAGAGCATTCTGAAGAGTTTGCCAAAGTCGTGACGTAAATCGACTATCTCTGTCAGAAATAATAGAGATTGGTACTCCACGTCGAGATACAATCTCATTAACATAGAGTTTAGTGAGTCGATCCATGGAGTAATCTTCTCGGATGGGTAAGAATGTGCAGATTTAGTAAGGCGATCAACAATAACCCATATAGAATCATGATTACGTGATGTCCTGGGTAATTTAGTGATGAAATCCATAGAGATCTGATCTCATTTCCACATGGGAATCTCCGGTTGTTGTAGTAACCCAGATGGTCGTTGATGTTCAGCCTTAACTTTTAAACATAATAAGCATCGACCCACGTATTCTGCTATATGTTTCTTCATTCCAGGCCACCGATAAAAGTCTTTAAGATCTTTATACACTTTATCAGCACCTGGATGAATAGAATACCTGGATATGTGCGCCTCATCCAATATAATTGTTCTTGAGTTACCGAATAGAGGAACCCAAATTCGGCTTTTCAAATACAATACCCCATCCGTCTTGGTTTTGAGTTGCTTATCTAATCCTCTTAGTTCCTCAGCAGAATAATTCGTTGTTTGTAAAGCTTGTTGCTAAGCTTCTTCGATTTGAGGAATTAGACTGGTTTGAATAGTCATACCTAGCGCTTTTACACGTAAAGGTTGGACTCGTTCCTTACGACTCAAGGCATCGGCTACGACATTCTCTTTTCCTGGGTGATAACGAATTTCACAGTCATAGTCGTTCAAAAGCTCTACCCACCGCCTTTGTCGCATGTTTAACATTTTCTGATCTTGAATGTGTTGAAGACTTTTATGATCAGTGTATACAATACACTTAGTTCCATATAAATAATGTCTCCAAATCTTGAGTGCAAAGACCACTGCACCAAGTTCTAGATCATGAGTGGTATAGTTCTTCTCGTGTACTTTCAGTTGTTGAGAAGCATAAGCAATTACTTTATCCTTCTGCATTAACACACACCCCAGACCTTGACGAGAAGCATCACAGTACACTGTGAAATTATCAATACCTTCCGGTAATGCCAAGATAGGTGCGTTGCAGAGTTTGTGTTTCAACAGTTGGAATGCCTCCTTCTGTTGGGAACCCCATATAAACGGTCGATTTTTTTGTGTCAATGTTGTTAGTGGCAAGGCTATTTTTGAAAAGTTCTTGATGAATCGGCGATAATAACCTGCCAGCCCTAGAAATTGACGTATTTCAGTTGGGGTTCGTGGTGTCTCCCATTGTTTCACAGCCTCGATCTTACTGGGATCCACTTGAATACCGTTTTCGTTCACTACGTGCCCAAGAAATTAAACTTCCCGTAACCAAAACTCACACTTGGTTCTAAGATCAGTTTCAAGTGTTGAGCATGTTCCTGTTGGTTTCGAGAATAAATAAGAATATCATCAATAAACACAATCACAAACTTATCCAAATAAGGCCTACATACTCGATTCATCAGATCTATAAAAACTGCAGGTGCATTTGTTAATCCAAACGGCATTACTAAAAATTCGTAATGTCCGTATCGAGTTCTGAAAGCAGTTTTTGGAACATCATCCTCATGAATTCGTAACTGGTGATAACCGGATCTTAAATCGATTTTGGAAAAGTAAGTAGCACCTTGTAACTGATCAAACAGATCATCTATACGTGGTAATGGATAAGGGTTTTTGATTGTCAGTTTATTGAGCTCCCTGTAGTCAATACACATCCTGAATGAACCATCATTCTTTTCCACAAACAGAACTGGTGCTCCCCAGGGTGAGAAACTAGGTCTAATAAAACCCTTGTCTAACAATTCATGCAGTTGACCTGAGAACTCTTGCATCTCTATGGGTGCTAAACAATAAGGAGCTTTAGATACAGGTGCTGCACCTGGAATCAAGTCAATACGGAATTCGACTTGTCTCACTAGGGGTAATCCTGATGTAACAGCCAAAGATTTAGCACAATTGATCGTGCATGAAATACACGTTGAGTTGAAAATCGAAATTATTACAGGATGATAGTACGCGAGAAATGGTGAACGTGGGCGAAATCCGTGCACGAAATGGAGTTACGGGTTGTCCGGAATCGCGAAACGAAGATAAAATCGAAAAGTGGACAAAATCGCCTGGGGCGGTATGCCCCGCGCTACTCCTCCACCTGGGGCGGTACGCCCGGAACCCACGAAGACGTCCGGCCGCCTTGCCTCTCGCACGCTACGCCCCAGCTCAAGGTTCGGCCTGGGGCGATACGCCTGGTGTCATCAAATCGCAATTTTTGCTTAAAAAGTCAATTTTCATCTAGAAGGCATCATTTTTCTTCTTATCTTCGACCATCAGCCAATAACCACAAAAAACAACATCCAATCCATCAAAACTTCAATTTTAAAGCCTCTAGATCACGTGGATCGCACCAAGGATCATTAATACAAGTCCGGATCGTCTTTTTACGCACAGAACTTCGTCTGAAAGGTAACTGTTCACTTTAACCTTATAGATTGATAATGATTGATTAAATCTTGTTTTTGAACGTAATGATATAGTTAGGGTTGTAGATTATTGCCTAGATGATGGCTAGGATTGATTATAAATGACAAACTCGAACTGTTAACGGGTAAATCCTTGTTTTGATCCGTTGTAATGCCCGATTTGCTTGGAATCATAACAATGGTTATAATGGTTTAAACCATTTTATTATGACACTGTAGGTGATTAGTTTGCTTAACCCTCGACATGCAAAGTGAAATCCAGGTGTTTCAAACTAATCACAACCATTAACATACTCAATGGAACGATTATCTGATGATTATGATAACATGCAGATCAGTATGTTAAGTATGGTTGTTAAACCTATTCTAATGCTACGTAGTGATATTTCATGATATCTGGGTAATCAATAACAAGGATTGATCGTTCCCAAGCCATTAATCTGTCTAGAAACTTGTTTTAGTATTACAATCAACAACATTAGCTATTTGATTAATCCGAGATTATTCTGACTAATCTAGTGTGTCATCAACCTAATATTTGTTTGATGACTATCAAGACAATGTCTTTGGCATTGAACGTACAGAAACATTTAATTAGTAAGTTAAAGCATAAATAACTTATTAAACGTAAACCAATGCAGAAGTATATCATAAGTACCAGTTTGTGAGTGATCTTGCTACATAAGACATCAGGTGAGTTCTTATAGCCCTGTTTTAAATGGTTTACCATTTTGGGCTGATATGTATGTTATTAAGTTATTGTATGAAAGTGATTTTAACCTGATTAAGGTCAGGTAAAGAATGTTTTCAGATAAATAATGTTCTCAAGTAAAGAATGTTTTAAAGTAAATACTGTTTTAAGTCTCAACTGCGGTTGAGACGTAAATGATTTTATAAAAGTCTCGACCGAGGTCGAGCAGAAGAGATGATATTGACGTCCCGGCTGCGGTTGGGCAAAACCTGAGCACTACGGTGCGAAAGACCGTTTATGATTATGATGGTTTAAATGTATTAAAACATGTTATGTATGAGTGAAGGATGTTATAAATATGAATGATGAATGTAAAGAAGTCTTGTATCGGTATGAGGTGTCAACTTCGGTTGATGGTTAAAAAGTCCTGTGGAAACACATGCCTGTCGACTGTGTGTCGCCAATTCAGTTAAAGAAATCTTATGTATGCATGAGTTATCAGCTGCGGTTGATAGTTTGTTAAAGAAATCTTATACATGTATGAGTTATCAGCTGCGGGTTGATAGTTATAGAGTCATATGCTGCACAAGCCTGTTTGACTTCAGGTCAGCAGTTGACGGTGAAGTTCCTTCACCGTATGAATGATGTTATTATGATATGTATTTGAATTATGTTATGTGATGATATGAACGATTAAAAGATTTATTGAAAAATCTAACTTAGAACTCACCAGCATAAAGCTGACTTGTTTTACATGCATATCAGGTTGAATGGTATTGAGAAAGAATAGCAGGAAGGCTCGAGGCATACCCTGAGAACTACCCTGGCATAAACTGGCTATGTTATAGAATTATATAGATGTGGGTTGTGTATGAATGCTTATCTAGATCTGTATAATATGCTATGTCGTCACTTTAATTTCCGTTGCTATAATAATGTAATGATGGTTAAGGGTTATGGGTTTGATGTTTACCAACAGAGGGACTCCCGGGACGGAGGGCCTCTCAAGTTGGTATTAGAGCCATAGTTTGAGAGATCCAGTCATCCCTAATGCCTGGACTTAAATTGAAAATGGGACAGAATGATAAGAATTCCAGTCAAGGGTAGTTTGATGCGACGAGCTGAATGTTATGTATGATTTAAGACGTAGGTGCAAGTTTAGAAAGGTGGTTAGTGTCATGCACGTTGGGGTGATGGGATGGGAAACGTTTAGAGCCTATGAGTTGGGTAAATGGTTAATAACACCTGATCAACGTCATTAACAATTTACAAAGCTTTTTTCGTGCTAAACTGATCCTGTTCTGACTCATCAATTGTTGCATCCTGTAGGTAGTTAGATGGCTGGACAAAGGGGTAGACCACGTAAGCAACCACAGGAACCTGAAGAACCACGTATCGAGAATGAAGAACCCGTCAACGAAGACGACCACGAGCACAACGAGCAACCAGAAGATGAAGACGAGTTTATTCTAGAGCCTATCGTAGTGAAGGCTATTTCTGATGAGATCTGCAAAATAATGGATGAGAAGCTGCCAGTCTTGATTACAAAAGCACTGAAGGATACTCTGAAAGAAAAGTCTGAAGGAACTAAAGAGAGCACCAAAGAAGAAGAAGTTGTGATCACCAGGACTAAGAACGGTGATTCTATGCCAGAGAAACTGAAGGGTTGTGAATCCAAGGCCTTCAAAGGATGCAGTCCACCTTCGATGGTAAGAAGGATGTTGTGGCCACCTGCCACTGGATTTCGGCAATGGAGGCGGTTATCGCTATCAGTGAATGCCTGGAAGATCAAGTTGTGAAATTTGCAACTCATTCATTTACTGAAGAAGCTCTACATTGGTGGAACACCGTCAAGCAGTCAAAGACCACTACTGATGTGGAGGGTTTGAAGTGGGAGGAATTGAAGGAATTAGTTATGAAACACGTTTGTCCGAAGAATGAAATTGATAAAATTGAGCGGGAATTTCTGACATTGAAAGCTGGACGTATGAATCATCGGAAATACACTTCAAAATTCAATGAAATGTCAAGACTGGTTCCTCATTTGGTAAGCACAGAGGAACACAGGTTGAAGTCATATGTGGAAGGACTACCACCAAGGGTCCGAACACATGTGAAGGCGCATGCTCCCAGAACTTTTGAATCGACCGTAGAGATTAGCGGCATTTTCTGGGATGATGTATTGGAAGCTAAACCAATAAAGGAGGAACCGAAGCAAAAGTGGTCGCCTAAATTTAAAAGAAACAGAAATGACAAATCAGGACCCCCTATAAAAAGGTTTAGAACGGAAGAATTTGAAACATGCCCCAAGTGTGGAAGGAAACATGGGGGAGAAAGTCGCGTGGGGACTATTTTGTGCTACCGTTGTGGAAAAACTGGACATTTCTCGTATAATTGTCCAAGTATACTAAAATGTTACAATTGTGGTGGAACCGGTCACGTGAGCAAGAATTGTTTTAAACCAAAGACAATACCTACTGAAGTTAACAAAACTGAAAGTAGCAAGGGAGGTGAGAAGCAAAAGGCAAAAGCTCGTGCCTTTACTATGACTAAAGATCAGGCAGCCAAAGACCCTAATGTGGTGACAAGTACATTCTTGATTAATGATATCCCTGCTTCAGTGCTATTTGATTCTGGTGCAAGTATGAGCTTTGTGGGTATTGCTTTTTGTGATAAACTGCATGCAAATGTTAAAGAGTTAGAACATGCCTTTAACATAGAAACTGCTCTTGGTAAATCGACTAAGGTAACGGAGGCCATTGATGATGATTGTTACATTGATATAGAGGGTCATAGATTCCCGGTTAAGTTGTTTCTGATTACGTTAGGAGGTTTTGATGTAGTTTTGGGCGTGGATTGGTTGGCCAAATATGAGGCTAATATTGTTTGTCGACGAAATATGATTTTATTAACGACTCTTAATGGGAGTTCAATAACGGTTTACGGGGATAAAGTGTTCAACGTGCCTAAAGTCATTTCAATGATTAAGGCAGGTGAATTTATGAGGGCGAGGGTGTGGGGCTTATTTGGCTTATGTTATTGATAAAGGATCTAAGGTAAAACAATTGGAAGGCGTACCCGTGGTATGTAACTTTCCTGATGTATTTCCTGAGGATTTGCCAGGAATTCCACCTGATCGGGAGATCGAATTCCAAATTGATGTTGTGCCAGGAGCTCAACCTGTCGCCAAGGCACCGTACTGTCTGGCTCCAACAGAGATGAAAGAATTAATGACCCAACTACAAGACCTTCTAGACAAAGGTTTTATACGACCAAGTGTGTCACCTTGGGGTGCACCAGTGTTGTTTGTAAAGAAAAAGGACGGAAGCATGAGAATGTGCATTGATTATAGAGAGTTGAACAAGCTCACGATATAGAACAAGTATCCGTTACCAAGAATTGATGATCTATTTGACCAATTGCAAGGGGCAAGTTGGTTCTCTAAAATTGATCTCAGGTCAGGATATCATCAACTAAAGTTGAGAGAACAAGACATTCCAAAGACAGCATTTCGCACACGTTATGGCCATTATGAGTTCCTTGTAATGTCTTTTGGGTTAACTAACGCTCCTGCAGCGTTTATGGATTTGATGAATCGGGTGTGCAGACCCATGCTAGATCGATCAGTGATTGTGTTCATTGACGATATTTTAATATACTCAAAGAGTGAAGGTGATCATGCGTGTCATCTTCAGAAAGTACTTGAAATGCTAAGAAGAGAAAAGTTGTATGCCAAGTTCTCCAAATGTGCCTTTTGGTTACGAGAAGTACAGTTCTTAGGTCATGTTATTAGTCCAGAAGGCATAATGGTGGACCCAGCTAAAATAGAAGCAGTAATGAAATGGAATCCTCCGAAAACACCAACGGAAGTACGTAGCTTTCTCGGTTTAGCAGGTTATCACAAAAGATTTATTCAGGATTTCTCAAGAATTGCTACACCGTTGACAAAATTGACGAGGAAAGAAGTAAAATATGATTGGGGTCCAATACAGGTCCAAGCTTTTGAAGAACTAAAGAAGAGACTAACCGAAGCTCCTATTTTAACATTACCGGATGGCAATGAAGACATGGTTGTGTACTCAGATGCGTCTTATTTGGGTTTGGGTTGTGTACTTATGCAAAGGGGAAAGGTAATAGCGTATGCCTCAAGACAATTGAAAAGCCACGAGGCTAATTATCCAACACATGATTTGGAATTGGCTGCTGTGGTATTTGCTTTAAAAATTTGGAGGCATTATCTATATGGAGTTAAATGTACAATCTACACAGATCATAAAAGCTTAAAATACTTCTTTGAACAGAAAGACTTGAATACGAGACAAAGAAGATGGCTTGAGCTGCTAAAGGATTATGACTGTGAGATTTTGTACCACCCGGGAAAGGCAAATGTAGTGGCCGATGCTCTGAGCCGCAAGACAGAACACCCTGCTATACGAGTTAAGTCTTATAGTTTGGTGATAACACCAGATTTCCTGAATGAACTCAAAGATACACAGAAGGAAGGACTAAAGGAAGAAAATGTTGGGTTCGAAAGAATCTTTGGTCAAGTTAAGAATTTAGAAGAAAATGAATTTGGTGTTAAGATTCGATTTGGTCGAATGTGGGTTCCACGAAACGGGGACATCAGGTCAAGGATTCTAGATGAAGCACATAATTCACGTTACTCTATTCATCCTGGTGCAACGAAAATGTATCAAGACCTCTGAAAGGATTACTGGTGGCCAGGTATGAAGTTTAATGTGATGCAGTACGTAAACAAATGTTTGACATGTGCGCAAGTAAAAGCTGAACATCAGAAACCTTATGGTTATGTGCAACCTCTAGAAGTCCCAGAATGGAAGTGGGAACACATCACCATGGATTTTATTACTAAGTTGCCTCATATGGCAAAACGTCATGATGCTATTTGGGTGATTGAAGACCGGTTAACGAAAAGTGTTCATTTCTTGCCTATACGTGAGACTTATACGTCGGAGAAACTGTATGAATTGTTTGTGAAAGAAATAATTACCAGACATGGAGTTCCAGTTTCTATAGTGTCAGATCGTGACACGCGATTCGTTTCAAGATTCTGGAAACAGTTTCATGAATCAATGGGCACAAGACTTAATATCAGCACTGCGTATCATCCTCAACTGACGGACAGTCGGAAAGGACTATCCAAACTTTAGAGGATATGCTTAGAGCCTGTATTATTGATTTTGGTGGTAGTTGGGATGATCATTTACCACTAGTGGAATTCTCGTACAACAATAGCTATCATGCTAGTATTGGCATGCCGCCATATGAGGCATTGTACGGACGGTGTTGTAGGACACCTGTGTGTTGGGGAGGAGTAGGAAGAAAGAAGTGGGAAGTAAAGCTGCAGTAAATGATTTGACTGAAAAGCTCCAGTTAGTTAGAGCACGAATGAAAGCTGCACAGGATCGACAGAAGTCCTATGCTGATAAAAGACGGAGACCAATAGAGTTTGAGGTAGGTGATCAAGTACTGTTAAAAGTTTCACCATGGAAGGGAGTTATTCGATTCAGGAAAAGAGGAAAGCTGAGTCCGAGATTTATTGGACCTTTTCGAATAATGGCACGGGTCGGTAAGGTAGCCTATCGGTTAGATCTGCCAGATGAACTGAGTGGAATTCATCCGACATTTCACGTTTCACATCTGAGAAAATGTCTAGCAGATGATGTAGCATATGTGCCTTTAAATGATATTGAAGTTGATGAAAGGTTGAACTACATAGAAGAACCAGTTGCAATCGTTGACACGAAAGAAAAACAATTACGTAACAAGATGATTAGACTAGTTAAGGTTCAATGGAAACACCGAAAAGGATCCGAGGCTACATGGGAGGTTGAAGACGAGATGAAACGACTCTACCCACATTTGTTCAAAACGTAACAGGTTTCGAGGACGAAACCTATTGTAATGAGGGTTGATTTGTAACAGCCGAAGATTTAGCACAATTGATCGCGCATGAAATCCACGTTGAGTTGAAAATGAAAATTATTACAGGATTATAGTACGCGAGAAATGGTGAACGTGGGCGAAAACCGTGTGCGAAACGGAGTTACGGGTTGTCCGGAATCGCGAAACGAAGATAAAATCGAAAAGTGGACAAAATCGCCTGGGGCGGAACGCCCCGCGCCACTTCTCCACCTGGGGCGGTACGCCCGGAACCCACGAAGACGTCCGGCCGCCTTGCCTCTCGCGCGATACGCCCCAGCTGAAGGTTCAGCATGGAGCGATGTGCCTGGTGTCATCAAATCGCAATTTTTGCTTAAAAAGTCAATTTTCATCTAGAAGGCATCATTTTTCTTCTTATCTTCGACCATCAGCCAATAACCACGAAAAATCAACATCCAATCCATCAAAACTTCAATTTTGAAGCCTCTAGATCACGTGGATCGTACCAAGGATCGTTAATACAAGTCCGGATCGTCTTTTTACGCACAGAATTTCGTCTGAATAGGTAACGGTTCACTTTAACCTTATAGATTGATAATGATTGATCAAATCTTGTTTTTGAACGTAATGATATAGTTAGGGTTGTTGATTATTGCCTAGATGATGGCTAGGATTGATTATAAATGACAAACTCGAACTGTTAACGGGTAAATCCTTGTTTTGATCCGTTGTAATGCTCGGTTTGATTGGAATCATAACATTGGTTATAATGGTTTAAACCATTTGATTATGACGTTGTAGGTGATTAGTTTGCTTAACCCTCGACATGCAAAGTGAAATCCAGGTGTTTCAAACTAATCACAACCATTAACATACTCAATGGAACGATTATCTGATGATTATGATAACATGCAGATCAGTATGTTAAGTATGGTTGTTAAACCTATTCTAATGCTACGTAGTGATATTTCATGATATCTGGGTAATCAATAACAAGGATTGATCATTCCCAAGCCATTAATCTGTCTAGGAACTTGTTTTAGTATTACAATCAACAACATTAGCGATTTGATTAATCCGAGATTATTCTGACTAATCTAGTGTGTCATCAACCTAATATCGGTTTGATGACTATCAAGGCAATGTCTTTGGCATTGAACGTACAGAAAGATTTAATCAGTAAGTTAAAGCATAAATAACTTATTAAACGTAAACCAATGCAGAAGTATATCATAAGTACCAGTTTGCGAGTGATCTTGGTACGTAAGACATCAGGTGAGTTCTTATGGCCCTGTTTTATATTTTTTACCATTTTGGGCTGATATGTATGTTTTCAGATAAATAATGTTCTCAAGTAAAGAATGTTTTAAAGTAAATATTGTTTTAAGTCTCAACTGCGGTTGAGACGTAAATGATTTTATAAAAGTCTCGACCGAGATGTCACACCCCCAATTTCCCACTCGTGGAGTCAGTCCACGTGGGTGTGACGTGTCCAGAATCACAGCTCAAAGGTCATATAGAACAACTCTATATGCGTTTACAAATCCATGTTTGACACATACACTTAATAAAATAGTTTGCAGCGGAATAATAGTTTCATATCATAGCAGCGGAGATCAATAAGTCAAATCATTGCAGCGGAAAATAATAAGTTTAATACAACATTGTCTTAACAACGAAAGTTAAATTGTTTTCGAAAACTAATCGTAAACAGAAATGCATGAGGTTCCTAACGCTCGTTCCTTAGTGTGCGCATTCCTATTATCCATAGCTTGCTAGTTACCTGAGAATACAAGTTTAAAAGTGTCAACACAATGGTTGGTGAGTTCACAGGTTTTGATATACATAAAGTAATAAAAGTGTGTCATGCTGTTTATCAAAAGTTAGTACCGAGCCCTAGGCCCAAAGTGTCAGTGCGTCACTACCGAACTAGACTTGTTTGTCCTTGCCTCCGCTATGCCTCGTATGCATAGCAAGTTAGGTCAGAGTTTGCACGGGTTATGACATCCAGTCAACATAGTGCCCCGTGGGGTTAGTCATTTCCTAATGGATCCATCCAAATCTACCACGTTGTTCGTACATTAACGGTAAGACTTTGTGAGGGCTTAATACGAGTTCAACACTTAATGTTTGTCCAATAAACCAGCATACACGATAAAAATGTTTGTCATAGTGTAAATGTTTGACTCGATGTAACTAGTATTCTCTCCCTATTTAAAAGCGTTTGAAAAAGAGTAAAGAGGGGCCGTAAACTCACCTTAGTGATACTAGTAGCAAGTAGCGTAAGCTCCTGGTGTAGTAGCACGTGTCGGTCACCGGCAACCTATATCGTATACCGTACGTGAGTTCGTGTAAGTGATCGTGCTAGTGTTTGTGTTAGTACTCGTGTTTGTGTCCAACAACCCTTGGTTGTTCATGTTTGTCCGTGTCGGTCCACAATGACCGTGTTTGCTCGTGTTGGTCCACATTGACCGTGTTTGACCATGTTTGACCGTGTTTGACCCAAAGTTGACCGTGTCAAGTCAACGACCCGTTGGTGATCCGTGTGACGGTTGTGACTCGTGTAGCAGTTGTGTAAGTGTTGGTCGTGTGCAAAACGCGTAAATCGCGTCTATGGACAACTTACTATTTATAGTAAGTTTCCATTTATGGAAAGTTCACAAAGCATATCGGTTTTATAGTTCTAACATGTTCAATAGTCCTACGGGATCATGTTAGCACATAGCACATTGTCATACGAATTCGTATAAGTCGTTTATAATATGTTTGCACATAAAGTTTCCTAAAATGGAAAGTTTCCATTTATAGCATACGTGATATCGGAAACCATCTTAGTATTTAATCATCATGTTATAACATAACAAGTCACTTAGCATGTTCAAATCATACAACACTTTTACAAATCGGTTTTTGTAAAAATAAAGTTACTAAATATAGTAACTTTGTAGTTTTGCATAGAAATAACCATTTAAACATTTCTAAACCAATTTTCATATCACCAATCATCATAATATGTCATCTAACAACATTTAATCATGTCAACATAACCGATTTCCATCTATCAACATCTTGACCCCAAAAAGTTACTAAAAATGGTAATAACGCTAAATATGACTATAAACATCATCAAAATCACATTCAAAGTATTTCAATCATCATATTATCATCCTAAGAGCAATTCCAAATACATGCATGTTCACCATTTCATCCATAACAATGTTTTGACAATAAAAAGTTTCTAATAATAGAAAGATTCATAAAACTCATAGTTTTAACCATTCTAACATCATCTAAACATAAGATCATCCTCCAATATCATCAAGAAACATATCTATATACTGAAAATCATTCCACATGCCATGGATCATACATGCATGTGGTTTTTTTTCACCATTACAAGACTAAATCATGCTTTCCACATTTACACAACATCATGGATCATCATAAATCACCATCTAAACATCATGGATCATCAAGAAACACATCTAAACTAACAAACCCAAAGAAGGAATTCGTGCATGTGCCTTGTGGGTGCTTGCATGTGAGGTTCAACACATGCATGTGGGTGTAATGGTGATTTTAAGCTACAAGGGGTGTGTGGCTACCTTATAAAGCTCCTTGAACACCAAGATGATGGATAAGCAGCTCCTGGATCTTCAGAAGTTCGGATGTAGCCGCTCTAAGTGAGTGGTGGTGGTCTAGGTGATCTCCTTTGGCTCTCCAAGTCTTCAATGTGGCTTCCAAGCTTCAATTTTGAGCTTCAATGGCTGTTAATGGTGTTTCCAGAGGTTGAAGATGAAGATAGGGAGTGATAATGTCGGTCAGAACTCGAGAAGTGGGGTTGTAGGGTGGCTAGTGATGATGGCATATTGGTTTTATAAAGATTTGCCGTCTGACACTCGTCGCGTACCGCGGAGATGGGTCAAGAAGATCCTCCGCGTACCGCGGCGGATTTCGGGAGTCAACACTCCGCGCCGCATGTCGCGTACCGTGGTTGGGCCTCCAGTTGGGCCACCGCGTACCGCGGTGGGCTCCTGGAGAGCCCAATAAGCCCTTTTTAAATGATTTGATCCGTTCGTCGTTGTTTTCACGCTTCCGAACTATCGTTTGGCCTCGTTTGAACTTCCTAGTTCAATGTGTGAGTGTTTCGTGAGGTTTCGAGTTTTATGCTACACAATGTGCTTGACGTTCACCAACGTTCGTGTGTTTTGACACGTGTGTGCTGTTTGCCGATAATTCTACGAATTATCTAGTCATGTGTCAATGTTCGTACTGTCGTGCCACGTGTCACACTAAATTATTCTAATTCTAGTGCCACGTGTACAATAATCATTTAAATAAATAAGTTGCTGACCTGGAAATTACGGGGTGTCACATCCTCCCCATGTTAGAAAGAATTTCGTCCCGAAATTCAACTTGTGTTGCCAGTGTTTGTCTGTTCCGCGAACAGGTGTGGGTACTTTTGTTTCATCTGGTCTTCACGTTCCCACGTGAATTCCGGTCCTCGTCGCGAATTCCATCACACTTTCACAATCGGGATCTTGCTGAGTTTGAGCTTCTTAGTTTCCCGGTCCATAATCTCCACCGGTTCCTCAACGAAGTTCAATTGTTCGTTGATTTGTATCTCCTCGAGAGGAATAACAAGTGTTTCATCAGATAGGCACTTCTTGAGGTTCGAGATGTGGAATACGTTGTGCACACTGCTCAGTTCAACTGGCAGGTTCAGTTCGTAGGCTACAGGGCCTATTCGTTTTGTAATCTCGAAAGGTCCAATATAACGAGGGTTCAACTTGCCTCGTTTGCCAAACCGAATGACTCCCTTCCAGGGCGAGACTTTGAGTAGCACTCTGTCCCCCACCTGGAATTCCAACGGTTTTCGTCGTTTATCCGCATAGCTTTTCTTTCTATCACGGGCTACTGCCATTCGCTTGCGTATTTGCACGATCTTTTCAGTCGTTTCGTGCACAAGTTCTGGGCCGGTCAGTTGGCTGTCTCCAACTTCCGCCCAGTAAATGGGTGATCGACACTTACGTCCGTAAAGTGCCTCGAATGGTGCAGCTTGGATGCTAGTGTGGTAGCTGTTATTATATGAAAACTCAACTAATGGTAGATGAGCTTCCCAGCTACTCCCAAAGTCAATAACACATGCCCGGAGCATGTCCTCCAGTGTCTGTATGGTTTGCTCACTCTGTCCGTCCGTCTGCGGGTGGTAAGCGGTACTCATGTCCAATCTTGTGCCCAAAGCCTTATGTAAAGACTTCCAGAAGTGCGACGTGAATCGACTGTCGCGGTCAGATATAATCGAGATTGGCACCCCGTGTCAAGTAACCACTTCCTTCAGATAGATACGGGTGAGCTTGTCCAACTTGTCAGTCTCCTTGATAGGTAGGAAATGTGCGGACTTTGTCAATCGGTCTACGATAACCCAGATGGTATCGCAACCACTTGCCGTCTTAGGTAGTTTAGTTATGAAGTCCATGGAGATCTGCTCCCATTTCCACATTGGTAATTCCGGTTGCTAAAGTAACCCTGATGGCTTCTGGTACTCCACTTTAACCTTTGAGCACGTTAGACACTTACTCACGTAAGTTGCTATTTCGGCTTTCATGTTCGGCCACCAGTAAGTTGTCTTCAAATCATGATACATTTTGTCAGAGCCCGGATGTATGGAATACCGGCTCTTGTGTGCTTCGTCCATCACTACTTCTCTCAATCCCCCGTAGCGTGGAATCCAAATTCGATCCATCAGATAGTAAGCTCCATCGTCTTTTACCTTCATTTGCTTATCCATGCCACGCATGGCTTCAAGAGTGAGATTTTCAGCTTTTAGGGCTTCTTGTTGTGCGATTCGTATCTGATTTGGCAATTCAGAATGAATCGTGAGTTGTAGGGTACGCACGCGTTTTGTTGTTTCCTTTCGGCTCAACGCGTCGGCCACTACGTTCGCTTTACCTGGATGGTACTTGATGGCGCAATCATAATCACCTATGAGTTCAACCCATCTTCGTTGTCTCATGTTCAACTCTTTCTGGTCGAAGATGTGTTGTAGGCTCTTATGATCGGTAAAGATAGTGCATTTTGTGCCATACAAGTAGTGTCGCCAGATCTTCAAGGCAAACACTACGGCTCCTAACTCAAGGTCATGTGTCGTGTAGTTCTTCTCATGCACCTTCAGTTGTCGTGAAGCGTATGCTATCACCCTCCGGTAAGGATAGGATAGGTGCAGTACACAGTTTCTGCTTCAACAAATTGAAAGCAGTTTCCTGTTTGTCTCCCTAGTCAAACTTCTTGTGCTTATGGGTCAGGGATGTCAGTGATTGAGCAATCTTTGAAAATCCTTCAATGAATCTCCGATAGTACCCGGCCAGACCTAGGAATTGTTGCACCTCAGTCGGAGTCTTGGGTGCTTCCCAGTTTTTGATGGCTTCGATTTTGGCTGGGTCTACGTGTATTCCCCGTTCATTAACCACGTGTCCAAGGAATTGGACTTCG
This sequence comes from Mikania micrantha, assembly GCA_009363875.1. NCBI lineage: Eukaryota > Viridiplantae > Streptophyta > Magnoliopsida > Asterales > Asteraceae > Mikania > Mikania micrantha. The sequence goes on along the minus strand of CM018686.1, from coordinate 38,770,935 downwards.
CGAATCCAAAAGTCGCACTTGGAGAGTTTCGCGTATAGCTGCTCTTTCTTTAATAATTCTAAGACTAGCCTCAGATGTTCAGCATGTTCCTCCTGATTCTTTGAATAGATCAGAATATCATCGATGAACACTATTACGAATTTGTCTAGGTAAGGTTTGCATACTCTATTCATGAGATCCATGAATACAGCTGGTGCGTTGGTCAGTCCAAAGGGCATAACCAAGAATTCGTAGTGTCTGTATCGTGTTCTAAAGGCAGTCTTAGGAATATCGTTTTCTTGTATCCTCAATTGATGGTAACCCGATCTTAAATCGATCTTTGAATAGTAGTTTGACCCTTGCAATTGGTCAAACAGATCGTCTATTCGCGGCAATGGATCGATTCTTGATCGTCACCTTGTTCAGCTCTCTATAGTCGATGCACATACGGAATGATCCGTCTTTCTTCTTTACAAACAGGACCGGTGCTCCCCAAGGCGAGAAGCTCGGTCTGATAAATCCCTTGTCTAACAGTTCTTGCAACTGATTAGACAGTTCTTGCATCTCCATCGGTGCTAGTCGGTATGGAGCTTTAGCAATCGCTGCTGCTCCAGGTGTAAGATCTATTTGGAACTCGACTTGTCGTTTCGGAGGCAGTCCAAGTAGGTCCTCGGGAAACACTTCGGGAAAATCACGGACTACGGCAGTGTCCTCAATCTTCCTTTCTTTCTTCGATTGTTCCGTGATGAGGGCTAGTATTGCAGTGTATCCCTTCTGAATGTACTTGTTTGCCTTCATGCATGACATGATGTTCAGAGGCACTCCTCGTCGTTCCCCCTGAATCGAGATCTGTTCTCCGTTCTTCAACGTCACGTGTACGATCTTCTCGTTACATACGATCTCGGCCTGGTTAGCGGATAACCAATCCATTCCAACGACTACGTCGAAGCTTCCGAGAGTTACAGGCATCAAATCGATTTCGAGTTCGTGATCCTCCAATACCATAACGCATCCTCGAAAGACGTGTTGTGTTTCAATCAGCTTGTCGTCGGCTAAGTCTACGGTATACTTATAGTCTAGTGGTGTCGGGGTAATGTCTAGCAATTTACTAAACTCACTAGATATAAAGCTCCTATCGGCACCGGTATCAAATAATATGCTAGCGTAGACATTATTTAAAAGAAACGTACCGGTTACGATGTTCGGGTCATCCTTGGCTTCCCCCGAGCCAATCACAAATGCTCGACCCTTGGCCGCTCCTCCTCCGGCCTTCTTCAGTTGAGGGCAATCCCTCCTCATGTGACCCGGTTTTCCACATTCATAACACCCTCTGAGAGTGTTTTGGTTGTTGTTGTTCTGGTTGTGGTTGGGGATGTTATTGTTGATAGGAAACTTGGATCTGCAGTCTTTGGCCATGTGGCCATGTCGTCCACACTTCAAGCAACGATACCGTTCGCATTGCCCCAAGTGATGGTATGAACATCGGTTGCACAGTGGGTACTTCCCTTGATACACACCATTTCCCTTGTCATCGGGTTGGGTGGCAGTGAATGCTCTGGCAGGTGCAGATCTTTGTTGTTGCTGAGGTTGATGAGACTGGTGCTGACTGGGTTCCCACTTCCTCTTTTGGCTCTCTTGAGGCTTTACATGCTCGCCTCGTTTGGGTAGCTTGCCTTGTGCTACTGCTTGATCAGTCAGTTTGTGAGCCAATCGAATCAGTGGTTGGATGGTGGTGTGGTCGGAAGCAGTGACCGTGCTTTGAATCTGTTCCGGCAGTCCACTTATGAACTGCTCGATCTTCTTATACTCCGGCGTCACCATCGCCGGGCACAACTTGCACAGTTCGTGAAACCGAGTACAGTACTTCTCGATTTCCGATCCCACCATTTTGTGCACCCAGAATTCCCCTTCGAGCTTCCGGATTTCGTCACGCGGGCAATACTCCTCATGGAGCATCCTTGTGAAATTCTCCCAAGGAATAGAGTTGGCGGTTTCCAGTCCAAGAGTCTGGACATGGGTGTTCCACCATGTGAGGGCCGGTCCCTCCAGAGTTCCCATAGCATATTTCACTCGGTTTTCCTCCGAGCACTCAGACATAGAGAAGACTGATTCCAGCTTCTCAATCCAGCGAAGCAGTCCCACTGTTCCTTCAGTTCCTTGGAACTTGTGTGGGTGGCAGTTTAGAAAGGATTTAAACGAACAACCCTTGTTGTTGTTGCCTTGCGTCCCTGTCAGTCAGAAACCAATGTCGGGTGTTAGTGCGTGTCAGCTACACTGTGTTAGTCATGTTAGGCAAGTGTTAGTACCGTTGTTAGTGCCACTAGTTTCACTGGCGTGTCTGTTTGCCTCGTACTCCGCGAGTACTTTGTTGAACTTACGTTCAACCATCATGTCGATCCTTGCCTTTTCGGCCTTGCGTTTGAGTCTGAGAGCATTTGTTCCTCTTCCCGACATGTTTATTTATGGAAGGTTAGAATGTTAGTTAGCATGCGTTAGAGTGTTAGCCAATGTCATATGAGAAGTCAAGTCAGATGTCATGTTAGTTGTCAAGTCAGGTGTTATGTTATCAAGCAGTCATGGTCAGAAATGCAATAAGTAAGACAAAACATAATTCTCATTACTAATAAGTTTGGAGTACAATAATTTTCAAAAGGAAATACAAGTTCTTCGAGCACATCCCGCTCGTCTAGGCCAAAATAAGAAAAATACAAGGTAAAATAGTCCTCTAGTCCGAATCCATAGAGATGTGTGAAATGTCACTGGCAGCGTCTCCGTCGTCATCATCCTCCTCTGGATCCTCATTAGGATCCTCGTCAAAATCCCCTTCTTCAAGGTCCTCGGCCTCGAACTCAGGACCATCCTCCTGTGGAGGTTCCTCTATAAACTGTGCAGCCCATGCGTTAAGCATGGCATCGCTGGCCTGCACCATCGCTTGAGTCTCCTCGTTGGCGACTCGGTTCTCGGTAATACGTCCATCATGCTCTTGCATGACGTCAACTATCTGTCCGTGCTGAGTCATCAGTTGAGACACCTGGAGACGTAGGGTCTCCACCTGCTCCTCTAACCTGTCGTTACGCCTCTCAAGGCGGTCGTTCTTCTCACGAAGAACTCGGACCTCGTCCGATAGCTCGCCACTCCTCATGGCCTCGCTTCGAGAGAAGGCCACGTGGGCCGCGAATGCCTGCTCCAGCGGCACACCAAGTGGCGGCAGTCTGTGGTCTGTCGGTGCATCACTGCGATACCGTGGTGTAGGTACCCTCTCTGCTATGATCCAGTCTCGTATGACCAGAGGGAGCCATCCCCAATATCGAGCTCGCTCCGCGTGTCGAGCCCGTCTATCCATCTCGGCATCTACCTATGCCACTATGCCATTGACCCGTCGTCGACTCTCTGCCATCATGTCATCTGTGGTCGTGAGTCTAGCTGCGTTCCTATTAGCGTCGTTGTTGTCGGCCATCTTGTAAGTCTTAAGTTAGTAAGCAACAGTTCAATATAAGCAATAATGTCATCAATGTGCAAGTTCTACGTGTAGTGTCTAAAGTTGAGCAATGGCTATAGTCTAAGTTTACTACATGCAAACCTAGTTCCCTATAACCAAGGCTCTGATACCAGTCTGTCACACCCCCAATTTCCCACTCATGGAGTCAGTCCACGTGGGTGTGATGTGTCCAGAATCACAGCTCAAGGTCATATAGAACAACTCTATATGCGTTTACAAATCCATGTTTGACACATACACTTAATAAAATAGTTTGCAGCGGAATAATAGTTTCATATCATAGCAGCGGAGATCAATAAGTCAAATCATTGCAGCGGAAAATAATAAGTTTAATACAACATTGTCTTAACAACGAAAGTTAAATTGTTTTCGAAAACTAATCGTAAACAGAAATGCATGAGGTTCCTAACGCTCGTTCCTTAGTGTGCGCATTCCTGTTATCCATAGCTTGCTAGTTACCTGAGAATACAAGTTTAAAAGTGTCAACACAATGGTTGGTGAGTTCACAGGTTTTGATATACATAAAGTAATAAAAGTGTGTCATGCTGTTTATCAAAAGTTAGTACCGAGCCCTAGGCCCAAAGTGTCAGTGCGTCACTACCGAACTAGACTTGTTTGTCCTTGCCTCCGCTATGCCTCGTATGCATAGCAAGTTAGGTCAGAGTTTGCACGGGTTATGACATCCAGTCAACATAGTGCCCCGTGGGGTTAGTCATTTCCTAATGGATCCATCCAAATCTACCACGTTGTTCGTACATTAACGGTAAGACTTTGTGAGGGCTTAATACGAGTTCAACACTTAATGTTTGTCCAATAAACCAGCATACACGATAAAAATGTTTGTCATAGTGTAAATGTTTGACTCGATGTAACTAGTATTCTCTCCCTATTTAAAAGCGTTTGAAAAAGAGTAAAGAGGGGCCGTAAACTCACCTTAGTGATACTAGTAGCAAGTAGCGTAAGCTCCTGGTGTAGTAGCACGTGTCGGTCACCGGCAACCTATATCGTATACCGTACGTGAGTTCGTGTAAGTGATCGTGCTAGTGTTTGTGTTAGTACTCGTGTTTGTGTCCAACAACCCTTGGTTGTTCATGTTTGTCCGTGTCGGTCCACAATGACCGTGTTTGCTCGTGTTGGTCCACATTGACCGTGTTTGACCATGTTTGACCGTGTTTGACCCAAAGTTGACCGTGTCAAGTCAACGACCCGTTGGTGATCCGTGTGACGGTTGTGACTCGTGTAGCAGTTGTGTAAGTGTTGGTCGTGTGCAAAACGCGTAAATCGCGTCTATGGACAACTTACTATTTATAGTAAGTTTCCATTTATGGAAAGTTCACAAAGCATATCGGTTTTATAGTTCTAACATGTTCAATAGTCCTACGGGATCATGTTAGCACATAGCACATTGTCATACGAATTCGTATAAGTCGTTTATAATATGTTTGCACATAAAGTTTCCTAAAATGGAAAGTTTCCATTTATAGCATACGTGATATCGGAAACCATCTTAGTATTTAATCATCATGTTATAACATAACAAGTCACTTAGCATGTTCAAATCATACAACACTTTTACAAATCGGTTTTTGTAAAAATAAAGTTACTAAATATAGTAACTTTGTAGTTTTGCATAGAAATAACCATTTAAACATTTCTAAACCAATTTTCATATCACCAATCATCATAATATGTCATCTAACAACATTTAATCATGTCAACATAACCGATTTCCATCTATCAACATCTTGACCCCAAAAAGTTACTAAAAATGGTAATAACGCTAAATATGACTATAAACATCATCAAAATCACATTCAAAGTATTTCAATCATCATATTATCATCCTAAGAGCAATTCCAAATACATGCATGTTCACCATTTCATCCATAACAATGTTTTGACAATAAAAAGTTTCTAATAATAGAAAGATTCATAAAACTCATAGTTTTAACCATTCTAACATCATCTAAACATAAGATCATCCTCCAATATCATCAAGAAACATATCTATATACTGAAAATCATTCCACATGCCATGGATCATACATGCATGTGGTTTTTTTTTCACCATTACAAGACTAAATCATGCTTTCCACATTTACACAACATCATGGATCATCATAAATCACCATCTAAACATCATGGATCATCAAGAAACACATCTAAACTAACAAACCCAGAGAAGGAATTCGTGCATGTGCCTTGTGGGTGCTTGCATGTGAGGTTCAACACATGCATGTGGGTGTAATGGTGATTTTAAGCTACAAGGGGTGTGTGGCTACCTTATAAAGCTCCTTGAACACCAAGATGATGGATAATGTCACACCCCCAATTTCAACTAACGGAATCATACCATTTGGGAACGTGACAAACCAGGATCTCAGATCATTAGACATAGCGAAGACCTCTATATGAATTTCAAAACATACTTTGGTCTTTAAAACATAACATTCAGAGTTTACAAAAGTTGCGGAAGCATTTAAAACCATAAACAGTTGATAAGTAAACATTACAAAACAAAATATTTAAATGTTCAAATTCAAAATTTCAAAGTGTTTATAATGCATGAGACTCTATCTCCTAGTCCATGCCAGCTTTAACGCGCGCCTTAGCGTCCTGAGAAAACATGCAAATCAAGTCAACACAAAGGTTGGTGCATAACACAGGTTTTAAATAATCACAATGTTCAAAACAGCAGTTTGAATAACAAGTTTGTAGATAACATAATCACACATGCACAGTCATGATAGCTAGTCATATAAACTATTTACATAAGTGGTCGATACCGAAGCTGACGGATTGCCATGCTATAGCATGTTTTCGCCTTGCCACTATTGTATATCACAACAATAGTAAAAAAATGTGTTTGGTCAGTCAAACACCTGCGTAGATCCCATCTACCAGGTGAGGTTTGTCAAACCTAATAGATCTATTTCCAACTACCACGCTTTGCATTACAGCAAACTAAACGGTTCGAGGTGTGTAAGGACTTTCAAGTTGATATGTTGTCACATAATGTAAACAGCTAACTCATGCAAGTGATTTGTATCTAAAATAGTTTGTTGCACATGTTTTCTCCCCCAAAACAGTTTAAAATAAGAAAGGGGCCGTGTACGCACCTTTGATAATAGCAGAATGATCACACACTAAAAGCTCGTGAAAGAAATCCTTCTACGAAGAATCTGTGTTTAAACAATAACTTAGTGTTATTCAGAATATCGTTTTGTGCTTGAAATCACATACGTGTCAACACACGTATGTTAAAGTGTGAGAATTATGCATACAAAAGTACGCGTGCCTTTGAAATCGTTTAAATAAAATCCTATACGATTTTATTTAATTAAACGTAATTATACGCGATTTCGTGTTCGGATTAAAATATGAATTTTATCATTCTAATGCGTTCGTATTCTCGTTACGTTTCCAACGCAACTCGAACGGGTTAAAACGGAGTTTAAACGAACGAAATATGATCAAAATATCAAACTAATCTTAAAATGCCAAAAATGATTGGGGCCGGATTCGAACCCGCGACCCCCTTATCCACCGCACTCTCTAACTACCAACTCATCTGGTTCAACATTTGATAATGGATTCCTATTTAATTAGTTTTAACCCTTAATGGGCCGGCTCCCCTTTGTATTGAAAATTCGAACACATGTAACCCAAATTGAGCCCAACTTCGAACCCGATTGACCCAACATCCATGGGGCTTTTGTCCCCTGAGTCTAATCGAACATATAGGTGTGTCCAATTGGTCATGATAATCAAAAACATATGACTTTTTTTTCATTCTAATCAGTTTCGAACTTAACCGATTATCCCTAAATTCAAAATCATCAAATTCGATCATCTTGTTTCCAAATCTTATAGTGCTTTCCTTTAAATAACATTTTCGAAGTTGTCTGGACTACTTAATTGAATATCATACACAATTAATTCATAATCCCCAAAAACGATTTGTCTCTAAACCCTAGAACTCGACATCTAACAATTAGCTATCATTAATCGAAATTGATTTAGGATTAACCTTAGTCGGCCTTCTCTGAAACTACCTATATAGTTTAATTTCATTATTCAACTCATTTGCCATGAAAACCCCAAATCAGTTTCTTAACATGAACCCTAGTATCGAAATCCTAGCATTCAATGTTTCCTATTGAAATTGTTATAAGAAACAGTTTGATCGGAACTTTATGAAAGTTATCATATCATTTAATTTCATTTTTATACTCATCCCGATCGAAATCCCCAAATCGGATCATATTAAGAACCCTAGAAATCAAATGCTATTAATTCGATGTTATAATTCCAAATTGACTTATGTGTAACCTTAATCGGCCATTTTAGGATGTGTTGTAATGATTACATACCAGATTTGATATCGAATTGATGCACTTCGAATTGTGATGGAGTTTCGGTCGACCCCCGATTGATTTCTTCAACTCCAAACTCTTTGCTTCGAATTGTTGTGTGAGAAACACCCTAAAGGCACCGATTAATAGTTCTGGAACCTCAATTGAGTGAATTTCTATCGCATTATATGGGTTTGATTGTGCTAGTAACGGTTTTAAGAAGCTAAATCATCATTTGAGTTTAATTCGACCATAACTCCTTCTAATAACGTATGATTGTTGTTACATCTCACTAATATGAGTTGATTGAAGAGTTAATCCCATTAATTTCAGTGTATTAACACTAATTTCGAATTCCCCATTTGTGTATAAACGAATTTTGACTTTTTAGGAGTCAAACTCAATTTTTATCACATCTTATAGACTAATCTTTGCAATTAAACACTTAGAACCTGATTTTTGATACTTCTTAACTCCTATATATTATTCTGGATCAGTAACATATCGTTTCGATTTACAAAGTTACCTCAAAAATCCCTAATTACCACTAAATGTTTCAATTGGACTACTATTGGGCTTAAATTAACCCATTTGGGCTTATCAAATACAATTGGGCCTCATTTGAACTCATTGGGCCTATTTTACCTTACTGGGCCTTCCTAGATTTCATTGGGCCTCCCTGAGCCTTATTGGGCCTTACTGGGCCTACTTTAGCCTTGTTTAGTCTAATTGGGCCTTAATGGCCTACTTTGTATACATTGGGCTTCACTTGCCCTTATTGGACCTTACTAGGCCTTCTTTGACCTTGTTGGGCCTTCATTGGCCTTGTTGGGCCTACACTGTCCTTATAGGGCCTACATTTGTCCTGTTGGGCCTATGATATCACCATCTCCCGTTAACAAGGTTAGTGTAAAAAGTCGGATTGTCACATCATCCCCTTGTTGAATGAATTTTCGTCCCGAAAATTAGTAAGTGTTAAGAGTAGTTAGGAAACTACTTACGAGTTTAAATCGTACGTGTTAGTGTGATTTGATCATTCTGTGTGCTTGTGTGTACTCACACACAAAGTCTAATGCTTGCAACATCACAACTCAAATGTGATCGTTCATTGTGACTGTTTGCGTGTACACTAGTTAGTTCACCTAACTATGATTGTTTGTGTCTGATCATACTGTGTTGTGTAACCTCACACATAGTGAGTGTCTATAACCGTTTGTACTATGCAACCCCGCATATAGTAAAATGTGTGTAATCAATCATGTATGTACTACCATAACATGTAACATATGAATTGTAGCACATAAAATATATAGAATGTAATGTAGCACAAATATTTGTAACAAAACCAATTGAATAAAGTGTTAGTGCTTACAGTTTGAGATTTGCAGTGGTGATGTGAAAGCATCACGTCATCCCCTTGTTGAAGGAAATTTCGTCCCGAAATTTAACGTGCGCTCTCAGTGTTGGCAGTAACTGTTTTGAATAGATGAGGATATTTCTTCATCATTTGATCTTCCCGTTCCCATGTAAATTCAGGACCACGTCTCGAATTCCATCGGACTTTGACTATCGGAATCTTGCTTTGCTTAAGTTGTTTGACCTCTCGGTCCATGATTTCTGCCGGTTCTTCAATGAATCGTAACTGTTCATCTACTTGTATTTCTTCCAACGGTACAATCAATGTCTCATCAGAAATACATTTCTTTAAGTTCGACACATGAAACACATCATGAACTCCACTAAGTTCATCCGGCAGTTTGAGTTGATACGCAACCGGACCAATCCTTTTCAGAATTTCAAAAGGTCCTACGTAACGTGGACTAAGCTTCCCGCGCTTGCCGAATCGTATCACACCTTTCCAAGGTGATACCTTTAGAAGAACTCGATCTCCTACTTGAAATTCCAACGGCTTACGACGTTTGTCTGCATAACTCTTCTGTCGATCCCGAGCCGCTGCCATACGGTTACGAATTTGAACTATCTTCTCTGTCGTCTCGTGCACCAGTTCAGGACCTGTTATCTGACTGTCACCAATTTCAGCCCAGCAAACTGGTGAACGACATTTGCGACCATACAAAGCTTCAAACGGTGCTGCTTGAATGCTTGTATGATAACTGTTGTTGTAAGAGAATTCCACCAACGGTAAATGATTCTCCCAGCTATCACCAAAATCAATTACACAAGCTCGTAACATATCCTCGAGCGTTTGAATCGTTCGTTCACTTTGACCGTCGGTCTGTGGATGATAGGCGGTACTCATATCCAAACGAGTCCCCAATGACTTATGAAGAGATTTCCAAAAGTTGGAAGTAAACCGAGCATCCCGATCTGATATGATAGAGATTGGCACACCATGCCGTGCTACTACTTCCTTAATGTAAATGCGAGTCAATTTCTCCATCTTGTCAGTTTCTTTGATTGCAAAGAAGTGTGCAGATTTCGTTAATCGATCGACAATTACCCATATCGTATCACAACCGCTCGGTGTACGGGGTAACTTAGTAATGAAATCCATCGAAATCTGTTCCCATTTCCACATCGGTATCTCTGGTTGTTGCAGTAGACCAGATGGCTTCTGATATTCAACTTTGACTTTCGAACAAGTCAAACATTTGCTAACGTACTTAGCAATATCAGCTTTCATGTGAGGCCACCAATACAGTGCCTTCAAGTCATGGTACATCTTGTCTGATCCCGGATGGACTGAATATCTAGACTTGTGTGCTTCGTCCATTACGAGTTCCCTTAAACCTCCATACAAAGGTATCCACATTCGGTTAATAAAATAACGAATTCCATCAGAATTCGCATCCAACTGTTCTTCCATTCTTCGTAAAGATTCCTGTACCAAGTTTTCCTTTTTCAAGGCCTCGATCTGAGCACTGCGTACCTTATCAGGTAAATCAGTATGTATTGTCATCATAAGTGCACGAACCCGTCTTGTTGAAGTATCCTTTCTGCTTAAAGCATCAGCTACTACATTAGCCTTTCCCGGGTGATACTTAATCGCACACTCATAATCGTTCAACAACTCAACCCATCGTCGTTGCCTCATATTAAGCTCCTTCTGATCAAAGATATGTTGCAAACTCTTATGATCAGTATAAATAGTACACTTAGTTCCATACAAGTAATGCCTCCAAATCTTCAAAGCAAAAACCACTGCTCCTAACTCCAAGTCATGAGTAGTGTAATTCTTTTCGTGTGTTCGTAGTTGTCTGGAAGCATAAGCAATCACCTTATCACGTTGCATCAACACACATCCCAAACCTTGTGCAGATGCATCACAATACACCACAAAGTCTTCCGTCCCTTCCGGTAAGGACAGAATCGGTGCGCTGCAAAGCTTCTGTTTCAATAACTGAAACGCAGTTTCCTGTTTATCCGTCCAGTTATACTTTGTTCCCTTGTGCGTAAGAGCTGTAAGTGGTTGAGCGATCTTTGAGAAACCCTCAATGAATCGTCGGTAATAACCCGCCAAACCAAGGAATTGTCGTACCTCTGTAGGGGTCTTTGGCGCTTCCCAATTCTTAATCGCTTCAATCTTCGCTGGATCAACATGTATGCCCTTTTCATTAACTATATGACCCAAGAACTGTACTTCTCGCATCCAGAAATCACATTTCGAGAATTTAGCGTACAATTGTTCTTGTTTCAACAGTTCTAGCAGTAATCGAAGATGTTCAGCATGTTCCTCCTCAGACTGTGAATAGATGAGAATGTCATCAATGAAAACAATGACAAACTTATCAAGATAAGGTTTACAAACACGATTCATGAGATCCATGAATACAGCTGGAGCGTTTGTCAACCCAAATGGCATGACCAAGAACTCATAATGACCATAGCGTGTCCTGAATGCTGTCTTCGGAATATCCTCCTCCTGGACTCTTAGTTGATGATAACCCGACCTGAGATCAATCTTCGAGTAGTAACTCGAACCTTGCAACTGATCGAACAGATCGTCAATCCTGGGTAACGGATACCGGTTCTTCATAGTAACCTTATTCAATTCCCGATAATCGATACACATACGAAAAGTCCCGTCCTTCTTCTTTGCAAACAATACTGGAGCTCCCCATGGTGAAAAACTAGGTCGTATGAAACCCTTATCCAACAACTCTTGCAATTGTGTGGATAACTCTTGCATCTCTGACGGTGCAAGTCGATAAGGCGCCCTAGCTATCGATGCTGCATCTGGTGTAAGATCGATTCGAAATTCCACCTGTCTGATAGGCGGTAATCCCGGCAAGTCTTCTGGAAATACCTCCGGAAACTCACAAAATACAGGTATATCTTCAAGCTTCTTCTCAGCTACCGGCTTTTCAGTTATAAGTGCTATAACTGCCGTATGACCTTTCCGCATACATTTGTGTGCTTTCATACAAGATATGAGACGCAGTGGCGTACTGCTCTTCTCGCCTTGTACATATAATGTCTCTCCCTGCGGAAGAGGTATGCGAACAATCTTTTCATGGCATACAATTTCAGCCTGGTTTTTGGACAACCAGTCCATGCCAATGACTACATCAAAACTGCCTAAGGCAATAGGCATCAAATCAATCTCTAATGTTTGACCCATCAAATCAAGGATACATCCCTTATAAATGTTTTCTACTACAATTAACTTACCATCAGCTAATTCCACAGTGTAGGGACTATCTAAGGCAGTGGGACTAACATTTAGCAACTTAGCAAGTGAACTAGATACAAAACTCCGGTCGGCACCAGTGTCAAATAACATAGAGGCATAGTGACTATTTAAGAGGAACGTACCCGTGACAATGTTGGGATCCTCCCGCGCTTGACGTCCTCCAATCACAAACGCCCTGCCTCTAGCACCGTTGTTGTTGTTATTGTTGTTGTTGTTGTTGTTGTTGGTGCCATTGCCATTACCGTTGCCATTTCCATTTCCATTGCCATTATTGTCCCCGCCTTTCTTGAGTTGTGGACAATCTTTCTTAAAATGCCCCATCTTGCCGCACTCAAAACAACCCTTCTGCGCGTTGTTCTGACTGTTATTCTGGTTGTTATGGTTGTTCTGCAGCTCTCCGCGACAATCTTTAGCCGCATGCCCAATCTTGCCACACCTCTGGCACTTAGCTCTGTCACACTGGTTACCCGCATGATGATAACCACACCTGTTGCACTTGGGGTGCTTACCAATATAGCCCCCCGATGATGATGATTGCTGACCACTGCTGGAATTATGATAGGACTTGTTTGAGTCCTGCTTCCTGTTTTGCTGATTTGATTGTTGGCTGTTACCCCTGTAGTTGTTACCTTCCCATTTTCTCTTATGATCTCCTACCTTGGTCGCAGATGTTCGTTTAGGCAGGGTTCCCTGTAACACTGCCTGATCAGTAAGCTGATGCGCTAGACGAACCGCTTGTTGGATGGTGGTAGGGTTTGCTGAAGTAACCAACCCTTGAATCTGAGGCACTAGTCCTCCAATGTACCTCTCAATCCACTTGCTAACTGGAGTAGCCATATGTGGTAGCAGTCTGGCCAGTTCATGCGACCTGGTCGTGTACTCTTCAATGTTTGACCCCTCCATCTTGAGGTGCCAATATTCCTCCTCCAACTTCTGCATTTCACTGCGAGGACAATACTCCTCTTGCAGTAAAGTTTTGAAGTTGTTCCATGTCAACGCATTAGCTTCTCCCAACCCCAGAGTCTGAACATTGGAGTTCCACCAAGTCAGTGCTGGACCCTCTAATGTTCCAGTAGCAAATTTCACCTTGCTTTCATCAGGGCAGTTGCACATTTCGAACACAGACTCTGCCTTTTCAATCCATCGGAGAAGTCCTATGGCCCCCTCCGACCCTTTGAAATTGTGAGGTTTGCAGTCCAAGAACATCTTGAACGTGCAAACTTGTGGGTTAACCAATCCCCCAGCTGGACCATGTGGCCCCGTGTTGTGTGCCTGTGCGTACTGTGCTATTGCCTCTGCAACCCTGTTGTTGATTAGCTCGTTGAGCTCAGCAACTGTCATCTGAACATTTCCCTCAGCCATTTCCTTCCTATTTACAAGAAATGTTAGCGCGTAATCAAAATTCAATTTGACATGTATAAATAAAACAACAAACACAACATGTACTATAAGTCAACACAGTTGTTGAAAATAAATGATAACTCTTCAATAGATAGAAACTTTCTTTGAGTACAATACTTTTGAAATGAAATACAAGTTTTCAAACTACTAATGTAGGAACACAACCCGTTCCTAATAAGTTCAATCAAAACAAGAAATAAAATAAAAACAATCAATCGTCCTCAACGGTGGATTCAGGATCGGACTCAACAACTGGTGCTGGTTCCTCCCCTTCTTCCTCCTCATCCTCTTCCTCATTCTCAGAGGCCACCAAATCCTCTAAGGCTTCTACCCTACCCTCCAAGAACTCAGCTCGGTTCTCTGCAGCATCGAGACGACCAATCATGTTCATCATCTCATCCCGCATGTCATGAACTAGATGGGCAAGTTCCTCTTGCCTCTCAATGGCATCCCATAATTCCTGAGATCTCTGTATGATCTTGTCTTCTGCTTCATCCAAGTCCTCGCGCAGTTTGGCGATCTCCTCGGCGTCCTTCCTTCGCCTCTTAGGCTCAGGAGCATCTAGTGCTGGTGGTGGGTGTGTAGAAGGTCCCTCAGCAGGGATCTGCTGAGTGTCCTCCTCTGACTCCTCCTCCGGATCCTCATCCGGGTCCTCCTCTGGATCCTCGTCTGGATCCTCGTCTGGATCCTCGTCTGGATCCTCCTCCGGCTCCTCCTCCGGGTCCTCCTCCGGATCCTCCTCTGGATCGGAGTCCTCCATCTCATACGGTGGAGGTGATGGAATAGGTGGTGGTGGTGATGATGGTGGTGCCGGAACTATCGGCTCCTCGTCCTCGGAATCATCAATAATAATATAAGGTACCGATGACGATGTCATGCCTGTTACATAATACCATATGTAAGTACAGTGCCATGGAATACGTAAACAAGTCAATTACATAATGTCATATGTAATTTCTAAGTAATACGTATAAGCAGATGTGTCTAATGCCTAACGGTCATAGTCTAAGTCTACAAATGCAAACCTAGTTCGCTATAACCAATGTCTCTTATACCAATCTGTCACACCCTCAATTTCAACTAACGGAATCATACCGTTTGGGAACGTGACAAACCAGGATCTCAGATCATTAGACATAGCGAAGACCTCTATATGAATTTCAAAACATACTTTGGTCTTTAAAACATAACATTCGGAGTTTACAAAAGTTGCGGAAGCATTTAAAACCATAAACAGTTGATAAGTAAACATTACAAAACAAAATATTTAAATGTTCAAATTCAAAATTTCAAAGTGTTTATAATGCATGAGACTCTATCTCCTAGTCCATGCCAGCTTTAACGCGCGCCTTAGCGTCCTGAGAAAACATGCAAATCAAGTCAACACAAAGGTTGGTGCATAACACAGGTTTTAAATAATCACAATGTTCAAAACAGCAGTTTGAATAACAAGTTTGTAGATAACATAATCACACATGCACAGTCATGATAGCTAGTCATATAAACTATTTACATAAGTGGTCGATACCGAAGCTGACGGATTGCCATGCTATAGCATGTTTTCGCCTTGCCACTATTGTCTATCACAACAATAGTAAAAACATGTGTTTGGTCAGTCAAACACCTGCGTAGATCCCATCTACCAGGTGAGGTTTGTCAAACCTAATAGATCTATTTCCAACTACCACGCTTTGCATTACAGCAAACTAAACGGTTCGAGGTGTGTAAGGACTTTCAAGTTGATATGTTGTCACATAATGTAAACAGCTAACTCATGCAAGTGATTTGTATATAAAATAGTTTGTTGCACATGTTTTCTCCCCCAAAACAGTTTAAAATAAGAAAGGGGCCGTGTACGCACCTTTGATAATAGCAGAATGATCACACACTAAAAGCTCGTGAAAAAAATCCTTCTACGAAGAATCTGTGTTTAAACAATAACTTAGTGTTATTCAGAATATCGTTTTGTGCTTGAAATCACATACGTGTCAACACACGTATGTTAAAGTGTGAGAATTATGCATACAAAAGTACGCGTGCCTTTGAAATCGTTTAAATAAAATCCTATACGATTTTATTTAATTAAACGTAATTATACGCGATTTCGTGTTCGGATTAAAATATGAATTTTATCATTCTAATGCGTTCGTATTCTCGTTACGTTTCCAACGCAACTCGAACGGGTTAAAACGGAGTTTAAACGAACGAAATATGATCAAAATATCAAACTAATCTTAAAATGCCAAAAATGATTGGGGCCGGATTCGAACCCGCGACCCCCTTATCCACCGCACTCTCTAACTACCAACTCATCTGGTTCAACATTTGATAATGGATTCCTATTTAATTAGTTTTAACCCTTAATGGGCCGGCTCCCCTTTGTATTGAAAATTCGAACACATGTAACCCAAATTGAGCCCAACTTCGAACCCGATTGACCCAACATCCATGGGGCTTTTGTCCCCTGAGTCTAATCGAACATATAGGTGTGTCCAATTGGTCATGATAATCAAAAACATATGACTTTTTTTTCATTCTAATCAGTTTCGAACTTAACCGATTATCCCTAAATTCAAAATCATCAAATTCGATCATCTTGTTTCCAAATCTTATAGTGCTTTCCTTTAAATAACATTTTCGAAGTTGTCTGGACTACTTAATTTGAATATCATACACAATTAATTCATAATCCCCAAAAACGATTTGTCTCTAAACCCTAGAACTCGACATCTAACAATTAGCTATCATTAATCGAAATTGATTTAGGATTAACCTTAGTCGGCCTTCTCTGAAACTACCTATATAGTTTAATTTCATTATTCAACTCATTTGCCATGAAAACCCCAAATCAGTTTCTTAACATGAACCCTAGTATCGAAATCCTAGCATTCAATGTTTCCTATTGAAATTGTTATAAGAAACAGTTTGATCGGAACTTTATGAAAGTTATCATATCATTTAATTTCATTTTTATACTCATCCCGATCGAAATCCCCAAATCGGATCATATTAAGAACCCTAGAAATCAAATGCTATTAATTCGATGTTATAATTCCAAATTGACTTATGTGTAACCTTAATCGGCCATTTTAGGATGTGTTGTAATGATTACATACCAGATTTGATATCGAATTGATGCACTTCGAATTGTGATGGAGTTTCGGTCGACCCCCGATTGATTTCTTCAACTCCAAACTCTTTGCTTCGAATTGTTGTGTGAGAAACACCCTAAAGGCACCGATTAATAGTTCTGGAACCTCAATTGAGTGAATTTCTATCGCATTATATGGGTTTGATTGTGCTAGTAACGGTTTTAAGAAGCTAAATCATCATTTGAGTTTAATTCGACCATAACTCCTTCTAATAACGTATGATTGTTGTTACATCTCACTAATATGAGTTGATTGAAGAGTTAATCCCATTAATTTCAGTGTATTAACACTAATTTCGAATTCCCCATTTGTGTATAAACGAATTTTGACTTTTTAGGAGTCAAACTCAATTTTTATCACATCTTATAGACTAATCTTTGCAATTAAACACTTAGAACCTGATTTTTGATACTTCTTAACTCCTATATATTATTCTGGATCAGTAACATATCGTTTCGATTTACAAAGTTACCTCAAAAATCCCTAATTACCACTAAATGTTTCAATTGGACTACTATTGGGCTTAAATTAACCCATTTGGGCTTATCAAATACAATTGGGCCTCATTTGAACTCATTGGGCCTATTTTACCTTACTGGGCCTTCCTAGATTTCATTGGGCCTCCCTGAGCCTTATTGGGCCTTACTGGGCCTACTTTAGCCTTGTTTAGTCTAATTGGGCCTTAATGGCCTACTTTGTATACATTGGGCTTCACTTGCCCTTATTGGACCTTACTAGGCCTTCTTTGACCTTGTTGGGCCTTCATTGGCCTTGTTGGGCCTTCATTGGCCTTGTTGGGCCTACACTGTCCTTATAGGGCCTACATTTGTCCTGTTGGGCCTATGATATCACCATCTCCCGTTAACAAGGTTAGTGTAAAAAGTCGGATTGTCACAGATAAGCAGCTCCTGGATCTTCAGAAGTTCGGATGTAGCCGCTCTAAGCGAGTGGTGGTGGTCTAGGTGATCTCCTTTGGCTCTCCAAGTCTTCAATGTGGCTTCCAAGCTTCAATTTTGAGCTTCAATGGCTGTTAATGGTGTTTCCAGAGGTTGAAGATGAAGATAGGGAGTGATAATGTCGGTCAGAACTCGAGAAGTGGGGTTGTAGGGTGGCTAGTGATGATGGCATATTGGTTTTATAAAGATTTGCCGTCTGACACTCGTCGCGTACCGCGGAGATGGGTCAAAAAGATCCTCCGCGTACCGCGGCGGATTTCGGGAGTCAACACTCCGCGCCGCATGTCGCGTACCGCTGTTGGGCCTCCTGTTGGGCCACCGCGTACCGCGGTGGGCTCCTGGAGAGCCCAATAAGCCCTTTTTAAATGATTTGATCCGTTCGTCGTCGTTTTCACGCTTCCGAACTATCGTTTGGCCTCGTTTGAACTTCCTAGTTCAATGTGTGAGTGTTTCGTGAGGTTTCGAGTGTTATGCTACACAATGTGCTTGACGTTCACCAACGTTCGTGTGTTTTGACACGTGTGTGCTGTTTGCCGATAATTCTACGAATTATCTAGTCATGTGTCAATGTTCGTACTGTCGTGCCACGTGTCACACTAAATTATTCTAATTCTAGTGCCACGTGTACAATAATCATTTAAATAAACATTAAAATAAATAAGTTGTTGACCTGGAAATTACGGGGTGTCACACGAGGTCAAGCAGAAGAGATGATATTGACGTCCCGGCTGCGGTTGGGCAAAACCTGAGAACTACGGTGCAAAAGACCGTTTATGATTATGATGGTTTAAATGTATTAAAACATGTTATGTATGAGAGAAGGATGTTATAAATATGAATGATGAATGTAAAGAAGTCTTGTACCGGTATGAGCTATCAACTTCGGTTGATGGTTAAAGAGTCCTGTGGAAACACAGGCCTGTCGACTGTGTGTTGCCAGTTCAGTTAAAGAAATCTTATGTATGCATGAGTTATCAGCTGCGGTTGATAGTTTGTTAAAGAAATCTTATACATGTATGAGTTATCAGCTGCGGGTTGATAGTTATAGAGTCTTATGCTGCACAAGCCTGTTTGACTTCAGGTCAGCAGTTGACGGTGAAGTTCCTTCACCGTATGAATGATGTTATTATGATATGTATTTGAATTATGTTATGTGATGATATGAACGATTAAAAGATTTATTGAAAAATCAAACTTAGAACTCGCCAGCATAAAGCTGACTTGTTTTACATGCATATCAGGTTGAATGGTATTGAGAAAGAATAGCAGGAAGGCTCGAGGCATACCCTGAGAACTACCCTGGCATAAACTGGCTATGTTATAGAATTATAGAGATGTGGGTTGTGTATGAATGCTTATCTAGATCTGTATAATATGCTATGTCGTCACTTTAATTTTCGCTGCTATAATAATGTAATGATGGTTAAGGGTTATGGGTTTGATGTTTACCAAAGAGGGACTCCCGGGATGGAGGGCCTCTCACCTAATATATCCTTACGAAAACTTCGGGATAGTCTTTGACTACTGGAATATCTTCGATACGTTTTTGTAACGAAATGTTCTCAATCACATGTGCTAGAAAGGCCTGACACCCTTTCCGTAACCATTTCCGAGTTTGCATACAAGAAATGATACCAAGTTTCCTACTGGCTCGCTCTCCTTGAACTATCAGTGTATTACCATCAGGTAATGGAATACAGATCACCTTAGTTTGACATACTACTTCCGCTTGGTTATCAGAAAGCCAGTCAATACCGACAATAACATCAAAGCTCACAAGCTCAATAGGAAGTAAATTGATATTGAACAGGTGATCATTCAGATTCAAAGAACACCCTTGAATGACACTGTTAGTTTTGATTAACTTGCCATTAGCAGGTTCAATGACATAGAGAGTTTCTAGATCTACCACAGGCAATGAAAGTAACGATGCAAACTCAGGAGAGATAAAGCTCTTATCTGCCCCTGTATCAAATAGAACTGATGCGTAAAGATTATTAAGAAGAAACGTACCAGTGACGATGTTCGCATCATTCCTTGCCTCGGTCGCACCAATATGAAAAGCTCTCCCCTAGCTTCATTTCCCTGATTGGTGTTGTTATTGTTCGGACAGTTTCTTAAAAGATGGTCAGGACTTCCACACTTGAAGCATGACCGGTTGGTTTGAGTGGTTTGTCGTGGTGCTTGGTTTGCTGGTTAAGCAGGAAAGTTGCAATATTTAGCGTAGTGTCCTACTCGATTACAGTTCAGACAAACAGGACATGGTCCTGTGTGATGGAATGGACACTTATTGCATTTGGGCTCCTGCCCAGTGTAAACCTTCCTCTCAGGAACTGTTGCACCATAGTTCTTCACCGTTGGTTTGTTCTGACTGATATCAACTGAAGCTTTCATTTTGGTTTTACCAAACCACTTTCGTTTGGTACCCTTTGAAACATTCGAGGTACCGGTATAACTACGGCCCACCGCCGTCTGACTTTTCGTGGACAAAGTACCACTCCTTACCGCCTCATCAGTAAGCTTAGTGGTCAAAAGAATTGCACGTTCAAGAGTTGTATATTCAGCTGCAATCACTATCCCCCGAATCTGGGGAACCATACCTTTAATGTACTTCTCAATCAAAGTTGCTTCCGTAGGAAACATATTGGGAAGTAAGCAAGTGAGTTCATGAAAACGATCGGTATAAGCCAAACAATCAACACCGATTATTAAAAGATTCCAGAATTCCTCCTGGAGCTTTTGGATTTTGGTAATTGGGCAGTACTCTGACATAATCAGAGTTTTAAATTCGTTCCAGCCCATAGAGTCAACTATAGCTGAGCCCAAAGTTATCGCCTGGGTATTCCACCAGGTTAGAGCTGACTCTTTCAAAGAACAAGCAGCATAAGACACCTTATGCTCTGCCAAACACTGGCTGATCTTGAGTTTTGTTTCCATTTCCTCGATCCACCTTAAAAGTCCAGCCGCTCCTTCTTTACCCGTGAAAGTAGGAGGATTACAAGAAGCAAAGTACTTGTAAGTACACCCATGCTATGGTGGATCGGGAACAGTTGTTTTTGATGTTGTTGTACAGGTGGTGGTATGAGTTTCTATGTGACCACCGGTAGCATTATGTTCAGTGTGATCGTGGTCCCCACCAGAACCCGCAGTGATATGAGGTTGGTGTTGTATCAAAACCCCACAAGCAGATAGCTGTTCTCGCACAATTCGTGCTATCATTGCTACAATTAATTCAGATCCACTTGCATCAGCAAGTGGAACAGTGTTCACCCCAGGGTTCACTGGTGGAACAATATTTTTTTCCAGATTAACATGTGGATCTGGATTTGATTCAACATTTACCAGCGGAACTTGATTCGGTTCAGGTTTAATAACGTTCTTGGTAGCTTTCCAAGCTGGTCGACCTCTTTTAGGAGCCATGGTTCTACTCACATGCAGACAAATTCAGGTCAGTTCAAGAACATATAAAGATATAACCCTTTTGATCACATAAACTCAATCACATTTAATCATACAGACAATTTATGTTGAAATGTGATTATAAGAAATATAGTATAACTACATTGATATAGTTCAGACATGTTCTCAGTACCCAGAAATCACACAAATGTTTGTAGTTATACTCAGTCCTGTTATTTCAAACACGTGTTAAAATATTACCATGCAGGACACTGATATGTTATCACATAGAATCGTTCTCATAGTTCTATGATACATTGCCACACAAGCAATAGATATGTTCTCACACAGAAATGTTCTCACACGGAAATGTTCTCACAGTTCCATGATACATTGCCACACAGGCAATAGATATGTTCTCACACAGAATTGTTCTCACACAGAAATGTTCTCCTTTTCATTATCTAGTTGTTGATCATATGAGTTTGATATTAACACACAAGTCACACACAATGCACAACACTGTTATACAGAAAGAAAAGAACTGTTTTATTGTCACTACCATAGTTTTATACATCACAAAGTTTTGCTACAACAAAAGGCGTGATACATCAAACCAACAGCATCTTACCCTACCTTTCACAAACTCGGGATCTGTATACATCAAAATACCCCGCACTCACAACCACTGATCTACCTATGTCACAACATATGTACAATAAGATCACAACTGCTAAATCCCTCGATCACCCCTTACCGCATGAAATATGGTAAACAATCCATCACAATAGTTATAATGACAAGCACTGTAGCCACACATAGTAGCCTAGCCTCTAGGCTCATCCTCACAAATACCCCCATCAATGCCTCTCTCACCTACACCAATCTCTCTTTCATCACTGCCACTTGCTGCCAGAATGCAACATTCATAATCTACCACAACGTCTGTCTCAGTATGTCCTCAATCGCCACTCTCCATGCTCGAGTGTCTATATCCAAGGTAGTCACCTGATTCATAAGAGTCAGGTGAGATTTAAGGATCTCTATTACAGTATTGAGTGTGTCCTCTACGGTAGCATGATGCTGCTTCAGATCCTGACGTGTTCCCTGCAACTCCTAACATGTCCTCTGCAAATCCTAGGTGACCTGCTGCAACTGCGCCCGTAGCTCAGCTTGATGGGAGGATTCTCCCACCTCATGGACAGTGGTAGGCACATCCCTCGGTGCCATCTGACGTCACGGAGGTAATCCTGTAGTCTTGCGAGCTTGACCCCCCATGCGTCTCAATCCGTCCCACACATGAATCCTCTGAGGAGAAGCACTCTGCCTCCTATCTGCAGGAGCATTCTCAGAAGGTAGCTGAGAATGTCTAAGTGAAATGGGTGATGTTGGTAGTGGTGGTGTAGCTGGCATAAGTGCTGGTGGTGTCAGTGGTACCAGTGGAACAGCCTGTGATGCAGCCGCAAACTCTTCCGAAGGATCGGAATCAGAACCCGAACTCGAACTCGGCGTGTCATCAAGTATCACATAAGGAAACCTATGGTAAATCTAATGCTCAGGTGGATTGGCCATCGCTGTACAAACAATTTACCAAATTAGTACCATGAAATAAATATTGAATAAAATATTCAACATAAACATGATATGATATCTCTTCCTATCTCAAAGCAGCTAATCGTCCTTATAATTATTATTGTTCTGCTTGCATTGAAATACACTAGAATGCACACGTTTTACGGATTTCAGTCATGTTGGCCACTCATAACTGGAACTCGTACCACCTGATTATCCTGGCTCACTTCAAAACAAGTTTTGTTCGTTAGACATGTTCGGTGCTCTCTGTGTCACTATACGAGCCTATAGTTATAGTCTAGGTCTCTAAGTCCACCTAAACTCTATAACATGTGGCTCTGATATCACCCTGTCACACCCCACCTCTCGTCACCAATGATGATGTCATATGTTACTCTGATAAAGTTGCGGAAGCATAGTGGTGATGTCTCAGAGATGAGGGGTGACATACTTGAACCGATATCACAGCACACAGATTAACTTAAAGTAAAGATATCACAAGGATCGTCATTAAAAACAACAGTACAGTTTACAAACCAAGTTTATTACATTATCTAATTTACTTAATTGCAAATATATATATATATAATGTGATCCTCACCCGGCAGTCACTGTTTCCCTGCAAAAAGGTTTAGATTTAAAACGTCAGCACAAAGCTGATGAGTTCGTAAAGTTCATGTTCAACAATATGATATGATGTACAAGTTCACAAAATTTTCAGTTCCAGATAATCATGGGACCCGTATCTAGTTCGTTTCGGACGTTCTTGTTCTTGTTATATAAGACACTACCCGTCGGTAACATCTTAATGCCTCATTGTCTTAATGATTATCACTACATTAAAAAGTTCTAAAAACAGGTAACAAACATTCACAGCACGGGGAGTTGCAGACTCCTAGCAAATGGGTTGTCAGCCGATAGTACTATCATTGTTCCCTGTTCGGCCCCACATGGGTTCACTAGATATAGTTCAATATATGAGGACCTTTAAGTCTGTGATAAAGTTCTGTTCTTCGGGCCAAATCCCATGAAATTCACAAGTTCTCAACTATTAAATGAAATCAGGCAGAGAACAGTGATACATATCATATGTTCAATAAAAGTTCCACAGTAAGACCCCGGAGTTTATAAAACATTAAAAAGAAAAGGGTTGTACAAAACTCACCTGATAATTTACAAATAGCAGAATATCACACGAATGATGGTAGTAAGGTGATTCTGCATTAATTTTATGTTTAATTAGTTATTTATAGTTTATCTAAATGATTAGATCTTTCTGAATGTCCAATGTCAAAAACATTGCCTTTACAGTCATCAAACTGATATTAGATTTTTAATTATTTATTTTAATGTCATATCATACAATGTATGATAATGTAGGAACCTATAATGATTTAGGTTCCTAATACAAAGTTGATGACATGTTTAACTAATCAGAATAATCTCAGATTAATCAGATAGTTATTGTTATTGATTATGATGATGAAACAGTTCCTAGATAGATTAATGGCTTAGGAATGATTAATCATTGTTATTGATTACCCAAATATCATGAAATATCACAATGTAGTATTAAAATAGGTTTAGTAACCATGTTTAACATACTAATCTGACTGTTATCATAAACATCAGATAATCGTTCCAATGAGTATGTTAATGATTGTGATTAGTTTGAAACACTTGCATTTCATGTTGCATGTCAAACATTAACCAAACTAATCACCTACATTGTCATGGTCAAATGATTTAAACCATTATAACCATTGTTATGATTTCATGCAAACCGGACATTACAACGGATCAAAACAAGGATTTACCCGTTAATAGTTCGAGTTTTTCGTTTATAATCAATCCTAGCCATCATCTAGGCAATAATCAACAACCCTAACTATACAATTACGTTCAGAAAAAAGATTTAATCAATCATTATCAAACTAAAAGGTTAAAATGAACCGTTACCTAACCAGACGGAGTTCTGCGTGTAAAAAGACGACCAAGCCTTGCAGAAACGTTCCCTGGTGCTATCCACGCGATCAAAAGGCTTCAAAATGAAGGTTTAATGAATTAAAAGAGTTGGTTTTCGTCTGAGATGGTAGAAACGTTGAGAGGAAGAAAACCATAATGATTTCTAGCTGCAATATGATCTTTTATCCAACTTGCCGACGAAATTGGCCCAGGCGCATCGCCCCAGACCAAAGCTTCACGCGGGGCGTACCGCGCGAATGGGAGGATTCAGATATTTTGGGTGTCTTCCGCGTGTACCGCTCAGGACCATCCTCTCACGCCAGGCGTACCGCCTGAAACCAATTTTCTCAAATTTTCAGATTTTCATCGTTTCGCGATTCCGGACAATCCGTAACTCCGTTTCGCGCACGGTTTCGCCCACGTTCACCATTTCTCGCATTCTATCAACATGTATTAATTACAACTGTCAAATCAACGTGGATTTCAAACACGATCCAATGTGCTCACTTTCTGGATAACGTAATTCTTCAAATGCAATTGTCACAAGTTACGACACTTTTACGCGTATTTTGTAACAAACAATAGTTTTCTTCAAATAAATTTTTTCGTAGGAAATTTGTAACAATTTGCGACACAAATTTCCGGCGAAATGTTTAATTACTTAAACTTTTGAGACGCATTTGTTACAAACAATATTTTTCTTCTAATTATTTTTTTCGTGAGAAATATGTAGCAATTTGCGACGCATTTCCGACAAACAGTTTTTTTTTTAAATAATTTTTTTTTCGTCCGAAAATTGTCGCTATTTACGACACATTTCCGACAAAATGTTTAATTAATTAAATTTTTCGTCGGAAAGTTGTAGCAATTTGCAACGCATTTCTGACAATCAATTGTTTTTTTCAAATAATTTTTTTTACGTCGGAAAATTGGGGCTATTTGCGACGCATTTCTGACGAACTGTTTCTTAATGTATATTTTTGTCGGAAATTTGTAGCTATTTGCGACGCTTTTGTGACAAAAAATTCCTTTTTTTCTAATGTATTTTTTCCCTCGAAAATTCGTAGGAATATACGACACATTTCCGACGAAATGTTTAATTAATTAAAGGGTTTTGTCGGAAATTTGTAAAAATTTATGACGGATTTGCGACGAAATGTTTTAGTTATTAATTTTTATTTTTTGTGTCGGAAATTATTAGCAATTTTCGACGCTTTTTTGACAATCAATATCTTTTGTGAAATAAAATAATTTTTAACATAAATTTGTAACAATATGCGAATGAGTATAGTTTCACTTATAAAACAGTATGCATCTTTTTTCGACATTAATTTCTCTTTAACTGTTAACGGTAACAATTATGTCATGTACATAGACTTGCACAATGACAAAAAACAGAATTAACAAACTTTTAATTATTTTGTTTTAATAAAAAATACGTAACGAATTTTCGTACTAAAATCATGTTTTTCCAGCAGTATTCATTTTTTTTCCAATTAATTTCCATTTAATTGTTAATGGTAACAATTATGTCATGTACATAAACCTGCAGAATGACAAAAACAGAATTAACAAACTTTTTAAGCCATGAATGACGCATTCTTAAGGTTAAAAAGACGTTAACCAAATCTAATAGTTTCCTTTGATAAAAAAAAGAAAAGAAACCTAGATTAGTGTCGGTGACATTTTTATTTCATATTTAAACTATGCATTTTAATTATTAAATTACTTTTATCTAAAATTTCGTAATATGTTACGACACTTTTACGAAGTATTTTGTAACAAATAATATTTTTCTTCTATTAAATTTTTTCGTTGGAAATTTTAACAATTTGCGACACGTTTCTGGCGAAATGTTTAATTAATTAAACTTTTTGTCGGAAAGTTGTAGGAATTTGCGACGCATTTGTAACAAACAAAACTTTTCTTCTAATTATTTTTTTCGTCGTAAAATTTGTAGCAATTTGCAACGCATTTCCGACAAACAATTGTTTTTTTCATATAAATATTTTTTTCGTCGGAAAATTGTAGATATTTGCGACACATTTTATACGAAATGTTTAATTAATTAAATTTTTTGTCGAAAAGATGTAGCAATTTGCGACGCATTTGTGAAAAACAATACTTTTCTTCTAATTATTTTTTTTCATCGGAAATTTGTAGCAATTTGCGACGCATTTCCGACAAACAATTGTTTTTTTCAAATGAATTTTTTTTTTCGTTGGAAAATAATTTGTCTTTAACTGTTAACGGTAACAACTATGTCATGTACTTAAATTTGCAGAATGACAAAAAAACAGAATTAACAAACTTCTAATTATTTTGTCTTAATAAAAAAACACGTAACAAATTTTCGTACTAAAATCATGTTTTTCTAGCAGTATGCATTTTTTTCACAATTAATTTCTATTTAATTGTTAATGGTAACAACTATGTCATGTACATAAACTTTCCAGAATGACTAAAACATAATTAACAAAATTTTTAAGCCATGAATGACGAATTCTTAAGGTTAAAAAGACCTTAACCAAATCCAATAGTTTCCTTTGTTAAAAAAAAAAAGAAACCTAGATTTGTCTCGGTGACATTTTTATTTCATATTTAAACTATACATTTTAATTATTAAATTATTTTTATGTAAAATTTCGTAATAAGTTACAACACTTTTACGGAGTATTTTGTAACAAACAATATTTCTCTTCTATTAATTTTTTTCGTTGGAAATTTGTTACAATTTGCGACACATTTCCGGCGAAATGTTTAATTAATTAAACTTTTTGTTGGAAAGTTGTAGCAATTTGCGACGCATTTGTAACAAACAATACTTTTCTTCTAATTATTTTTTTCGTCACAAATTTGTGGCATTTTGTGACGCATTCCGACAAACAATTGTTTTTTTGCGACAAAACATTTTATTAGTTAAATTATTTTTGTCGGAAATATTGTAGTAAATTGCGACATATTGGAGATGAAATGTTTTTTATTAATTGAATTAACTTTTTTTGTCGGAAAATCGTAGCAAGTTACAACAAATTTGAGACGAAAAAAATTGTTATTTAAACTAATTTTTTTATATCAGAATTTTGTAGAAATCTGCGACAAACAATATTACTTATAAAATTATTTTTTTTGTGTAGGAAATTTGTAGCAAGTTGCGACACATTTTCTACCAAAAATCTTATTAATTAAATTAATTTTTTTGTGTTGGAAATTTGTAGAATCTGTGACGAATTTTTGACAAACAATCATTTCATCAAATCAAATTTTTTTTCCGAAATTTGTAGGAAGTTGTGACACATTTGCGACAAAATATGTTATTGATTAAATTAATTTTTTTGTTTCGGAAATTTGTATCAATTTGCGACAAAATTTTTTATTAATTAAGTTTAAATGTTGTCGTATGTCATAAATTAGTAGCAAGTTGTGATACATTTGTGACAAAAAAATAATAATTAAATTAAATTTCTTATGTCGAAAATTTGTTGCAAGTTGTGACGAATTTTTGACAAAACTAGCTTATTCTTAATTCCATCTCCTTTGTCAGTATTTTGTCGCAATTCTGTAGCAATTTGTAACAAAAAAATTTTGCATAGCAAATTTTTGTAGTAAAATCCAAGTTTTTCAAGTAGTGAGAACTATTTTGCAGCAATAATTTTTGTTTCATTGCTACAAGTAACAACTATGTCATCAACATAAACAAGCATAATAATAAAAATAGAATTAACAGACTTATGAACAAAGAATAATCACATATATATACTTTGAAAAAAACCATTGTCAAGCAACACACTAGTTAGTTTTTCATTCCACTTTCTAGGTGCTTGTTTTAAACCATACAAGGAATGAACTAACTTACGCACATTTGTTTCATTTTTAGAATAATAACCTTCTCGTAAAGCCATATAAACATCTTGAGACGAATTTTCATATAAAAATGCATTATTTATATCAAGTTGAAATAAAGGCCAATAATTTTCTAAAGCTAGTTTAATCACACATTTAATAGTTACTATTTTTACAACAAGAGAAAGTTTTATCAAAATCATTTCCCTCTATTTGATTAAACCCCTCAGCAACTAACCTAGCCTTATATTTATCTATTTCACCTAATGACTTATACTTTATTCTATAAAGCCACTTACAACCTATATCTTTTATGCCTGGAGGATGATTTTATTACCCTGATTCTGGTTCATCATATTAAATACATCAGCCATATGGGTTATAAAATAGGCAATTCGAATTTGTGTGGATTTGACTAAAAATAAAGGTAACTCTGCCTGATTTTCATAAGATTTAAAAGTATGTTTTATTAATTTAAGCTTCCTCAAGTATGGCTTACGCATATTAAAGTTTTGACCCGTTGTCTCTTGCCTGCCAATGGATTTAGGTTGTAATATAAATGATTTCTAAAGTCATTTAATAGTTACCAAGGCATAGTGAAGTATTGAACAATCACACAAAGATACAAAGGAATTAATACGAGGATTCACTTGATTAGGATCTTTGATCGTAATCAAGTTAAACGATATGGATAGCTAAGACTGTAGGAACACCGTTCACAAAATAAACAAATAATTTTATTATTCAACCACTCGAATTACAATACAAAGAAATACAAAATATAAAATAAAGTAATACAAGAAATATAAATTTGCTAAAATTGAAATTACAAGAAGAAGTATAAAACAAGACGAAACGAATTGAAATGAGTTCAGTGGCTGAGGATTTCTGTTCAACAGAGGTCCCTTAAAACAGATTTCGGGCCACCCAAGTGAACCCGACTGTTTCCCAGGGTACAACAGCCGAAGCAGTGTGTACTGCCGGAGTTAACCGAAAGCACGAAACTTCACCTGAAACAAGAGTGTTTCACACGAGAACCGATCGTTGTAGGTTGTTGAGAATTCAACAAAGCAAATGATTGTCTTTGGAACCTTTGGAGCTTGTGTGTATATATCTCAAGTGGTGTAGTGATCTCAAAAAGTAGCAACTTCACCAAGAGGCCAAATGCCTCTATTTATACTTGTAGCCATGGCATTTCAAAGGTTACCATTATGCCCACTAACTAGCATATTCATGGCCAATTGCCCACTAACAAGCACCATATTCATGACAAATGAATTGGTAGGTGAAAGGTTAAAAGTTTATATTTTCTTTTTCTTTTTTCTTTTCACACAAAATTCCAACAATCCCCCACATGAAAAGAAAACGATCCTTACACTCAAGCGTCACGATAAAATTTCAGCGACTGAGTATTGCAGGAGAAGTAGGTGTTCCCTTTGAACCCTCCTTTGTGATATGCACTTTGTCTCCTAGCGATTAGTAGACGTGACGTCCTTGAACCAATCCCTGTTTACGTAGACGTTATTACATGTCACACAATACTCTTCCTGGTATGGTTAACCCCTCATTGTCGTGTCCGTTATGGTCATGGAACACTAGCCTGGTTCTGCAAGAGCTCTAGGATTTGCGCCCCCCCCCCCCCACAAATCCATTCAAAGCGACCCCACTTCTCTCTCACATAGGTGATTTCACACAAATCATTAAAATCCGTATGCTTATCCTCCATTACTATCACTGATTTGATAAAGGAATGAACTAGGAAGTATTCAACTCCCTTTTTATATTTGAGGTACTCCCTCACAGTGACCTTAATTCATACAATTAGGTTGTCCTATTGAGCCTAGGTCATGGGATCTCGAATCTTCTAGGATAGGTTTTCCTTTGTACAAACTTGTTCAAAGGGCTTTAGTCACATTCCTCTTGACGACTTGTGCACTAACTCTCTGCTTAAGCCTTTTGTAAACGGATCCGCTATGTTATCTTTTGACCTCACATAGTCAATTGAGATAACTCCCATTAAGAGTAGTTGTCGTATCGTATTGTGTCTACGTCTAATGTGCCGTGATTTGCCATTATACATTGCACTTTGAGCTCTACCAATAGCCGATTGACAATCACAATGTATGCAAATAGCTGACATAGGCTTTGGCCATCCTGGAACGTCTTCCACAAATTGACGTAGCCATTCTGCTTCTTCTCCAACTTTATCTAACGCGATAAACTCAGATTCCATCGTAGATCTAGATATAAGAGTTTGCTTGGACGATTTCCAGGCTATAGCTGCTCCACCAAGGGTGAACACATAACCACTTGTGGATTTGCAATCTTTCATATCGGATATCCAGTTTGCATCACTGTATCCTTCTATAACAGCTGGATCTCGGCCATAATGCAGCCCATAGTTTCTTGTGTATCTTAAGTACCTTAGTAATCTTGTCATGCCCTTCCAATGTTCAGAGCTCGGATTACTAGTATATCTACTTAGCCTGCTCACATCATATGCTAAGTCTGGCCGTGTACATGTCATCAGATACATCAGACTGCCAATAATCCTTGAATACTCTAACTGAGCAACACCCTCACCTCTGTTTTTTGATAGATGTTGGGTGGTATCTACTAGAGTTTGAGCCACACTCGTATCCCCATCATTGAACTTTTCAAGGATTTTGTCCACATAGTGAGATTGACTCAATACAAGACCATATTGGGTTCTATTGATCTTTATACCAAGAATCACATCAGCTAAACCCATGTCTTTCATGTCAAATCTCGCTTTTAACATGTCTTTTGTAGATTTGATCATCTTATCATCACTCCCCACGATAAGCATATCATCTACATAAAGACATAATATCACATAACCTCTCATTGTGTTTTTCACATAAACACACTTGTCGCATTCATTAATTTTAAAACCATTGTTAAGCATAACTTGGTCAAACTTTTGATGCCATTGTTTTGGAGCTTGCTTCAAGCCATACAATGACTTGACTAATTTACACATTTTTCCTTCTTGGCCTGGAGCTGAGAAACCCTCAGGTTGCTCCATGTAAATTTCCTCTTCTAAATCCCCATTTAGAAAAGCGGTTTTAACATCCATTTGGTGAACTTCCAAATTTCTTAAAGCCGCTATTGCAAGCACCAACCTTATCGAGGTTATTCTAGTCACAGGCGATTAAGTATCAAAGTAATCTACTCCTTCTTTTTGTCTAAATCCTTTGATCACTAACCTTGCCTTGTAGTTATCAATGGAACCATCAGCTTTCATCTTCCTTTTGAATATCCATCGATATCCAAGTGGTTTACACCCTGGTGGAAGATATACTAGCTCCCAAGTATGGTTTTGTAAGATCGAATCAATTTCATTCTTGATTGCCTCTTTCCATTGAGGTCCTTCTGAAGAGGTGACTGCATCATGATATGTTTGGGGCTCTTACTTCTTCTTGGCTCAACCACTTCAGCCTCTAATTGTTCTTGATCTTCATCATGAACAATCTCATCAACTGGTGTTGATGAACTTTGAAGTTTCTTTTTCAAACAAGGAAACACTTCTTCAAAGAATGATGCATTCCTTGACTCCATTATAGTATTCTTGTGTATTTCAGGATTCTTTGAATCATAAACAAGAAACCGATATGCACTACTATGATGGGCATAACCAATGAATACACAATCCACGGTTTTGGGTCCTATTCTTTGAACCTTTGGTGGTGGAACCACCACTTTTGCTAGGCACCCCCACACTTTCAAGTATTTGTAAGATGGGTTTCTTCCCATCCATAACTCATAAGGAGTTACATCCTTTTTTCTTGAAAGGTATTTTGTTTAAAAGATAAGTAGCTGACAAAATAACTTCCCCCCACATGTCCTGGCTCATTCCAGAACTAATTAACATAGCATTCATCATCTCTTTCAATGTACGGTTCTTTCGTTCCGCAATACCATTTTGTTGTGGGGAATAAGGAGCTGTACACTCATGGATAATTCCATTTTGTGCACAAATATCGGCAAATGGTGAAACATATTCTCCGCCTCTATCACTCCTTAGAACTTTTATCTTTTTGTTTAGTTGATTCTCAACCTCAGTTTTATATAAGACAAACTTGTCAATTGCTTCATCCTTACTCTTAAGTAAGTATACATAGCAATATCGTGTACTATCATCAATAAATGTGATGAAATACTTATTTCCACCTCTTGTGGGAATCGATTTTAAATCACACACATCAGTATGAATTATGTCAAGTGGTTCGGTTATTCTTTCAACCGACTTAAAAGATGATCTTGTTTGTTTTGCTTCAACACATGTTGTACATTTGTATTTTGAATCAATAGCAAACTTTGGA
The DNA here is from genome assembly GCA_009363875.1 of Mikania micrantha. Classification (NCBI taxonomy): domain Eukaryota; kingdom Viridiplantae; phylum Streptophyta; class Magnoliopsida; order Asterales; family Asteraceae; genus Mikania; species Mikania micrantha. Next base: position 38,737,814 of record CM018686.1, on the reverse strand, counting down.
ATGCAATCTAATTTAATCAAACGACGCATCGAATTGAAATTAACATGACCTAAACGACCATGCCAAACATTAGATGACTCAATCAAATAAGCAAAAGTAGAAGCATTTTCATTCATGTTCTCAACCTTAGCTATTACATTGAGTTTAAACATTCCATTTTGGGCATAACCCTTACCAACAAACATTCCACGCTTAGTTAAAACAAATTTATCAGATTCAAAAACTAAACGAAAACCATGTTTGTTAAGCAACCATCCTGACACGAGGCTCTTACGTATGTCAGGAACATAGAGCACATTGCTCAAAGTGAGCTCCTTCCCCGAAGTCCACTTTAAGATCACACTACCTTCACCCTTGACATCGGCAGTTGCTGCATTCCCCATGTACAGCTTCGATTCACCCACCACCTCTTTAAACGTATTAAAGAGGGCCCGATCAGGACACACATGGCGGGTATCACCAGTGTCAACCCACCACCCCTTAGGGTCATTTGACACCAAGTTAATCTCCTCCATCATAGTAGTGATGTCAGAGACCATAGCAACAAGAGGCATATTGTCCTCCATCATATGTGCTCAGTCCTGTTTAGGAGCCTTACACTTATCAACCCGGTGACCATGTTCACCGCAATTGTAACATTTTCCCTTAAAAGGGAAAACCTGCTTCTTCACACCACCTTTTTTCGGTCCAAGGTCCACAACCTTGCCTTTGCCCTTGCCCTTGACCTTGTAGTTGTCAATTTTCTTTTTGTACCCTCGGGAAGATTGACCATGTTCTACCATATTTGCTTTTGCAGCAAATTGTTGTTGTGTTATTTTCAAAGCCAACCTGTTGTCTTCCTTAATTCGAAGACGCACCACAAGGTCCTCCACCGTCATTTCCTTTCGCTTATGCTTTAGGTAGTTCTTGAAATCCACCCAACTTGGAGGCAATTTTTCGATCATGGCTGCAACTTGAAATGTCTCACTAAGAGTCATTCCCTCAGAATGTATGTCGCTTAGTATAATTTGCAACTCTTGAACTTGGTTCAAAACTGTTTTAGTATCAACCATTTTATAGTCCAAGAAACGGGCTACCACAAACTTCTTTGTGCCAGCATCCTCCGTTCTATACTTTTTGTCTAACGACTCCCATAATTCTTTGGCAGTTGTTATCTTGCAGTGAACATTATACAATGCATCCACTAAACCGTTCAACACATAGTTGCGACACAGATATTCCGAGTTTTTCCACGCTTCCAAAGCGGTTACGGATTGGACATCCCCATCAGTAATTGCAGGAGGGGATTCAGTCAGGAACCTCGCAAGGTTCAAAGTGGTCAAGTAAAACAACATCTTTTGTTGCCACCTCTTAAAGTCCAAACCCGAAAACTTTTCAGGTCTTTCAGCATGATTTGCCACAGTCTGGGCTGCTTGGGTACCAACTAATGGTCCCATAGATGTTGAAGTTTGAGCAGGTACAGTTGTCATTACTGAAACAGGAGTGGAAATGCAAACGATGCAAGTCAGATTTTCAGAAATAAGGTTTACACAAAACCAAATTTAAAAATTAAAATTTAACTTTTTAACTCAAACAAAGTTATTTGAGTTCATGTGACGTTTGCATGACTTGTTTTGGCCTAATAGGTTAAGACACTCTCTCCAAGAATCCCTAGGAAAGCAAAACAGGTCCCTCGGCTGATTGGGATATATACGAATTGTTTTCCTAGACAGGAAACTCAGATAACGATGTCCACCCTTCCAGTTACTACAAGTCCGTCACTTAAAACTTAAACTTTGATGAGCTTAATTTATCAAAATATTTTGTGGTTTACAAAAAAAACCGTATGGTTTACACAAAACCAAAATCAAATTTTACTAAAATTTGACAAGTATATGAGGAATTATGGTTTACGCAAAACCGACCCCAAAATCTAATTAATTTTTTTTTAGAACATCAAACGTTTTATAATTTTAAGTTTTTATATCATAAAAACATTTTTCTAACACGCTCGTTAGAAATAAACGATTATAACTATCGTTTATAAAACTCGTAGAAAAAAAATTTGATTCGATTATGTTCAAGAAATAAACGTTAACAAAATGATTTATAAAATTTTTGGTTTACACAAAAACAAATTTAATAAAACCAAACTTGTTAACAATTATCAAAACAAAAAATAACTAGTAATGGTTTACAAAAAACCAAAACAAAATGTTTGAATTTTCCTATTAATAAAATAAACAGTACTTGTTTACCAAAAACAAAATTTAAAAACACATTTTAAATTTCTTGATAAATAAACATTTCTACGAAACTAAATAGTTTATATTTTTGTTTTGTAATATGATAATTTTAAAAACACAAACTTATGAATGGTGGTTTTTAAAATCTGTTTTAAGCTTGTAGGAACACCGTTCACAAAATAAACAAATAATTTTATTATTCAACCACTCGAATTACAATACAAAGAAATACAAAATATAAAATAAAGTAATACAAGAAATATAAATTTGCTAAAATTGAAATTACAAGAAGAAGTATAAAACAAGACGAAACGAATTGAAATGAGTTCGGTGGCTGAGGATTTCTGTTCAACAGAGGTCCCTTAAAACAGATTTCAGGCCACCCAGGTGAACCCGACTGTTTCACAGGGTACAACAGCCGAAGCAGTGTGTACTGCCGGAGTTAACCGAAAACCCGAAACTTCACCTGAAACAAGAGTGTTTCACACGAGAACCGATCGTTGTAGGTTGTTGAGAATTCAACAAAGCAAATGATTGTCTTTGGAACCTTTGGAGCTTGTGTGTATATATCTCAAGTGGTGTAGTGATCTCAAAAAGTAGCAACTTCACCAAGAGGCCAAATGCCTCTATTTATACTTGCAGCCATGGCATTTCAAAGGTTACCATTATGTCGACTAACTAGCATATTCATGGCCAATTGCCCACTAACAAGCACCATATTCATGACAAATGAATTGGTAGGTGAAATGTTAAAAGTTTATATTTTCTTTTTCCTTTTTCTTTTCACACAAAATTCCAACAAAGACTACACGTGAGTTCTAAGAGCCCATTTCCAATTTTTTTTACATATTTTAGGGCTGATATGCATGTTTGTTTAAAAGACTGTTCTGAACAAACTATTTTTTATTACTAATGAGTTTAGTGCTCATTTTCATAGGTTTTACTTAAACGTTTTAATACTTGTTTAGGATATTATGCATGAAAACTTATTTGCTACGATAGAACTGCGTGTCTGTTGAGGTTATGATATTACGACTGTGTACAATAGTATATGATAATGTGGTATATGTTAACAGGTGATAAAGATATATGAAATTATAACAAGTTAGTTAAATAATGATTGATAGTTTGAAAGGTATAAGTGATTGATATTATGGACTTCATGAATGATTGATGGTATGAAATCAGAATGTAAATGTTAACTACAATTATGTGACTGATTGTTATTGATCAAAATCAATTCCCTCTCTTTTATTAAACCTCTTAACAATTAACATAGCCTTATATCTATCTATTTCACCTGAGGACTTATACTTTATTCTATAAACCCAATTACAACCTATATCTTTTTTTTCCTGGAAGAAGATCTACAAGAATCTAAGTATTGTTTCTATGTAGAGTTTCCATTTAAGCATTCATAGCTTCTACCCAATGATTATCAATGGAAACTTCACTATAAGTAGTTGGTTTAACACTTTTATTAAGATTTGTAACACAACAGAAAATTTCTGATGACAAATGTGAATAAATCACAACTTTTTTAATACCATGTTTCACCTTTCCTTCTACCACAAAGTCATTAAACTTTTGTGGAAAAGCAGAAGTCGAAGATGAGGTTCTAGCTGGTCTAGCCAAGGTAGAAGTAGGAGAATGAGTACCCTCAGATGGGCTAATCTCATCATTAGACGCATTATTAGAGCCACCTACCTGATCATTAACCTGTTGAGTATTAGATGGATGTTGAATACTGTCTTGCCATCGTTACCCACAAAGTTACACGGTTGCTGGTTGGTTCCCAATGATTCTTGAGATATCATTTCCCCATCATCATTGGAAATTTCCTCACTTAAAACTAAGGAGTCAGTTGTATCAAAAAAATTTGAAGTTTTAATTCAACTGTATATTTATCAATAGAGTTTCTTGAACTTTTAAAAGGATATATATCTTCATAAAATTTGACATCAGGAGGAAAAAAAACAATTTTACTATCTAAACTCCACAATTTATATACTTTTTTTTACATTAAAATACCCAATTAAAACACATTTTTCCGCTCTACTAGAAAAATTATTTGAACTATTCAAAATAGTACTGTAACACAAACACCCAAAGTTTTCTAAGTGGGTAAGAGAGGTCTAAAAACCAAACATGACCTCATAAGGACTTTACCATTTAAGACAGAAGAATGGGTCCTGTTTATAAACAACTGTTAGGACACATTCACACCAAAAAGAAAGAGTTAAACCTCCTTGAAATAGCATAGCTCTAGCTACGTTAAACATATGCCTATGTTTTCTCTCAGTTATACCATTTTTGTTGTGGGGTGTAAGCATACATTGTCTCATGTAGAATACATCTGGATTAAAAAGAAAATCATTGATTTTATTATTGACAAACTCAGTACCATTGTCACTTATAAAAATTTTAATTATTTTATCAAACTGATTTTTTATTAGTTCAAAAATTGATTAAGTTTTGATAAACTTCATCATTACCTTTTTGCAAATAACACCAAATATATTTAGAATAATCATCAAAAATGGTGAGAAAGTATTTACTACCTTTGTTGCTTGTTGCCCTATATGGCCCCCACATATTAAGATGAACTAGATCCCCTACCACTTTTGGTTGATGATCACTTAAGAGAAAGCGTAACCTTAATTGTTTCACTCTATGACATACTTCACATGGAAGTGAATTACCTATGGATTCAATTTTTAGAGCTGATTTTAAAACTTTTAAGACTTCATCATATGGGTGTCCTAGTCTGCTATATCATAAGTTTGAATTACTATAGTTAATACTACACACCTTAGCATAACAATCATCTTTTCTGAACAGATACAACACATCACTTTGTCTCCCGTCAGCAGGATTTTCTTTAAATGCAAATCCTGAATACGACATTCACTATCATTAAACACAACCTCTAGTTTATTATCATTTGCTAATTTCTATACAGATAATAAATTCACATTGAGATCAGGAATAACCAACACACCAATTAAGGTTATTCCATTTTTTAGTTTTAAATCTCCAATTTTAGTTACTACTGCGCTAGTTCCATTTGGGTGACTTACACACCCATTGCGATCAGACACATCAATACAACTAACAACAATACAATTAATCATATTTAAATCAAACTTAACCATATGTTAGGTTTGCTCATGAATCAACCACCCAACCATTTACAAACATTAAGTTAGTTAGACTTGAACAAATAAAAAAACTAGGGGTGTTCAGTTTTCGAATCGGACTCGAAAAAATCGAAATTCAATTCGATTTTGATTCGAAAATTACTAAGTTGAAATTCGATTCGAATTTTCGTATTCGAATCGAAATTCGAATAAAATTATTTATATATATTTTTATTATATATATACAAGTAGTTACTATATTTAAAAATTAGGTTTTTTAGTAAAGTAGCTTAGTTTATAAAAACTAAAGGCCTATTACACAAATGTCAACCCAATTATATATTACGTATAATTTTATTAGTTTAAATGTTATCACTAGTATTATAACTTAGGCAAATTGGCTTTTAATCATCCAAAGTTTGACCCATTGGCTGCTGCCGATCCCAACTATGAAAATCCCCAATAACGGTCCGAACTTTCGACATATTTTCCCGTGGCAGACCGCCGTCAAAAAAACCCTAACGGCGTTAACTTTTTTTCGAATTTCGAACGGATTTTTGAGGGCTTTTGTTCAGATGGAGAATACGAGTCGAATGGTGTATAACTTACATCGAAACATTGCTCCAAATTTCTCAATTTGATGATTTCTTTGACGAATTGAAAGTTTAAACACCAAAATTGAGAAATTTGGAGCAACGTTTCAACATAATATATATATAAGGGAATGAATATACTAATCTTCTAAACTCCTCTAGCTAGATATATAAATATATAGATTGAGGTTTGGATAGAAAGTTTAAAACCCATGAAAAGTGTGAGAAGCCATCTCAGCCATACACGTGTACTTTCAAAAGTTTTCAAGATATGGGTATAAACGTAATTTCGTCTGATGATTGTTTGCGGTTATTTTGGGAAAATAACCGTGATTGTCGCTAAACAATTTTTCAAAATCCAAATCAATTACCGATTACAAGAAGAAATCACAGATAGCAATTGATTTGATGATTCCAATTTCATCTCGCGAATGCTCGTTTGGTGTTTTTTGAGGGTAACGTCGTGATGGAATCGAACACAGAAGGTTATGGCGTTTTTTAGATTGTATGGTGTTTTTCAGGTTGTATGGTGTTATTTCGTATGTTTTATGCTCTGTTTTTTGATATTATGGTGTTTTTCAAATTGTATGATGTTTTTTTCAGATTGTATTGTGTTTTTTGGATTGTATGGTGTTTTTGAATCCAAGTATTACACCTTATTTTGAATCCAAAAGTCCTAATCACCATAATATTTTAAAATTTTATGGAGTTTTTTCTTTTAAATAATGCTCTGTTTTTTGATTTTATAAACATGTATGGTGTTTTAATGGTGGTTAAATAATATGATGTTATTTGGCGTTTTTAGTTAGCTTCATATTTTATGTTATGGTGTTTGTATTAGCATTGACGTAATCAATTTCAAAAATAGCATAACAACTTAACAGAACACCAAGAACAATAAAGAAGATACGTATAGTAACAGCAAAAACACCATACAAAATAAACGTCAAAACACCAAAATAACCAAAAACACCAAAAAGCCATAATCTTAATGTGACAATTGTGTACGAAGAATTTCGTCAGCAAAGAAATGAGCACATTTGATCGTTCTTAAAATCCACGTTGAGTTGACAATCGAAATTACTACAAGATGATAGTATGCGAAAAATGATGAACGTGAGCGAAAACCGTGCGCGAAACGGGGTTACGGATTGTCCGGAATCGCGAAACGAAGATTTGGTCGAAAAATGGACAAAATTGCCCTGGGGCGGTACGCCCCAGGCCACACGATGGTCTTAGGCGGTGCGCGCGGGTGGCCACGAAAATATCTGGTTCCCTTTGGCCGCGCGATACGCCCCGGCTCCCCTTCTGGCGTGGGGCGATGCGCCTGGGACAGAAAAGTCGGGAAACTTGGTTAAAAAGTCAAGATTTCATCCATATCTCAAATCTCTATCTTTCTATCAACGTTTCAGCCCACCACCCACGAAAATAATCTTTTGATTCATCAAAAATTCAATTTTGAAGGCCTCTCTACGTTTGGATCGCTATAAGGATCGTTAAAACAAGTCCTGATCATCATTCTATCCGCAGGAATCCGTCCGAATAGGTAATGGTTCATTTTAACCTTCTAGTTTGATAATGATTGATTAAATCTTGTTTTTGAACGTAATGATATAGTTAGGGTGTGACAATTGCGGTAGAGAAATCACGTCATTGATGATGTGAACACAATTGATTGTTCTAGAAATCCACGTTGATTTAATGATTGTAATTATTACAGGTTGATAGAATGCGAGAAATGATAAACGTGGGCGAAAACCGTGTGCAAAACGGAGTCCTGGATTGCCCGGAATCGAAAAACGAAGAAAATTTTCTAAGTGTTGAACAAATGGGCTCGTCGCGGTACGCGGAGGTGGGATTGAGAGTCCTCCGCGGTACGCGATGCTTGAAAATATCTTAGATTCCTCCGGAAATCATCGCGGTACGCGAAGCCCTTATTGGCTTCCCGCCGCGGTACGCGGCGGTGGAGAAAGTTGATCTTTTTATCAGATTTCATGCAGATCAACATTTTGTTTACAACTCTCGTACAGACTCGACCCACCAGACGAAATCTCGACCAAACCACCATCAAATCACCACTTTCAAGCTTTCTGATCGTGTGGATCGCACCAGGGATCATCTCTACAAGTTCTGATCGTTATTTTAACTGCAGAACTCCGTCTGATTTGGTAATGATTAATTTTAAATCTTCTAGTTTGTTATTGATTGATTAGATCTTGATTTTTAACGTAATGGCATAGTTAGGATTGTTGATTATTGCTTAGATGATGGCTAGGATTGATTATAAACAAAGAACACGATGTTTTAACGGTTAAATCCTTGTTTTGATCCGTTGTAATGCCCGGTTTGCATGAAACCATACCCATGATTATAATGGTTTAACCCATTTGATTATGACAATGTAGGTGATTAGTTGGGTTAATCCTTGAAATGCAAGGTTAAATCCAAGTGTTTCAAACTAATCACAATCATTAACATACTCATTAGAACGATTATCTGATGTTTATGATAACAGTCAGATTAGTATGTTAAACATGGTTATTACACCTATTTTGATGCTACATTGTGATATTTCATGATATTTGGGTAATCAATAACAAGGATTGATCATTCCTAAGCCTTTAAACTATCTAGAAACTGTTTTTGCATTATAATCAACAACATTAACTATTTGGTTAATCCAAGACTATTCTGATTAATCAAGAGTGTCATCAACCTTGTATTAGGAATCTAATGCAATGTAGGTTCCTACATTATCATACATTGTATGATACAATATCAAAATAACTAATCTCAGTTTGATGACTGTTAAAGCAATGTCTTTGACATTGAACGTTCAGAAAAATCTAATCAGTAAGCTAGAACATAAATAACTCATTAAACACAACTAAATGCAGAATTATCTCTTTGTTATCAGCCTCGAGATATTTTGCTACCTCTATATTACCAGGTGAGTTTCGTACAACCCCTTTTCTTTTTTTAATCTTTTATAAACATCGGGGTAGTGCTGTGAAACTTTTCAGAACTATATGATATGTATCACTGTTATCTGCGTGATTTCATGTGACTGTTGAGAACTTGTGGATTTCATGGGATTTTGCCTATAGAACAGAACTTTATCACAGTATCGAAAGACCTCATTTCTGAACTGTATCTAGTGAACCCGTGTGGGGCCGAATAGAAAACATTGATAGTACTATTGGCTGACAACCCATTTGCCGGGAGCTTGCAACTCCCCTTGGTGCAAATGTTTGTTATCTATTTCCAAAACTTCTTGATGTATGTGATAAACATTAAGACAATGAGGCACCAAGATATTTACCGACGGGTAGTATCTTCACAGAACAAGAACATATCAGTCCGAAAGGAACTAGATACAGGTCCCATGGTTATCTTGAACATAACATTTTGTGAACTTATATCACATATCATATTGTGGAACATAAACTGTATGAACTCCCCAGCTTTGTGCTGACGTTTCAAACTTAAATCTTTTTGCAGGGAAACAGTAAACGCCGGTGAGGACACACTTTTGGAGTACTTGCATTTGAATAATTTAGTTTTGTAATTAAACAAACTTAGCTGTAATGAGAATTGTAATAACGACATCCTTGTAATGTAATTATTTTAAGTTAATCTATGTGCTTGTGATATCGGATCAAGTAAGTCACACCTCACCTCAGAGACATCACCACTATGCTTCCGCAACCATTTCAGCTGCATAGCGAACCTTATGCTTCCTTTAGTCCTGATATGTGCGTTCCACCATGTTAAAGCTCGCTTGCTGAATGAACCAGCTGCATAGCGAACCTTATGGTGTTCTGGACAACTGCTAATGTCCAAGGTATTCTCCATCTTCTCAAGCCATTGGATAAGTCCAGCAGCTCCTTCAGCACCGGTGAAACTGGGTGGTTTGCATCCCACAAAGGACTTGTAGGAGCAGTCTGAGGTATGGCTAGTGTTTCCACTAGCTTCTCCAGTAGTATGGTCAAAGTTGTTGCCGTGACTCTGGATTCTGTTTATCATCTCCGGGATGACATCCTTAAGTTGACTTGTCAGTTGAGTGCTCAGGAGTGTCGCCAAGGCGATAGTAGCAGGATCTATCATCTGAACATTGCTTGAGCCTGGTGGTGGAGAGTGTGGAGGAGGCGGAGGAGGAGGAGGTGGCGGTGGTGGTTGTGAATCTGCAGGAGAAGGTGTCGAAGAATGTGGTGCAGAAGTCTGTGTAGTCGTTTGTCTCCTAGGCGGCATTCTGATCATAACCAAAAGATATTGGTTAGTGCAGTGATCGAATGCAGAAGACATAATGCATACTTAAATCTTATGTTATCTATATGAGGGTCCCTAAGTTATAGTCTAGGTCAAACCATTTAAGTAAATGACCTATTATTCTCTATAACCTTGAGCTCTGATACCAATCTGTCACACCCCGAGCCGGCGGGGTTGGATCGAAGTCCCCGTCGGGCGGAAGGTTCTCGGGGCGCGATATCGTGAGTGATAATCGGGTTGATCAGATTGTTTACATAGCATCAATGTTAAGAATATCTAAAGCACAATTAACATTAAACTAGGATTACAAAGTTAAATTACAATATCAATGTTTTATAATTTAACTAAGTAAACCTATTCAAAAGAATCAAATGTTTCTATCTTGTATCTGTACAAGATATCAAAAGAGATTCGTATTAACTACAAAAGATGTGCTTTCAAAAGTCTGCTAGGTCCTCTAGTTGGGCTGCCTAGCATGCAATCCTGAGCCTTAGTTTATACCTATGCATCACCTGAGAAAGCATGTAAGAAAAACAAAGTCAACACAATGGTTGGTGAGTTCATGTAGTTTATAAGTTTAAATAGATTTAACAAAACTCCTTTCGGTAAAACCTTAATCTTATTAACTCCACATGCAATATCCAAATCGGTATGCTTATATATAGGGCATACCCCTGAGTCGAGCCTACAACCCGCCCAGACGCCATCCCACCACATACTAATCCGCATATGACACTGTTGTTAATAATAATTAAGCATTTTACCTACCCTTCAATCTCGTTTCCCCATCATAGTTTAAGCATTTTGTTTGTAAGTTTACCCATAGCATCCGTGAGTTTAGCTTGAGAGTCACCAGAATGGACAACCGAATGCCCGAAGGAATCCAGTATCAATCCATACCAGTTCTATGTGAAATTAGCAACATAGGGGGAGATAGAGGATTCCCATGATGACACAAAGTCAACTAAGGATCACCAATATCGTCCTAGTTACTGTTCACGTGTGTAAATAGAGGATTCCCATTTTGTTCTAGTCGCCTGAGTTGTTCGAACCATGGTTAGTCAAGCTAGCTGGTGGTATCTTATGTTAGTAGCATGCAAGAAACAGGTTTCGAGAGGTGTGGATTCGAAGAGAAACAGGTTGAGGTCCGGTTGGAGTTCTAGGCTGAAGAAGGGTGTAGAAAACCCTAATTTTCGAGTTTTTCACAGCTCCTTACCTTAAATCTCGTTGGCTTTGGCTCTAGATCGGCTGTACTTTCAGGTGGAGGGTGATGAGATCTTCGTTTAGGTCCAAAAATGAGGCGATTTGGTTAAGAAATGACCGAGATATACAAGTTTGAAGCTTCAAAATGGTGGTGGGAAGCTTGAAACCGGGATTTAGTTTTAAGAGAGAGAAAGGAGAGGTGTTAAATGTAGAAGATGAGTGTTTCAATGTATTTATACCCCCGAGGGTGTTCGGGTTCGTTTTCGTAGTCCGGTTCGCGTTTGCGTTACGTTTCCGGAACGTAACGCGTAGTTTTCGTCATTTAAAAATAAAAGATTATTTCATTATGTTTAAAATTACAAATATATTTTCAGAAATTATTTTAAATATCGTTATATAAGTTTATTTATCGAATTTAAGATTTTTACGCGTTTAGTTTATCTGTTCGCGATTTATTGAAACAGTTTCTTTTTAATTTTCATTTATGATTAGTTTCAAAATTGTAAAATAGGAAATATTTTATTTCCTTAAATTTATGATCGTTCGTATCGTTTATCGTGTTCGTTATCGTTTCGTCAGAACGCGTCGCCATCGCGCGTATTCGTTCGAATCGTCATTCGAACGAACACGACAATGGTTTTGCTTTCAGACTTTTGTTTTCTACTTTTCAGTCATTGTTTCAGAACATTAACTTTCAGATTTATTCGTACAGATCGTCACCTCTACGTATAATTCGTCGGTTTAACATACTGTAACAGTAACCGTTATAGTTTTGTTTTGTTTATCCTCGCATACGTTTACACATAATAGCACCTCAATAGACATTTGTTTCACCGTTCAATGTTGTCTGATGTGTTTCTGACTGTTAAACTATTAAGTTTAAATCAGATTACAGAAACAATAGCATAATAGTTTAATATCAGCCTCTTGATATTAGTAGCGTACAATAGTTTACGTAGTTTGTACCTGAGTTACTGTGTTTTTACTGTTCAGCTCACTGTTCCGGCGACGTTTCCGGCACAGATGTTACTGTCTCCCCTTGTTAGAGAAATTTCGTCCCGAAATTTAAGCATTGCTATCGGGTATGGCTTCCTCTGCGAACAATTGGGGATACTTGAGCTTCATGCTATCTTCGCGTTCCCAAGTAAATTCGGGTCCGCGCTTTGAGTTCCAACGAACCTTGATGATCGGGATACGGCTTCGCCTCAGTTTCTTAACCTTGCGATCCATAATCTCTAAAGGTTCTTCGACAAAACGTAAGTGTTCATCCAATTGAATTTCTTCAACAGGTATTATAAGAGTTTCATCAGCAAGGCACTTTTTCAAGTTTGAGACGTGAAACACGTCGTGTACACCACTAAGTTCATCTGGTAGTCTTAGTCTGTACGCCACAGGACCAATGCGCTCGATGATCTCGAACGGTCCCACGTACCATGGTGTTAGTTTGCCTTTCTTTGCAAAACGAACCACACCTTTCCATGGGGATACCTTTAACATGACACGGTCTCCCACTTGGAATTCCAACGGCTTGCGCCGTTTATCAGCATAGCTCTTTTGTCGGCTTCGAGTTGCTTGTAGTCTTTGCTGTATTTGGGCCAGTATACTGCCTCTTGGGCACATTTTGTTGTGCCGCTGCTACTTGATTCAGGGGAGTAGCCACAGTGTAATTCTTGATAAATTTCTGTTTCTTCTTCTGGTGTTGCGGGTGATGTGGTTTCTTTGATGACTCTTCCTTTCTCTTACCAGTGTCTGCCTCTTTCTTCATAACTCCAGAGGCAACCATCATATCAGTGAGTTTTCCAGACAGTCTCACTGCAGACTCGACAGTAGTAGGGTTGGCTGAAACAACCATGCCCTGTATGCAGGCGGGAAGTCCACCTACATATCGGTCTATCCTCTTCTCTAAAGTTGGCACCATGTCTGGCACCAAAGCAACCAACTCATGGTAACGAGTAGTATACCCCATGTGATCAGCCCCTTTCATCACATGGTTGGACAGCTCAACTTCCAGCTTCTGCAGCTCATTCTTCGGGCAGAATTCTGTTCTCAGTAATGCCTTGAAGTCTTCCCATGACATGCCCATAGCTTCTTCTCTTCCTCGGGCATTGATCTGACCATTCCACCAGGTCAGAGCCCGCTTGTTGAATGTCCCAGATGATTAGCGGACTTTGTGGTGCTCTAGACAGCTGCAGAGGTCCAGGGTTGTCTAAATCTTTTCAATCCATTGGATTAATCCAACGGCACCTTCAGACCCACTGAAGCTGGGTGGTTTACATCCTACAAAAGACTTGTAGGAGTAATGAGATGAATCTCCAGTATTTCCACTGGCTTCTCCTGATGTGTTACCAGTGTTGAGGATTTCATTACGAAGACGAAGAAACATCTCCGGTATTGCCTCTTTCATCTGATTGGTCATCTGGCTACTCAGTAACGTCACCAGAGCGATAGTTGCAGGATCCAAGGCAGGTGTTGTGCCTGACCCAGATGCTTGGGTTATCAGTGGAGGAGGAGGAGGCGGCGGTGGAGGAGGTGGCGGCGGTGAGTCAGCTGGTGATGGTGTCGAAGAATGTGGAGCCAAACCATGAGGTGGTAACGAGGGAGTCTGTCTTCGCGGCGGCATTCTGATCATAACCAAAGTAATATTGGTTAGTGCAATGATCGAATGCAGAAGACAAAATGCAATAAGTCTTAAATCTTAGGTTCTCTACATGCAGGGTCCCTAGGTTATAGTCTAGGCCAAACCGTTTAAATAAATGACCTATATTTCTCTATAACCATGGCTCTGATACCAATCTGTCACACCCCGAGCCGGCGGGATAGGATCGGTTGTCCCGTCGGGCGGAAGGTTCCCGGGGCGCGATATCGTGAGTGATAATCGTGATGATCAGATTGTTTACATTGCACATGATACAAATGAGAAATGCTAAATATAATAGAATTACAAAGTTAAATTACATCAGTATTGTTTATAATTTAACAATGTAAATCTACCATTAACATCATAAATTACTATCTTGTATTTACACAAGATATACAAAATAATTCATATAATGATGTCTTCAAAAATATGCAGGTCCAAAATGCTAAGTCTTCTATCTGAAGTCCTAAATCCAAAAAGGAATAACTCCTAGTTGACCTGTTCGTCACCTAAGAAGTCATGCAAAAATCAAGTCAACACATGGTTGGTGAGTTCATATAGTTTAATGATTTGAAAATGATTTGAAAACCTCTTTTGGTAAAGACCCTAACCTCATTAACTCCACATGTAATATCCACATCCGTATGCTTATATATAGGGCATATGTAAGGGACAAGCCCTAGCCAACATCCCACCACATACTAATATGCATATGACACTGTTGTTAATGATAATTAAGCATTTTTACCCAACACCTCTGATTTAGATTATGATTTGAAATCTGATTTGCCTTTGATTCTCTTGAATTCCTCATAGATATATGATTTCCCAAAAGACAGTGATAATAGTAAAATGTAAAATATTTAATTTAATAATTAAATAAACATTTAAATACAACTAAGACATGATGATTGGGTATAATTTACTCAATCAGTTAGACTTAGTTGTTGGTGGTTGTCCAAGTTGTAACCTCTCACACGTGACCCATGTCAGGCATAACTCACAAGGAGTACCCCTGAACTGACGGGATTTTAATGTTTTGCCCTTACAGCTTGACCCAAAGGTCTTCTGTACATGCGGGTACTTTAAGGATATCCTTTGATTCTTGATCTCTTGATTCTCTTGAATTTGACTTTGATATTGATTTCAATGATTGTTCACGTTGTTGCCCATATAGCCTGACTACAAGAGTCTTCTATACCTGAAGGGACTTTATATGTGTGTTACGCGTGGTCTTGATTCCATATACAACTGACATCCACCTTGACTTGAGTATTAATGATTTCATTAGATTGTAATGATTTCATTATTACAATGATGCACACACATTTATGATTTCTGATTTCCTGAGCCTCTTGATCTTGATCTTTTGAATTCCCATGATTCCCAATGATAATTGATTTGGTTATGATTCTTGAACCTCAGATCTCACACTGAGTTATGATTCTTTAGAATATGATCTCTTGATTTTGTTCATTTGATTTCACTTTGAATTTATGTTCCTGAATTTGAGCTTGATGGACTAGGGATTGATTTAGAGTTTAAATTTAAGGTATTACTCATAAGAGTACTTAAATTTAATTGATAACTTGATCTGTTTAATAATTTCCTAGACAGGAGTCTAAGAGTATCAACAACATATATATGTAAAACATATAATAATTAAAGCATTTAAATAAACAGTTTAAATAAAAACAGTTTACGCATGCTTCTCAGCCCCGCGTTTTAAAACAAAAATGTTAGAAAAGGGGCAATGAACTCACCTGTGTTGCTTTGTACTGAATTACCACAAAATGCGCACTCGTTGTTGTAGCTTAAGTATCTTCGGTTCCTGAGTTGTTTTAAAAGAATTCGCATACGATAAGTATGTATGATAGACGTTGTAACGAGGGTTTGGTCTCGGTGTGCAACTAAGTGTCCTAGATTACTAACGAGATTCTAAGACTTCATCTAACTTAATCTAACTTATTACC
This sequence comes from Mikania micrantha, assembly GCA_009363875.1. Classification (NCBI taxonomy): domain Eukaryota; kingdom Viridiplantae; phylum Streptophyta; class Magnoliopsida; order Asterales; family Asteraceae; genus Mikania; species Mikania micrantha. The sequence goes on along the minus strand of CM018686.1, from coordinate 38,721,773 downwards.
CGTAATAGACCCATGTTCCCATATTATTAACTACTAAACCCTAGACGATTAGGCTTTATTTTAATTATATTACAAGTCCTTATTCAACATATTTTTAAGATAATTTATTTTAAGTTAAACTTTTATTTATAAATCATTTAATCATTTTAATAAAATTTATAGTTTAATTTCTTTTATGAAAACATAATTAATTTAAATGAAAAACTGTTTAACATATGATGAGCTTATATTAAGCCCATTGGGCCACCATTGGGCCCCTTATTAGGCTTTGATCGCCTCATGATTCTTTAAATAACTCATCCTAGATAATTCAGCGAATCATCATGGTTAGTTATATGTTCTTATGAAATTCCTAAGGCTAAATGTTAAGTATTTAAATCAACACTCAACACCCTAGGTTAACGTTTCGATCATCAATGATTTACAAACATTTAATTCCATGACTAAGGCTTAAGAACTCTTGTTATTGAAAGAAAACCCTTCTAATTTCTTTGATAATTTTAATGACTTTTGGATAGATATCTCCCATGTTTACCCAATACCTATTCAATGTTGGTGGCATGAGATAGAAAACCCTAATATCCCTCCCATGCACACACACTCATCCATGCATGTATCTTGTACCCTAACCCATGCACACACACCCACACTTTTCCCATGCAACTCATTACACAAAAAAAAAAACGTTTCATGATGAGCCAACCGAACAACCCCTAAAGCCTAACCCTAACAGCCATGCGACTGTGAGGGTGTCCAGATGGGGTAGAGGGTTCGGCTGGAAAGGACTCACTCGAATGGGCATAAAGCGAATAGGGTGGCTGGTCGACTAAAGAAAGGTCTTGGTCGAATAAGGCATGGTCGAATGTGGTTAGCCTCTGTCGAATGGGTGGCTGCCGAATAAGACCTTGGCGAATGGGAGCTGGCCGATCGAATGAGCCTTGGATCGAATGGTGGTCGAATGGTGGCCTGGTTCGGCGAATGGAACTTGATTCGGAAAAAAGTCATTCGGCGAATAAGAGTTGGCAAATGGATGTTGACGAATGAAAGTTGGCGAATGGGTTGAGTATGGCTAGAGCCATTCGGCGAATGTACTTCGAATAAGGCCATTGGGCCGGTCTGATGAACCCCATTCGGCCTGCGGGTCTTGGAGATGCAACCACCCTAGATTCATGGTTTACCCACAACCATGGAAACCCACTCGTTCCTACTTTGTTCTAAAGTGTTGTGATGTGTTTTCCTAGGCTTGGAATAGGTTAAAAACCTGTTGAATGAAGGCCTCGACATTAGGGTTTTCAAACCCTTAAAACCGAATAGATTTCGGGATTTTACCTCAGATCTGTTGGAGTAATGCCTAGATCCGTTGTACTTTCGCGTTCTACTAGTGATGGTGGTGATTTTGACACCAAGAACACAAGAAATGGTTAAGATTCAAGTGAGAAATCTTAGAGAGAGAGGGTGAGTTCTAGAGAGAGGTTGGGGAAGGAGAAGATGAACAAAAATGGGGTAAATTTCTGGTTGGTGGGGGTTGTTGTGGCATTAAAAGCCACATTAAATGTGGGGGAATTAACCGGTTTCGTTCGGGTTCGTTCGATTTCGCGTGGTTTCGCGTAGAAACGTCAGTTTCGCGTCATTTTCGTTACGAAACGGCTCGGTTATAAATTAGAAATCATAAAATTATTTTAGATTGTGATTCCTAATAAATTAACTAAATGTCTTTTAATTATTTAATTTTCGAAATATTTAGTTACTGTTTAAATCGAATCGCGCGGTCATCACGCGTATTTGTTCGAATCGTCACCCGATCAAACACGACGATAACTACACTTTTCAATATTGTTTTCTAATTATTGAATATCATTTCAGAACGTTAAACTTTCAGATTTATTCGTACAGATCGTCACCTATACGAATAATCTGTCGGTTTAGCATTCACTTAACGATATTCGTGTTGTTTTGTCCTGTAAGGCCTCACATACGTTTATACATAATAAGATCCTAATAAATAAATCACTTGATGATTCTGTGTTGCCAGATAATTATCTGACTCAAGAACCATTGTTCTGAATTGATTTCTCTGAAATGACTGTGATTTCACTGTTTTGATAGTATGTAATGATACTGAGACTTGATATGAACATGAATTATACTGAATTACATGAAAATTGTACCTGATTACTGTTCACGCACTGTTACGATCACTGTTTCGGTGACAGTTCCGACACTGATGTTACAATTCAGAAGCTCAACCCAACGTCGATGTCGCATGTTGAGTTCCTTCTGATCAAATATGTGTTGCAGACTTTTGTGATCAGTAAATATGGTACACTTGGTGCCATATAGATATTGTCTCCAGATCTTTAAAGCAAATATCACAGCTCCCAGTTCCAAATCATGAGTAGTGTAGTTCTTCTCATGAATCTTCAGTTGTCTAGAAGCATAGGCAATAACTTTGTCCCGCTGCATAAGTACACAGCCAAGTCCCTGATGGGATGCATCACAATACACAACAAAGTCATCACAACCATCAGGGAGGGATAGGATCGGAGCATCACATAGCTTTTGCTTCAAAGTCTGAAAGGCTTCTTCTTGCTTTTGTTCCCAAATAAACGGCTCACTTTTCTGTGTTAGCTTTGTGAGTGGCAAGGCTATCTTAGAAAAATTCGAGATAAACCTCCTGTAATAGCCTGCTAAGCCTAGAAAAGAACGTATCTCCGTCGGTGTCTTCGGTGCGTCCCAATCCTTACTTGCCTCGATCTTGGCAGGATCAACATGTATTCCCTCGCTGTTAACTACGTGGCCTAGGAATTGAACCTCTTTTAACCAAAATTCACATTTAGAGAATTTGGCAGAGTTTCTCTTCCTTTAACAGTTCCAAGATCATTCTAAGATGTTGCTCATGCTCCGCTTTGCTCTTGGAATAGATCAATATGTCATCAATGAAAACAATAACAAATTGATCCAAATACGGCTTACACACACGGTTCATGACATCCATGAAAACCGCGGGTGCATTCGTCAAACCAAAAGGCATTACCATAAACTCGTAATGCCCGTATCTGGTACGAAACGCCGTCTTCGGTATGTATTCATCTTGGACTCTGAGCTGATGGTATCCGGACCGTAAATCAATCTTCGAAAAATACTGAGCTCCTTGTAGTTGGTCAAACAAATCATCAATTCTCGGTAATGGATACCGATTCTTGATGGTTAGTTTGTTTAGCTCCCTGTAGTCTAGGCACATACGAAAGGATCCATCCTTCTTTTTCACGAACAAAACCGGAGCTCCCCAAGGTGAGTAGCTCGGTCGGATGAAACCTTTATCAAGTAGCTCCTGTAATTGGTTAGATAATTCCTGCATCTCCGAAGATGCTAACCTGTAAGGAGATTTAGCAACAGGTGTTGCTCCAGGAATAAGATCAATACGAAACTCTACCGGTCGCACCGGTGGCAAACCAGGTAGATCTTCAGGAAACACTTCAGGGTATTCCTTTACTATCAGCACGTCTTGAATAGTTTTCTTGTCTTTTTGTTTCTCCACCACATGAGCCAAGAAAGCTATGCATTTCTTTTGAAGACACTTACGCGCCTTGATACAAGATATGATTTTGACACTATGCTTTGCTTGGTCTCCACGAACTTCCAATACACGATCATTCGTCACTGGAATCCGAAGTAGCTTTTCAGAACAGATGACTTCAACTCTATTGAGTGATAGCCAATCCATTCCCACAATGATGTCGAAACTGCCCAACTCCATCGGCAACAAGTCGATGGTAAATGTGTGATCTGTGAGTGTAAGTGGGCAGTTCCTAAGTATAGTGCTAACTGTAACTTGCTTTCCATTCGCTACTTCGATAATGTATGGGGAATCTAAAGTTTCCTCAGTAAGGTTAAGTTGGCGTGCAAAGTCAGATGAAATAAAACTCTGATCTGCACCAGTGTCAAATAAAATAGATGCATAAGAGTCATGTATAAGAAATGTACCAGTGACCACGTTAGGGTCTTGGCGTGCTGCATTGGCTCCAATCACAAAAGCCCTTCCACGTGATGCTTGGGCTCCTTGTTGCACTCGCTTTGGGCATTCTCTGGAGAAATGGCCTAATTCTCCACAATTATAGCATCCCCTATTGTTGTTGTTGTAATTGTCAGGTCTTAGTGGTGGAGGAAATGCTACAGCAGCATTGTTTGTAGCTTGAGTTGCCGGAGCACGGCATTGTTGAGCTCGGTGACCTAGTCGGCCACAGTTGTTGCATTTCCTGCATTGTGCCGTAGCAGGATGATGAAATTTGCACCGTGCACACTGAGGGTGCAATCCCGCATAGTTCTTGGGTGCGACTTGAGCAGGTGCTGCAGTAACTTGTTGCAGTGGGGTGGCCATCGCATAGTTCTTGACGACCTTATGTTTTTTCTTTTGGTGATACTCAGGCTTCTTTGTTGTTGTTTCTTTAGCTTTTCCCGAGTCCTCTTTTAGAACTCCTGACTTTACCATCACTCCAGCAAGTTTAGCTGAAAGGGAGATGGCTGATTCCAGTGTAGCAGGATATGCAGCCAGCACGATACTTTGAATGCAGGAGGGTAATCCTGCAACGTAGCGATCAATCAGCTTTTCCAGTGTCGGTACCATTTCTAGCACCAGAGCTACCAATTCATGATAGCGAGTGGTAAAAGTCATATGGTCAGCTCCCTTCATCACATGGTTCGAGAACTCGATTTCCAGTTGTTGCAGTTCATGCTTTGGACAAAACTCATTTCTCAGAAGAAGCTTAAATTCTGCCCAGGGCATTGCCATTGCCTCATCTCTTCCTTTGGTCCTGATCTGTGCGTTCCACCATGTTAAAGCTCGCTTGCTGAATGAACCAGCTGCATAGCGAACCTTATGGTGTTCTGGACAACTGCTAATGTCCAAGGTATTCTCCATCTTCTCAAGCCATTGGATAAGTCCAGCAGCTCCTTCAGCACCGGTGAAACTGGGTGGTTTGCATCCCACAAAGGACTTGTAGGAGCAGTCTGAGGTATGGCTAGTGTTTCCACTAGCTTCTCCAGTAGTATGGTCAAAGTTGTTGCCGTGACTCTGGATTCTGTTTATCATCTCCGGGATGACATCCTTAAGTTGACTTGTCAGTTGAGTGCTCAGGAGTGTCGCCAAGGCGATAGTAGCAGGATCTATCATCTGAACATTGCTTGAGCCTGGTGGTGGAGAGTGTGGAGGAGGCGGAGGAGGAGGAGGTGGCGGTGGTGGTTGTGAATCTGCAGGAGAAGGTGTCGAAGAATGTGGTGCAGAAGTCTGTGTAGTCGTTTGTCTCCTAGGCGGCATTGTGATCATAACCAAAAGATATTGGTTAGTGCAGTGATCGAATGCAGAAGACATAATGCATACTTAAATCTTATGTTATCTATATGAGGGTCCCTAAGTTATAGTCTAGGTCAAACCATTTAAGTAAATGACCTATTATTCTCTATAACCTTGAGCTCTGATACCAATCTGTCACACCCCGAGCCGGCGGGGTTGGATCGAAGTCCCCGTCGGGCGGAAGGTTATCGGAGCGCGATATCGTGAGTGATAATCGGGTTGATCAGATTGTTTACATAGCATCAATGTTAAGAATATCTAAAGCACAATTAACATTAAACTAGGATTACAAAGTTAAATTACAATATCAATGTTTTATAATTTAACTAAGTAAACCTATTCAAAAGAATCAAATGTTTCTATCTTGTATCTGTACAAGATATCAAAAGAGATTCGTATTAACTACAAAAGATGTGCTTTCAAAAGTCTGCTAGGTCCTCTAGTTGGGCTGCCTAGCATGCAATCCTGAGCCTTAGTTTATACTTGTGCATCACCTGAGAAAGCATGTAAGAAAAACAAAGTCAACACAATGGTTGGTGAGTTCATGTAGTTTATAAGTTTAAATAGCTTTAACAAAACTCCTTTCGGTAAAACCTTAATCTTATTAACTCCACATGCAATATCCAAATCGGTATGCTTATATATAGGGCATACCCCTGAGTCGAGCCTACAACCCGCCCAGACGCCATCCCACCACATACTAATCCGCATATGACACTGTTGTTAATAATAATTAAGCATTTTTCCTACCCTTCAATCTCGTTTCCCCATCATAGTTTAAGCATTTTGTTTGTAAGTTTACCCATAGCATCCGTGAGTTTAGCTTGAGAGTCACCAGAATGGACAACTGAATGCCCGAAGGAATCCAGTATCAATCCATACCAGTTCTATATGAAATTAGCAACATAGGGGGAGATAGAGGATTCCCATGATGACACAAAGTCAACTAAGGATCACCAATATCGTCCTAGTTACTGTTCACGTGTGTAAATAGTTTTGGGAAACACTGCATGGCAAGCACTAAGAGGCCATCAGTCCGTTTCCTCGTTTCAGACCATGAAGGACACCCTATGGCAAGCACTGAGAGACCATAGTAGATGCCTTCTAGTCCCGACTGTGAAGAACACATGAAGGCAAGCACTGAGAGACCAACTATTGTTCTTCAAGTCCCGACTAGGAAGAACACATGAAGGCAAGCACTGAGAGACCAACTATTGTTCTTCCATAGCCAATAGTTTTAGCATACAAGTTTATAGCATTCAAAGAGTCCAGCATTTACGTAACTTGTGCACAAGTACTAGCTTTACAACCGGTAAGGCAAGCACTGAGAGGCCAGACCGTTGTTTTAGCATGGCAGTCATATAGCATTCAAGAGTTTATAGTATTCATAGCTTCAAGTTTTCAATATATATGTATGTATGTATCTATGTATGTATTTAGCATCCTCATAACATCATAGCATCAATAGCATTAAGTGTTAACAGTAGTATCTAGCATAACCCATAGCATTAACATGTAACATAATCCCATAGCATTAGCATTAAGCATAACCCGTAGCATTAGTTTGTAGCATAAACCAGTAGTATTAGCATTTAGCATAACCCGTAGCATTAGTTTGTAGCATAAACCAGTAGTATTAGCATTTAGCATAACCCGTAGCATTTAGCATAACCCGTGGCATTAGCATAACTAGTAGCATTAGTTTGTAGCATGACCCCGTAGCCTTAGCATTTAGCATAACTCGTAGCATTAGTTGGTAGCATAACCCCGTAGCATTAGCATCCACAATAGCATCATCAGATAGTAAATACCCTTAGCACTTGGTATTAACACATAGCTTTAGTATTAGTAAAGTAGCTTATGCCTTTAGCACTTGGCATAATCAAGTAGCATTAGTTTAATTAGCGAACTTATGCCTTTAGCACTTGGCATAATCAATTAGCATTAGCATCTGTATATAAGAATCGTATAAAAGCATTTTGTTAAATTTAAAACATTTGTTTTAAAATGTATAACATGCTTCTTAGTCCCGGTTTAAAATCAAAACAGTTTAAAAAGGGACAATGAACTCACCTTGTTGTTGATGTGGTTGACTAAGCCTAGACAAAAATGCACACGCACTCTTTGTTGTACTTGTTGTATTCACGATCCTGTATTGATTTCACGTTGTTTATATCTTGCAAGTATAAGTTGTATATGTTAGAATGTGTGTAGGTGTTAGTCCTAAAGTTGACTAACACACTTAAGTCCCGGTCATGATTCGGCCTTTGTTCTCTTGTTATAGTTCAACATTTCTGCATGTCTTTATGTTGTGTGTCTTGCTTGATTTATTGCCATAATAAATTTATGAGAATTTTAACCTATAAGAATTTCTAAGTGTAGTACTTAAAAGTTTACTTTGTTTCAAATCACCATGATAAATTACTCAAAGGCGTTGTCCTTATTCTTAATGTGTTGTTGTACTTAACAATGACACTTTACATTTTAACACATGTTAGACGAATTCTAGATTTTTATTAATCCTTAAAGGATCTTGTCACAAGCCTCGTATCTTACTTGAACTTTTATGCGTTTGTTTACAAAACAATCAAGTGGGCCGAATCAATATGAAGTTGGGTCATTTAGTTGTGTGGGCTATTTTAATCACTATGCCCAAATAACTTGTTGGGCCAACTGTTGGGCCAATTGTTAGACTGCTGGGCCAGCTATTCCCTTTTGGGCCGAAGAGGGTTTTCTTGGGCCCATTGAGCCATGGTGGGCTGGGTGATGAGAATGGGCCTGGTTGATATGGGTCAAAAGTCTTTTGATCCAACAGTAGGCCTTGGGCCAGATTACATGCTGTTGGGTCTGGATGTGTTTAATAAAGCCGACTGACTTAAACAATTTGGGCTTCATCATTCGAATGGCCATAGGCTGCATAATGGTGATTGGGCCTACTATTGGGCCAAGGATAAACTGTGGATCGAACTAGTCTCTTGGGCAGCTTGCTTCCAGTGGGCCCACCAATCCATTGGTCACATCCCTAGTCCAAATGATGTACTGGTCCAACGAACAAGCTACTTGGCTTGTGTCGCATGTGAGTACACCACCGAATGGGGAGGGTCTCAACTGAATAAGGTGGTTTATTGGTGGACATGGCCGAATGACTGTGCATGGGCAATTGACCATGTGAGTGGCGAATGGAGGTTGGTTCGAATGAGGATAGTTCACGAATGAGTAGGTTCGAATGGCTGGCGAATGGGAGGTGGCGAAAGTGTGACAACCGGCGAATGAGTGGCCATTCGGCCAACAGCTGTTCTAGTCGCCTGAGTTGTTCGAACCATGGTTAGTCAAGCTAGCTGGTGGTATCTTATGTTAGTAGCATGCAAGAAACAGGTTTCGAGAGGTGTGGATTCGAAGAGAAACAGGTTGAGGTCCGGTTGGAGTTCTAGGCTGAAGAAGGGTGTAGAAAACCCTAATTTTCGAGTTTTTCACAGCTCCTTACCTTAAATCTCGTTGGCTTTGGCTCTAGATCGGCTGTACTTTCAGGTGGAGGGTGATGAGATCTTCGTTTAGGTCCAAAAATGAGGCGATTTGGTTAAGAAATGACCGAGATATGCAAGTTTGAAGCTTCAAAATGGTGGTGGGAAGCTTGAAACCGGGATTTAGTTTTAAGAGAGAGAAAGGACAGGTGTTAAATGTAGAAGATGAGTGTTTCAATGTATTTATACCCCCGAGGGTGTTCGGGTTCGTTTTCGTAGTCCGGTTCGCGTTTGCGTTACGTTTCCGGAACGTAACGCGTAGTTTTCGTCATTTAAAAATAAAAGATTATTTCATTATGTTTAAAATTACAAATATATTTTCAGAAATTATTTTAAATATCGTTATATAAGTTTATTTATCGAATTTAAGATTTTTACGCGTTAAGTTTATCTGTTCGCGATTTATTGAAACAGTTTCTTTTTAATTTTCATTTATGATTAGTTTCAAAATTGTAAAATAGGAAATATTTTATTTCCTTAAATTTATGATCGTTCGTATCGTTTATCGTGTTCGTTATCGTTTCGTCAGAACGCGTCGCCATCGCGCGTATTCGTTCGAATCGTCATTCGAACGAACACGACAATGGTTTTGCTTTCAGACTTTTGTTTTCTACTTTTCAGTCATTGTTTCAGAACATTAACTTTCAGATTTATTCGTACAGATCGTCACCTCTACGAATAATTCGTCGGTTTAACATACTGTAACAGTAACCGTTATAGTTTTGTTTTGTTTATCCTCGCATACGTTTACACATAATAGCACCTCAATAGACATTTGTATCACCGTTCAATGTTGTCTGATGTGTTTCTGACTGTTAAACTATTAATGTAACATCAGTGCCGGAACCGTCACCGGAACAGTGATCGTAACAGTGCGTGAACAGTAATCAGGTACAATTTTCATGTAATTCAGTGTATTTCATGTTCATATCAAACCTCAGTATCATTTCATATTATCGAAACAGTGAAATCATAATCATTTCAGAGAAACTTAGTTCATAACAAGGGTTCTTGAGTCAGATAATTGTCTGGCAACACAGAACCATCATGTGATTAATTGTTAGGATTATATTATATATAAACGTATGTGAGGCTTTACAGAACAAATCAGCACGAATGTCGTTACGTGAATGCTAAACCGACGGATTATTCGTATAGGTGACGATCTGTACGAATAAATCTGCAAGTTTAACGTTCTGAATGATATTCAATAATTAGAAAACAATATTGAAAAGTGTAGTTATTGTCGTGTTTGATCGGGTGACGATTCGAACAAATACGCGCGATGACCGCGCGATTCGACTTAAACGTTAAATAAATAGTTTTGAAATTTAAACAATTAAAAGATATTTAGTTAATTTATTAGGAATCACAACCTAAAATAATTTTCTAAATTCTATTTTAAAACCGGGTCGTTTCGTAACGAAAACGACTAGAAACCGACATTTCTACGCGAAACCACGCGAAACCGAACGAACCCGAACGAACCCGGGTAATTTCCCCACATTTAATGTGGCAATTAAAGCCACAACCACCACCATCTACCAGCCATCTCTCCTTTCTCCCTCACCAAAAATCGTCACTTTCTCTCTCTAGCAATTCTCCATCTTCTCTCTTCAAAAACACACCCAAATCTTCACCATTTTGAGTGTTCTTGGTGTCAAAATCACCACCATCACTTGTAGATCACGGAAGTACAACAGATCGGGCTTGAATCCGTCGAAAATCGTGGTAAAAATCTTGTTCTTGGTTCGGTTTTGGGGTTTTGAAAACCCTAGATTGAGTCCCCTCTAAAACCGACCCAACCACTTCAAAACTTTAGGGAAATCACTCACAACACCTCTAGAACATGTTAGGAACGAGTCTTGGTTAAAACCCTGGTTATTTACCTTGAAAATTCATGGCAGCACCTGTGTTCTTCGACAGGCCGAATGGCCAGACTCATTCGCCGAATGGCCAGGCTCAGTCGCCAGGCTCATTCGCCGAATGGCCAGGCTCAGTCGCCAGGCTCATTCGCCGAATGGCCAGGCTCAGTCGCCAGGCTCATTCGCCGAATGGCCAGGCTCAGTCGCCAGAACCATATTCGGCCTTCACCCCTATTCGGCCAAGTTGTTTCGGTTATGGCTCCTTCGGCTAGGGGTAGGCTTAGAACTATCAAACACGATCAAGAATTTTGGACGCATGGTATGCATGGGAAGTGTTAAGGTTTTCCTAACATAAAGCCAACTTTGTATTAACTAGGAGTTAAACATGAGTGTCATTTGGTCTAAGGACATGTTACCATCTAATGAAATTATAATGTGGACTCTCATTAAAGAAAGTTTTCATAAATCACATTATTCTCTATACATGAATGTCAACATCTTTTGAGATCAACACCTTTATGAATACATTGGAAGAAGCTCAAAGGATCAAAGAATGATCTAAGGTGTGGGGCGTTGATTTAATTATTAACACCTAGCCTTAGAAAAAGCTATAAAGACATATAAATAACATAGATGGTTTTCATAAACTATCAAGGATTAGTTAATTAAATAACTAGCAAGAAATCATTCAAAGTTAGAAGTCTAATAACGGGTCTAGATTGGCCCAATGGGCTTAACTTAAGCCCATCATTTAACAGTTTATTTCTAGTAAATTAATTTTGTTTAATAAAAGAATTGATTTATAAACTTCTTTAAATTAAAATTATGATTTCTAACTTAATAGTTTAAATTAAAATAAGAGGTTTGAATATGAATAATGTAAACCATACATCACTAAGGCGTAATGGTAATTATTACTGGGATTAGGGTTACCAATGGGTAATCAGTTAGAGAAATTCAATGAAGTCATAGAAACACATTAGTAAATTAGGACACTTAGTTGCACACCGAGACCAAAGCCCTAGATACAACGTTTATTATAAACACTTATCGTATTCGAACTCTCTTAAAATAACTCAGGTGCTAAAGATACATAAGCAACCATCAAAGAGCGCGCATTATCTTTTGTGATTCAGTTACACATCAACACAGGTGAGTTCATTGCCCCTTTTCTAACATTTTTGTTTTAAAACGCGGGGCTGAGAAGCATGCGTAAACTGTTTTTATTTAAATTGTTTATTTAAATGCTTTATTTATTATATGTTTTACATATATATGTTGTTGATACTCTTAGACTCCTGTCTAGGAAATTATTAAACAGATCAAGTTATCAAATAAATTTAAGTACTCTTATGAGTAATACCTTAAATTTAAACTCTAAATCAACCCTTAGTCCATCAAGCTCAAATTCAAGAATCTAAATTCAAAGTGAAATCAAACGAACAAAATCAAGAGATCATATTCAAAGGAATCATAACTCAGTGTGTGATCTGAGATCCAAGAATCATAATCAAATCAATTATCATTGGAAATCATGGGAATTCAAAAGATCAAGATCAAGAGACTCAAGAAATCAGAAATTATAAATGTGTGTGAATCATTGTAATAGTGAAATCATTATAATCTAATGAAATCATTAATACTCAAGTCAAGGTGGATGTCAGTTGTATAGGGAATCAAGACCACGTGTAACACACATATAAAGTCCCACTCAGATGCAGAAGACCATTGGGTCAGGCTGTAACGGGCAATAACATGAACGATCAAATGAAATCATTATCAAAGTCAAAATCATGAGAATCAAGAGATCAAGAATCACAGGATATCCTTAAAGTCCCCGCTTGTACAGAAGACCTTTGGGTCAAGCTGTAAGGGCAAATCATTAAAATCCCGTCAGTTCAGGTGTACTCCTTGTGAGTTATGCCTGACATGGGTCACGTGTGAGAGGTTACAACTTGGACAACCACCAACAACTAAGTCTAATTGATTGAGTTAAATAATGACCAATCATCATGTCTTAGTTGTATTTAAATGTTATTTATTTATTTAAATTAAATATTTAACATTTTATTTCTATCAATGAATTTTGGGAAATCATATATCTATGATCAACTCAAGAGAATCAAAGGTAAATCAAGTTTTGGATATCATAATCTAAATCAGAGGTGTGTTAGGTAAAAATGCTTAATTATCATTAATATCAATGTCCTATGCGGATTAGTATGTGGTGGGATGGCGTCTGGGCGGGGTTGTAGCCTTGACCCAGGGGTATGCCCTATATATAAGCATACCGATCTGGATGATACAGTTGATGTTAATGAGGTTAGGGTCTTTACCGAAAGAGGTTTTCAAATCAGTTTCAAATCATAAAACTATATGAACTCACCAACCATGTGTTGACTTGATTTTTGCATGACTTCTCAGGTGACGAACAGGTCAACTAAGGAGTTATTCCTTTTTGGATTAGGACTTCAGATAGAAGACTTAGCATTTTGGACCTGCATATTTTTGAAGACATCATTATACAAACTATTTTGTATATCTTGTGTAAATACAAGATAGAAATTTATGATGTTGATGGTAGATTTACATTGTTAAATTATAAACAATACTGATGAAATTTAACTTTGTAATTCTATTATATTTAGCATTCTCAATTATATCATGTGCAATGTAAACAATCTGATCATCACGATTATCACTCACGATATCGCGCCCCGGGAACCTTCCGCCCGACGGGACAACCGATCCTATCCCGCCGGCTCGGGGTGTGACAATTAAGTTTAAATCAGATTACAGAAACAATAGCATAATAGTTTAATATCAGCTTCTTGATATTAGTAGCGTACAATAGTTTACGTAGTTTGTACCTGAGTTACTGTGTGTTTACTGTTCAGCTCACTGTTCCGGCGACGTTTCCGGCACAGATGTTACTGTCTCCCCTTGTTAGAGAAATTTCGTCCCGAAATTTAAGCATTGCTATCGGGTTCTGATTCCGATCTGTCGAAAGTATCTGCGGCTGCATCGCAGGCTGATCCACCGGTGCCTCCCATACCACCAGTACCTGTGCCATCACCACCAGCATCACCCGTTTCATCTAGACATTCTCAGTTACCTGCTAAGAATGCTCCTGCTGATAGGAGGCAGAGTGCTTCTCCTCCTAGGATACCCGAGTGGGACGGGTTGAGGCGTATGCGGGGTCAAGCCCGCAAGACCACAGGATTACCTCCGCGACATCAGCTGGCACCCAGGGATGTGCCTACCACTGTCCACGAGGTGGGAGAATCCTCCCATCAAGCTGAACTGCGGGCGCAATTGCAGCAGGTCACTCAGGATCTGCAGGGGACACGTCAGGAGTTGCAGGGAACACGTCGGGATTTGCAGCAGCATCAGGCTACCGTAGAGGATACACGTGCTACTGTATTGGAGATACTTACATCTCACGTGACTCTTATGAGTCAGGTGGCTACCTTAGGTACAGATGCTCAGGCTTGTAGAGTGGCGGTTGAGGACAGATTGAGCAGGACTCTGGGGCAGATGGTGATGGCCGCAATTTGGCAGCAAGTGGCTGTGATGAGATAGAGGTTTGTGTGGATGAGAGGAGTGTTGATGGGAGTACTTGCGGGGATGAGCTTAGAGGCTAGGCTACTCTGTGTATCGATAGTGCTAGCCATTATGGCTATTGTGCTGGATTGCTTACCGTACTTTATGCGGTATGGGTGATTGAGGGATTTAGCAGTTGTGATCCTATTGTACATATCTTGTGATATATCTAGATCTGGTGGTTGTGGGTGCGGGACATTTTGGTGTACACAGATCCTGAGTTTGTGAAAGGTACGATAAGGATGTTCAGGCGGTTCTTTTGGGATATCATATGTACAGACGGATAGGTTGTTAGTATGTGATGTAGATGGGAAGTTTTGATTGTGACATGGATCCCCGGTAGATGGTGTTAGTATTACAGTTTCTGATAGTCCTTGTGTTAAAACTTTTGGGTGTATAAAAGCTGATATAGTGGTAATGAAATGGTTGTTTTGTGTATTTATCTGCGTTCTGTGTTGTGTGTTGTGTATGATCTGTGTAAGAACATTTCTGTGTGAGAACAAATCTGTGAGAGAACATTTCAAAGTCCTGTGTGGCATCATATCAAAGTCATGTGTGGCATTATTTTCAATTGTTTGTGTGACAACATTTCAAAGTCCTGTGTGGCAACATTTCAAATTCCTGTGTGGCAACATTTCAAAGACCTGTGTGACATTATTTTCAATTGTCTGCGTGACAACATTTCAAAGTCCTGTGTGGCAACATTTCAAAGTCCTGTGTGGCATCATATCAAAGTCCTGTGTGGCATTATTTTCAATTGTCTGTGTGACAACATTTCAAAGTCCTGTGTGGCATCATATCAAAGTCCTGTGTGGCATTATTTTCAATTGTCTGTGTGACAACATTTTAAAGTCCTGTGTGGCAACATTTCAAAGTTCTGTGTGGCATCATTTTCAATTTTCTGTGTGACAACATTTCAAAGTCCTGTGTGGCAACATTTCAAAATCCTGTGTGGCATCATATCAAAGTCCTGTGTGGCAACGTTTCAAAGTCCTACATGGTCAGATATCCAAAAACATGTAAATAACAATATATCAGTATTGATGTTACAATGCCGTGAGCTGAGTGATAATATGACATGTTTTTGGAATAGTAGGACTAAGTATAACTACAAACATTTGTATAATCAATGTGTATTGAGAACGTATCCGGATTGTGACAAGTAGTTATACTGTATTTTATATAATCACATTTTCAACATTAGAAATTTTCAGTATAACTGAATATGATTGAATTTATGTGACCAAACGAGTTATATCTCTAATGTTCTTGAACTGACCTGAGTTTGTCTGCATGTGAGCAGAATAATGGCTCCTAAACAAGGTCGACCGGCTAAGAGAGCTACCAAGAACGTTACTAACCCTGGGCCGAGTCAAGTTCCACCTATGAATGTGGAATCAAATCCAGATCCACAGGTTAATATGGAAACAAATACTGCTCCACCAGTGAACCCTGGAGTGAACACTGTTCCACCTGCAGGTGCAAGTGGATCTGAATCAAATGAAGCAATGATAGCACGAATCGTTAGAGAACAGCTATCTGCTTGTGGTGTTTTGATACAACATCAACCTCATATCACTTCGGGTTCTGGTGGGGACCACAATCATACTGAGCATAATGCTACTGGTGGCAACGTAGGAACTTATAATATCACTGGAAGATTAACAACAAAAACAACTGTTCCTAATCCACCTCAGCAAGGATGTACTTACAAGTATTTTGCTTCCTGCAACCATCCTACTTTCACAGGCAAGGAAGGAGCGGCTGGACTTTTGAGGTGGGTCGAGGAAATAGAGACTAAACTTAAAATCTGCCAGTGTTTAGAGGAGCATAAGGTGTCTTATGCTGCCTGTTCTTTGAAAGAATCAGCTTTGACCTGGTGGAATACCCAGGAAAAAACGTTGGGCTCAGCTACAGTCGACTCGATGGGCTGGAGTGAATTTAAAACTCTGGTTAGATCAAAGTATTGCCCACTCACTGAAATTCAAAAGCTCCAGGAAGAATTCTGGAATCACTCGATGATCGGGGCTGATTGTTTAGCGTATACCCATCGTTTTCACGAACTTACTTGCTTGCTTCCCGATATGTTTCCTACAGAAGCAGCGTTTCGGGGAATGGTAACTTCAGCTGAACCAACGACTCTTAAACGTGTAATTCTTTTGACCACAAAGCGTACCGATGAGGCGGTAAGGAGTGGTATGTTGTCGACAAAAACTCAGACGGCCGTGGGCCGTAGTGATGTCGGTACCTCAAGTGCTTCTAAAGGTACCAAACGAAAGTGGTTTGGCAAAACCAAGGCGAAAGCTCCGGCGGAGATCAACCAGAGCAAGCCAATTGTGAAAAACTATGGTGCTGCTATTCCTGAGAGGAAAAATTATGTTGGACAGGCGCCTAAATGTACTCGGTGTTCATTTCATCATACTGGACTGTGTCTTTTTTGTGCCAACTGTAATAGAATTGGGCACTACACCAAGTATTGCAACTTGCCTGCTCGCCAACCAAATCAAGCACCACGACAAACCACTCAAACGAACCGGTCATGTTACAAGTGCGGGAGTCCTGATCACTTGATTAGAAATTGTCCAAACAATAATAACACCAATCCGGGAAATGAAGCTAGGGGGAGAGCTTTTCAAATTGGTGCAACCGAGGCGAGGCATGATGCAAACATTGTCACTGGTACGTTTCTACTCAATAATCTTTACGCATCAATTCTTTTTTATACGGGGGCAGATAAGAGCTTTATCTGTCCTGAATTTGCATCATTACTTTCATTGCCTGTGGTAGATCTAAAAACTCCTTACGTTATTGAACTTGCTAATGGCAAGTTGATTAAAACTAACAGTGTTATTCAAGGATGTTTCTTGAATCTGAATGATCATCTTTTCAATATTTATTTACTTCCTATTAAGCTTGGGAGTTTTGATGTCGTTGTTGGTATGGACTGGCTATCTGTTAACCAAGCTGAAGTAATATGTCAAAATAAGGTGATTCGTATTCCATTACCTGAAGGTAATACACTGATAGTTCAAGGAGAACGAGTTGGAAGGAAACTTGGTATCGTTTCTTGTATGCAAACTCAGAAATGCTTACGGAAAGGGTGTCTGGCCTTTCTAGCACACGTGATTGAGAACAGTTCGTTACAAAAGCGTATCGAAGATATTCCAATAGTCAAAGATTTTCCTGAAGTTTTTCCTGACGATATATCAGGATTACCCCCAGTGAGACAAGTTGAATTTCGAATTGACTTGATTCCAGGTGCAGCACCTGTAGCTAAAGCTCCTTATCGATTAGCACCTTCAGAGATGCAAGAGCTTTCAGGTCAATTGCAAGAACTGTTAGACAAGGGTTTTATTATACCTAGTTTCTCACCCTGGGGAGCACCAGTCCTCTTTGTGAAAAAGAAGGATGGATCATTCAGGATGTGTATTGACTACCGGGAGCTCAATAAACTAACAATCAAAAACCGTTATCCATTACCACGTATAGATGATCTGTTTGATCAACTTCAAGGCGCTACCTGCTTTTCAAAAATTGATTTAAGATCTGGATATCATCAATTACGAGTGCATGAAGATGATGTTCCTAAAACTGCATTCAGAACTCGGTACGGGCATTATGAATTTCTAGTAATGCCGTTTGGATTAACAAATGCACCTGCAGTTTTTATGGATCTGATGAATCGGGTATGTAGGCCTTACTTGGATAAGTTTGTGATTGTATTTATTGATGGCATTCTCATTTATTCTCGAAGCCAACAAGAACATGCTCAACACTTGAAACTGATCTTAGAACTTTTGGCACGCGAAAAATTATATGCCAAGTTCTCCAAGTGTGAGTTCTGGTTACGAGAAGTGCAATTTCTTGGGCACGTAGTGAATCAAGATGGTATTCAGGTGGATCCCAGTAAGATTAAAGCTGTAGAACAATGGGAAACACCACGAACCCAAACCGAAATACGTCAATTCTTAGGGCTGGCAGGTTATTATCGTCGATTCATCAAGAACTTTTCAAAGATAGCCCTACCATTGACCACATTGACGCAGAAAAATCAACCGTTTATATGGGGTTCTCAACAGGAGGAGGCATTCCAACTGTTGAAACATAAACTCTGCAACGCACCTATCTTGGCATTACCGGAAGGTACTGATAATTTCACAGTGTATTGTGATGCTTCTCGTAAAGGTCTTGGGTGTGTTCTAATGCAAAATGATAAAGTTATTGCTTACACTTCTCGACAGTTGAAAGTACACGAGAAGAACTATACCACTCATGATCTAGAACTTGGTGCAGTGGTGTTTGCACTCAAGATTTGGAGACATTATCTATACGGAACAAAGTGTATTATATACACTGATCACAAAAGTCTTCAACATATTCTAGATCAGAAAATGTTGAATATGCGACAAAGGCGGTGGGTTGAACTGTTGAACGACTATGACTGTGAAATTCGTTATCATCCGGGTAAAGCGAATGTCGTAGCCGATGCCTTAAGTCGCAAGGAACGAGTCAAACCTTTACGAGTGAAAGCGTTAGAGATGACTATTCAAACCAGTCTAATTCCTCATATTAAAGAAGCTTAGCAACAAGCTTTACAAACACCGAACTATCCTGCTGAGGAACTGAGGGGATTAGACAAGAAACTTGAAATTAAGACTGATGGAGTGTTGTATTTAAAAAGCCGAATTTGGGTTCCTCTATTCAGTAACTTAAGAACAATCATCTTGGATGAGGTGCACAAATCCAGGTATTCTATTCATCCGGGTGCTGATAAAATGTATAAAGATTTGGTCGAAACGGGGTTACGGATTGTCCGGAATCACGAAACGAAGATTTGGTCGAAAAATGGACAAAATTGCCCTGGGCGGTACGCCTCGGGCCACGCGATGGTCCTAGGCGATGCGCGTGGGTGGCCACGAAAATATCTGGTTCCCTTTGGCCTCGCGGTACGCCCCGGCTCCCCTTCTGGCGTGGGGCGATGCGCCTGGGACAGAAAAGTCGGGAAACTTGGTTAAAAAGTCAAGATTTCATCCATATCTCAAATCTCTATCTTTCTATCGACGTTTCAGCCCACCACCCACAAAAATAATCTTTTGATTCATCAAAAATTCAATTTTGAAGGCCTCTCTACGTTTGGATCGCTATAAGGATCGTTAAAACAAGTCCTGATCATCATTCTATCCGCAGGAATCCTTCCGAATAGGTAATGGTTCATTTTAACCTTCTAGTTTGATAATGATTGATTAAATCTTGTTTTTGAAAGTAATGATATAGTTAGGGTTGTTGATTATTGCCTAGATGATGGCTAGGATTGATTATAAATGACAAACTCGAACTGTTAACGGGTAAATCCTTGTTTTGAGCCGTTGTAATGCCCGGTTTGCATGGAATCATAACAATGGTTATAATGGTTTAAACCATTTGATTATGACAATGTAGGTGATTAGTTTGATAAATATTTGACATGCAACGTGAAAAACCAGGTGTTTCAAACTAGTCACAGTCATTAACATACTCATTGGAACGATTATCTGATGTTTCTAATAACAGTCAGAGTAGTATGTTAAACATGGTTATTAAACCTATTCTAATACTACATTGTGATATTTCATGATATTTGGGTAATCAATAACAAGGATTGATCATTCCTAAGCCATTAAACTGTCTAGGAACTGTTGTAGCATTATAATCAACAACATTAACTATTTGGTTAATCTGAGATTATTCTGATTAATCAAGGGTGTCATCAACCTATGTGACATCCGGTATTTTTACGAACGATGATCCGTAATGGTTAGTGTACTAAACTTGATTTATATAATGGGTTAATAATTTAATATTTATTATTAAATTAATGTTGATTAAAAAGTCTAGCACAGAGTATTGTTTAAATGCATGGATTTGGATTTGGTGAATTTTTGAGATTTCGGTACCGTTCGGCGGTGTTTAAACGAACGTTGGTGACGACTCGATTAACTAATTTAGTAGATATGCTTGGTTTAGCATAAAATGATAAATCATAAATGGATAAACTAAGTTAACGATGAAAACCGTGAATTTTGGTATTAACTGTTAATTTTACTGACAACCGGCTTTATCTGCGTTTTAGCCGGACAAAATGGATTCAATTATCCGAATAATAGTTAAGGTCATTATTTTTGATTAAAATTTGATCGTTTTAATACGATTAAATATTCTATTAATTTTAGAATAAAAATCGAAATTTTATTAAATTTTCTGTACAAGATTTATACACCGTAGGACTCAGAATATACCTGTGTTTTGTTTATTTTAATCATCTAAGGACATGTGTCCTTACACATGTCAAGAGTAGGTTGAGAGGAGATTTTTTTTTTATCTTTTAAATCTCTTAAATCCCAACATCATCATCACCTTTCTCATCTTTCAAGCCACCATTTTCACTCCCTCACTCCTCTCTACCGTCAACCTTCTTTTCTTTTTCTATTTTCACCATTTTTGAAAGTTTGAAACCCACATCCATCCATATCTTCATCAAGTGGGTGATTTTTGGAGTTTTGGGAAGAACCTTGATCAAGAGATAAACACTTTCTTAGCCTAACTAAGGTAAATCTCTTCACATAAGTGGGTTTTATTTTATTTTATATTTATTATTCAAGTTGTTCACCCAAAAGAATGTGTTTAAAACAAATGGGGTTTTGGTGTAAAAGATGAAAATGTGAGTGTGGGTGTGTATGAATGTGTGTGAGTCATAAATATATATATACATATATATATATATGTGTAAGTGACGTGAATGTGTGTGTGTGTGTATATATGGGTGTTTATTAATTTCAAAAATATACATACATACATACATGATGAATGTTTTCATTTTGGATGGTAATTTTAATCACATGCATGTACATATACATGCATGAACATATATGTATATGTATGTATGTATGTACATGTGAGATGGTTACATGCATGTGTGTGTGTGTATGTGTATATATGGGTGATTATGAGATCTTGCATGCATGAATATGTGTATATGTAATTTCTAGATACATGCATGTATACATGTATGAATATATATGGATATGTATGATTTTGTCATACATGCATGTATGTTTATGTACATGGAATACTTATATATGAATGCATGTATGTTTTGATGACATGTATAAAAACTATGATGTACATGTATGATGGTTGTATAAGTATGCATGCATGGGTATGCATATAACTATTTATATAATTATTGAATTTTAGTAATAATACTTATTATTATTGATATTATATGAAATATATCAAAACTAATTTTAAAGTCATAAAATACACAAAAAAAATATATAAATATTTTTGTTATAAAATGAATAAAGAATGATTAAATAACTTGACCATAATTTTACTACTTTAAAGTGGATGTTTTGATAAGATAAAAACTATAAAAATAGAGTTTTTCTATAAAATAAATTTTAACAGATTTTTATCAGTAAATTATGGGAATTTATGAAATATTTTAAGTATAAAATCAAGTTGATTTAAAAATATATTTAAAGGATGATCGTTGTTAACCGAAAACACGCGTTTTCGACTATTTTTAACATATAAAAAGAGTCCTTTTATGAATCTGATTTTGATCAGAAAATTTATAAGTTTTTATGATAAAAATTTGTAATTTATAATGTATAAGTTTTGTAAGAAAAAAATATAAAATTTAATATTTGAAAACTATGTCTAAAAATGGCGTAAAAACGTCGTTTTAACGCATAATTTTGACATAGTTTTGTGGCTGAATTTAATCAGCAAATTAAATATAAAAATAAGTATAAAATACTTATTTTGAAGTATTTGAAGTGACTTAAATCATAATGCATGTTGATGTGCTTGTGTGTTAAGTTGTCGGTTTTGTCGATAAAATACGAATAAATTGTCAAACTTGACAAATAATTATAAATAATTAAGTTTGGAGTTAAAATGGATTTTTAACGAAGATAACTTAGTTATTTTGAAATTTTATGACTTAAAAACGTTAACTTATGATTTATGATAAATAACTAAATTCGAGTCACCAACGGGTCGTTTGTGTGAAATATGTTTCCCTTAGTGGAATGTGTTTAAGTCTAGTTAAGTTGGGTGAACAACTTACATGATGGACTTTTATTTAGACTGTTAATGTGTCCCTTGGGTTTTAGGGCGCTAGTGAGAACAGTCGGGTTATTTGAGAATCTCTGTTGCTAGCAGGAACGCATTGAGGTGAGTTTCACAGCCCCTTTTTAATAATGTTTTTAGTTTTTGATAAACCGGGGGAGAAACATATCGGGAAAAGAAATTTTAAATTGTAATGTATGGTTTGGAGTGATATGTGACTTTGATAGCTCTTGAGTAAGTGCAGCCATTTGTATATGTGTTCTCTGTGTATTCGCTCCAGAGGGGATTCGCTCCCGCAGTCATAATCATTAGTCTCGGGGGAGGGACCGCAGGATATATTGGTAGATCTATCGGGTTTGACAACCCACTCCCCGACCAGCTGTCATGGTCCGTGAGTAACGGGAGCAATATATGTTGAGGGGTGTTCGCACCTTGGTTTTGGTTTGATTATGGGCTCATGGTGTCTATCGTATCGTAGTACCTAGCTAGTCTACGATGAGTTCTCTATCACGATGTTTTTGTACATTACGTTCTTTTCCTTTGCTTAAATGTTTTTATATGAAAACCTGTGAACTCACCAACCCGTTTGGTTGACACTTGCTTTTAAATTTGGTATGTTTCTCAGGTAAGTAGCATGATGATGGGAAAGGAAAGGAAACCAGTTCTAGTTAGCGAGCGTGCTTTGGGATATTTATCTGGGACTGGTTATCTAGATGTTAAAACTGATGTTTGTTAAACTTGTAATGTTTTAACAATTATCGATAACTTTTTATATAAATATCCATGTTTTATTTAAATCGTTCGCTTAACTTATGCTTGAGTTATTTACTGTTGACACCAAGACTCTGTTAAGTCTTCCGCTGCGAGTCGGGGTGTGACAGTAAAAGTGGCATCAGAGCCTAGGTTATAGCGAACTAGAAAAATATTTTTATAAATCTAGACTATAACCAATTAATTATTTTTTTAAAGAACGGTTTCTTTCCCAATATGGTATTGCATGCGTACTTAGCCTGAGAAAATTGGTATTCATGGATGTGTCTTTATTAGTAAATGACTAACCAAATTTTTATGGATGTCCTTCTTTCTCTAGATGGTTGATCCTGTTATTGACTTGCTTGGCTCTAGTAGTGAGCCTGATTTACTGTTTTAGTCATATTTTGTTGTTGGCTTATATTCATAGAAGCATGAGGGTTGTGAATGGCTATCTGCGTCAGATGACGAGATAGATCCCACAACTATTATTCCTTATTCCCCACATGCATTGGTTTCATGTTAGTGCCTCCACCTATTAGAGTGGTATATACACATTGGGGAAGAGACGTGACCTCGGTAAGAGATCACGTAGTGATGATGACGAGGCTTTAACTTACTCTAGGAGAAGACATAGATTGGAGAACATTTTTAGTGCACCGAGTACATGTGCGAGTCAATTGGTTAGATTAGGGAACCCGACGATACATGGTGTGATTCTTAGTTTTGAGCAAGGGGACCCTCTACTACAGTGGTTGGGTATATGACTCAGGGAGAGTCGTTGGATTTGCTGATCGTTACTCCGACAGCGCGATAAGCTCAGTATGAGAGCACTATTAAGAGGCCACATATCAGCTTATTGACATGCAAACTGAGGGATTAGACTCAGTACAGCATAGTTACTCACCATTTTATTTGATGACCCTCCCACAACATTTATGTACTTGGTTTAAGAGATATGTTTAATTTGTTATAAGTGTTGTATTCACTTTGAGTTGTTAGTTCTAATATATCTTTAGTAGGACTAAGTGTTTCGTTGACCATATGTTTTATAAAAATTCATTTAATTATTTGAATAATACAAGAAATCACTCATGGCTACTTCCCATGAAACCAGAGGGAAGATTGATTCAAATCGTTTCCCCATAAGCGCCAAAGAATTATCACAGTATATCTCGCGACATGTTGTAGTGGCTTTAGCTCAAAGAGACTCAAACAACGACAACGGGAAGTGTTAACCATGAGGTTGTACTTACAAAACTTTTCAAGTGTGAAACTAGCGTTTGTTTACCAGCACTGAGGGATAGATATAATGCGCTGGATTGAAATAATGGAGTAAGTTATATGATACTAGTGGTTGTACCTTAGACCACTAAATGAAGTATGTAGTTTGCTCGTTCCACGATGAAGCGTTGACATGGTGGAACGCCTTGTTACAAGCAAAAAGGAGAAGCTGCTGCATACAACCTCCCTTGGGATGAGCTTAAGGAACTAATGTTGAGGGAATATTGCCCAATAAGTGAAGTGTAGAAGCTAGAGGTTGAGGTTTAGAATCATGTTATGATAGGTGATGAGATTTGAGACTAAGCAACTATATTTCATGAACTTGCGAGGTTAGTTCCAAGACTGATTAACCTAAGTAAGTAAGGATAGAGCGATATATCTGGGGCTTGTCACATCAGATTAGGCACATGGTTGTTGATCCCCACCAGTAGTGAACACATCTAATTCAAATATTATATTGTTCGAATTGATTTTGGAACTTTGAAATTGAATGGATGTTATTTATTGGTTAATTTGAACAGAAATTTTTGTCCTAAGTGTGAAATGAAAAAAATAAGAAAACAAACATATGATGAGTATACTACTATGCCTGGCCAACATATTAGTGCACCCATGATATGAGTGTGGTCTTACGGATATCATTTTATATTAAGGTCATTGAAAATAGGTAAGGTGTTAAGAATTTACTTTGGTTTGTACTTCCACTTTTGTGTAAATGGGAATTTTGTCGGGATTTGGCAATTTAGACAAGAAGGTGATGGAAGCAAGTAAGATACCTACTAGTGTAGAGAAGAAACCCTTTGAAAGAAATAGGAAAAAAATTTTGATAATCGTTTTGGTAATTAGAAAAGTAGGAATCAGGGTCCGGAAAAATTCTGCACTTCAAACACATCAGAAGTTCAATGTTGTAGGTTGGTGTGTGAATGATGATGTAAGATAGGGGATCAAATTCAAACATACATAAGTTACCTCTAGAGCCAAATGGAGGAAATATAAGTTGCTTCGAATGGGGAGAAAATGATCATTTTAGGAAGGATTGCCGAAAGTTAAAGCCTACTAATGCTAGATATTGAGCTTTAGAGATGAATACTGGTACTTCTCGTGAAGACCCATCTGTGGTCATTGGTACATTCCTTGTTCATAAATCAGTTTGCATCAATATTAGTTGATATGGAAGCCAATCTAAGAATTTAAACCTTCGCTTGACCATAAATCAAGTAATTAAATATGCTATCGTATAGAGTTGGCAAAAAGTAAAGTTATTGAGTCTGGAGAGATTATTAAAGGATGTAAGTTGCATCTAGAAACTCCTTCATTTAAGATTGATCTCATACATATGGAACTTGGTAGCTTTGATATTGTAGTCAGTTTGGATTGATTATCTAAAAACCATATGGAAGTAGTTTGTTTCGGAAAGGTGATTCATTTATCTCTTCCTAACGATGACGTCTTAGTTATGAAGGCACAAAAAAAAAAAAAAATTTACGCAAAGGATGCCCTGCATTCTTAGCTAGTGTTGTCGATACAAAAGCTGAAAGAGAAAAGATTGAAGAAATTTCAGTTGTTCCTATTTATCCAGAAGATCTGTCAGGATTGCCACCGTCATGACAGATTGAGTTTCAAATCAACCTTGTGCTAGGTAAGGCACCTATTGCGAAAGCCTCGTATCGACTAGCACCTCTGAAATACATGAGTTGTCTAATCAATTACAAGAATTGTTGGAACAAAGGATTTATTAGACCAAGTTTTCTCCTTAAGAAAGATCGGTCAATGAGGATGTGCATTGACCATATAGAGTTGAATAAACTCACCATCAAGAATCGGTATCTCTTGCCGAGGATTGATGATTTGTTTGATCAGTTGTGTGGTTGAAGTTTCTATTCAAAGATCGATTTACGCTCAGGATACCACCAATTGAAGATTGTGGATGAAGATATTCCGAAAACTACCTTTAGAATGCACTATGGGCATTATGAGTTCTTGGCCATGCCTTTCAGGTTAACGAATGCTCCTGCGACATTTATGGACCTAATAAATAGGGTTTGTAGACCTTATTAGGATAAGTTCTCAATTTACTCAAAGACCAAAGAAGGTCATGAACGTCAATTGAGGCTGGTTTTGGAATTGTTAAAGATTGAAAAGCTTTCTGCGAAGTTCTCCAAATGTCAATTTTGGATTTGCAAAGTTCAATTTATGGGTCATGTCATTAATGAGAAAGATATTCAAGTAGATCCTTTAAAGATTGAAGCAATCAAAAATTTGAGTACGCCTATATCTCCAACTGAAATACGTCAATTTCTAGGATTGGATTAGTATTATAGGAGATTCACTGAAAATTTTTCTAAGATTTATCAATCTTTAGCCCTGTTGACTCAGAAAGAACATAATTTTGACTAAAGCACCAAGCAAGAATAAGCTTTTCAATTGTTGAAGCATAAACTATGTACTGCGCCCATTTTATCACTTCCTGACGGGAATAATGGATTTGTGGTATATTGCGATGCATCACGACAAGGTCTTGGATGTGTTTTAATTCAACGGGATAAGGTGATAGAATACGCTTCGCGACAATTTAAAATCCATGAGAAAAATTACACCACCCATGATTTAGAATTGGGGACGGTTGTTTTTGCGCTCAAGATATGGAGACATTATCTCTATGGGACGAAGTGTACTATTTTCACCGATCACAAAAGTCTTAAACACATATTCGATCAAAAAGATCTAAATATGAGACAACGTAAGTGGGTCGAACTGCTCAATGATTACGATTGTGAAATTTGTTATCATCCTGGAAAGGCGAACGTGGTGGTAGATGCTTTGAGCAGAAAGGTTAATGACAAAACTTTACTAGTGCGTGCATTAGGTTTAACTATCCAAATGAGCCTTACAGCTAAAATTCGTGAGGCACAACTCGATGCACTTAAAGTTGATTATGTCAAAGCCAAAGACCTACACCGAATGGATAAAGAATTAATCCCAAAGTCCGATGAAATTTTATATTTCATGGATCGTATATGGGTACCTTGTTTTGGTAACTTTCGTGAGCTAGTATTGGATAAAGCTCACAAGTCACGTTATTTAATACATCAAGGGTTGGATAAGATGTATAAAGATTTGAAAGAAATTGTTTCAAAGCTTGGCGTTCGTGTTTCGATCATATCTGACAGGGACAGTTGGTTTACATTAAGGTTTTGGTAATCTTTGCAGAATGCCTTGGGTACTTGTTTGGATACGAGTACTGCTTATCATCCACAGGCAGCTGGTCAGAGTGAAACAATTATTCAGACACTCGAGGATATGCTTCGGGCGTGTTGTGCTTGATTTCGGTGGTAGCTGGGATATTCATTTGCCGTTAGCAGAATTTTCTTATAACAATAGTTACCACTCGAATATTAAAGTTGCATCATTCGAATCCTTTATGGTAGAAAGTGTTGCTCGTCGTTGTGTTGGGCAGAAGTTGGTGAAAAACAACTTACTGGAACTGAAATTATTCAAGAGACCACTGATAAGGTCTTTCGAATAAAGGATAGGTTGAAAGCTGCCATGGATAGGCAGAAAAGTTATGCAGATAATCGACAGAAACCACTGGAATTCCAAGTTGGAGATCGTGTTATGTTAAAAGTCTCACCTTGGATAGGAGTCGTTAGATTTGGTAATCAGGGAAAATTTAATCCCCGTTATATTGATCCATTTGAGATTCTGGATCGAATTGGCCCGGTGGCGTACAGACTCAAGTGACTTAGCAACTCAGCGATGTGCATAATGTATTTCATGTATTTAACCTAAAGAAGTGTCTTTATGATGAAATGACTGTTGTACCAATTGAAGATATTCATGTTGATGAAAGACTTCATTTTGTTGAAGAGACGATTGAAATATCGGATTGTGAAATCCATATGCTTCGACGTAGTTAGATCAAGTTAGTAAAAGTGAAATGGAATTCAAGTCGTGGCCCAGAGTTTGCTTGGGAGCGCGAGGATCATATGAGGAAAAAAAAAAGTATCCCCACCTGTTTCATAATAGTATGACAAGGTCGTAGTGGTTTATAATTTCGGGACGAAATTTCCTAAACCAGGGGAGACTGTGACATCCGGTATTTTTACGAACGATGATCCGTAATGGTTAGTGTACTAAACTTGATTTATATAATGGGTTAATAATTTAATATTTATTATTAAATTAATGTTGATTAAAAAGTCTAGCACAGAGTATTGTTTAAATGCATGGATTTGGATTTGGTGAATTTTTGAGATTTCGGTACCGTTCGGCGGTGTTTAAACGAACGTTGGTGACGACTCGATTAACTAATTTAGTAGATATGCTTGGTTTAGCATAAAATGATAAATCATAAATGGATAAACTAAGTTAACGATGAAAACCGTGAATTTTGGTATTAACTGTTAATTTTACTGACAACCGGCTTTATCTGCGTTTTAGCCGGACAAAATGGATTCAATTATCCGAATAATAGTTAAGGTCATTATTTTTGATTAAAATTTGATCGTTTTAATACGATTAAATATTCTATTAATTTTAGAATAAAAATCGAAATTTTATTAAATTTTCTGTACAAGATTTATACACCGTAGGACTCAGAATATACCTGTGTTTTGTTTATTTTAATCATCTAAGGACATGTGTCCTTACACATGTCAAGAGTAGGTTGAGAGGAGATTTTTTTTTTATCTTTTAAATCTCTTAAATCCCAACATCATCACCTTTCTCATCTTTCAAGCCACCATTTTCACTCCCTCACTCCTCTCTACCGTCAACCTTCTTTTCTTTTTCTATTTTCACCATTTTTGAAAGTTTGAAACCCACATCCATCCATATCTTCATCAAGTGGGTGATTTTTGGAGTTTTGGGAAGAACCTTGATCAAGAGATAAACACTTTCTTAGCCTAACTAAGGTAAATCTCTTCACATAAGTGGGTTTTATTTTATTTTATATTTATTATTCAAGTTGTTCACCCAAAAGAATGTGTTTAAAACAAATGGGGTTTTGGTGTAAAAGATGAAAATGTGAGTGTGGGTGTGTATGAATGTGTGTGAGTCATAAATATATATATACATATATATATATATATATGTGTAAGTGACGTGAATGTGTGTGTGTGTGTGTATATATGGGTGTTTATTAATTTCAAAAATATACATACATACATACATACATGATGAATGTTTTCATTTTGGATGGTAATTTTAATCACATGCATGTACATATACATGCATGAACATATATGTATATGTATGTATGTATGTACATGTGAGATGGTTACATGCATGTGTGTGTGTGTGTATGTGTATATATGGGTGATTATGAGATCTTGCATGCATGAATATGTGTATATGTAATTTCTAGATACATGCATGTATACATGTATGAATATATATGGATATGTATGATTTTGTCATACATGCATGTATGTTTATGTACATGGAATACTTATATATGAATGCATGTATGTTTTGATGACATGTATAAAAACTATGATGTACATGTATGATGGTTGTATAAGTATGCATGCATGGGTATGCATATAACTATTTATATAATTATTGAATTTTAGTAATAATACTTATTATTATTGATATTATATGAAATATATCAAAACTAATTTTAAAGTCATAAAATACACAAAAAAAAAATATAAATATTTTTGTTATAAAATGAATAAAGAATGATTAAATAACTTGACCATAATTTTACTACTTTAAAGTGGATGTTTTGATAAGATAAAAACTATAAAAATAGAGTTTTTCTATAAAATAAATTTTAACAGATTTTTATCAGTAAATTATGGGAATTTATGAAATATTTTAAGTATAAAATCAAGTTGATTTAAAAATATATTTAAAGGATGATCGTTGTTAACCGAAAACACGCGTTTTCGACTATTTTTAACATATAAAAAGAGTCCTTTTATGAATCTGATTTTGATCAGAAAATTTATAAGTTTTTATGATAAAAATTTGTAATTTATAATGTATAAGTTTTGTAAGAAAAAAATATAAAATTTAATATTTGAAAACTATGTCTAAAAATGGCGTAAAAACGTCGTTTTAACGCATAATTTTGACATAGTTTTGTGGCTGAATTTAATCAGCAAATTAAATATAAAAATAAGTATAAAATACTTATTTTGAAGTATTTGAAGTGACTTAAATCATAATGCATGTTGATGTGCTTGTGTGTTAAGTTGTCGGTTTTGTCGATAAAATACGAATAAATTGTCAAACTTGACAAATAATTATAAATAATTAAGTTTGGAGTTAAAATGGATTTTTAACGAAGATAACTTAGTTATTTTGAAATTTTATGACTTAAAAACGTTAACTTATGATTTATGATAAATAACTAAATTCGAGTCACCAACGGGTCGTTTGTGTGAAATATGTTTCCCTTAGTGGAATGTGTTTAAGTCTAGTTAAGTTGGGTGAACAACTTACATGATGGACTTTTATTTAGACTGTTAATGTGTCCCTTAGGTTTTAGGGCGCTAGTGAGAACAGTCGGGTTATTTGAGAATCTCTGTTGCTAGCAGGAACGCATTGAGGTGAGTTTCACAGCCCCTTTTTAATAATGTTTTTAGTTTTTGATAAACCGGGGGAGAAACATATCGGGAAAAGAAATTTTAAATTGTAATGTATGGTTTGGAGTGATATGTGACTTTGATAGCTCTTGAGTAAGTGCAGCCATTTGTATATGTGTTCTCTGTGTATTCGCTCCAGAGGGGATTCGCTCCCGCAGTCATAATCATTAGTCTCGGGGGAGGGACCGCAGGATATATTGGTAGATCTATCGGGTTTGACAACCCACTCCCCGACCAGCTGTCATGGTCCGTGAGTAACGGGAGCAATATATGTTGAAGGGTGTTCGCACCTTGGTTTTGGTTTGATTATGGGCTCATGGTGTCTATCGTATCGTAGTACCTAGCTAGTCTACGATGAGTTCTCTATCACGATGTTTTTGTACATTACGTTCTTTTCCTTTGCTTAAATGTTTTTATATGAAAACCTGTGAACTCACCAACCCGTTTGGTTGACACTTGCTTTTAAATTTGGTATGTTTCTCAGGTAAGTAGCATGATGATGGGAAAGGAAAGGAAACCAGTTCTAGTTAGCGAGCGTGCTTTGGGATATTTATCTGGGACTGGTTATCTAGATGTTAAAACTGATGTTTGTTAAACTTGTAATGTTTTAACAATTATCGATAACTTTTTATATAAATATCCATGTTTTATTTAAATCGTTCGCTTAACTTATGCTTGAGTTATTTACTGTTGACACCAAGACTCTGTTAAGTCTTCCGCTGCGAGTCGGGGTGTGACAACCTAGTATTAGGAACCTGAATCAGTATAGGTTCCTACATTATCATACACTGTATGATATGTTACTAAAATAAATAATTAAAAACCTGATATCGATTTGATGACTTTCAAGGCAATGTCTTTGACATTGAATGTTCAGAAGGATTTAATCAGTAAGTTGGAACATAAATAACTTATTAAACATAAAATAATGCAGAATTTCACTATTAGCACCAGTTGCGAGTGTTACTACTGCAGTGAGATATCATGTGAGTTTCGTACAACCCCTTTTCTTTTTAATGTTTTATAAACAGCGGGGTAACTTTGTAAATTCTTTTCTAAACATATGATATGCATCACTGATATCTGTGTGATTTCATGTGACTTTTGTGTGATTTCATGGGATTTTGCCGTTAGTATCTCTATCACAGTATCAAAAGTCCTCATCTTGTGAATTGTATCTAGTGAACCCATGTGGGGCTGAACAGGAATCATTGATAGTACTATTGGCTGACAACCCATTCGCTGGGAGGGTTGCTCCTCCCCTTGTGTGAATGTTTGGTACCTGTTTCCGAAACAACTTCTTAATGTTAGTGATAGACATTAAGACAATAAGGCATCAAGATACTTACCGACGGGTAGTGTCTTTATCAAAACACAGATTGTCCGAAAGGAACTAGATATGGGTCCCATGTTTACCCAGAACTGAACTTTTTGAGAACATACTTATCATATCATATTGTTTAAATGAATTGTCGGACTCACCAGCTTTGTGCTGACGTTTTAAACTTAACATTTTTGCAGGAAAACAGTGACGACAAGGTGAGGATGCACATCACACTTTTGTAATTAAGGGAATTAGTTTGTATAAGAAACTAGCTGTAATGTTGATGTAATGATGAAACCCTTGTAATATATTTATTTTAAGTTAATATGTGTGCTGTGATATTGGTTCAAGTAAGTCACCCTCATCTCTGAGACATCACCACTATGCTTCTGCAACTGTTTCAGTGACGAATGACATCATCTCAGGTGACGAGAGGTGGGGGTGTGACACTTAATCTCCATTTACAATGAACAAAACAACATAAACGCCATAAACTAAATCAATTTCAAAAACACCATAACAACTTAAGAGAACACCAAGAACAACAAAGAAGATATATAACAACAAAAACACATACAAAATCAACGCCAAAAACACCAAAAACACCATATTGAGATAAATTGGGGACTTTGGTGTTTCAGTGAGTAACGATCGACGGATGACATTGGGGACTTTGGTGTTTTCGTTGATGTGTAAAATCTATGTTAAAGGCGAGTTTTACGGAATTGAGATAAATTGGGGAGGTTTGTTTTAATTCAAAAAACACCAAATTACTATTAGGCCCATCCCGCGACTTTCAAAAGCCATGTTATTTACAAAATTGCCACCGCGCGATCTTGACCGTAAAACACCACAGATCAAGGGACAAGATTGCTTCTTAAAACAGTATTACCACTTTGTGTTAATGAATTAAATTTTTGATAAACATTAAAAACAACTTATCTATCTACTTTATCATAGGTTTCTCTTAATTCTTGCCATAATTTAGTTGCGAGTTTTGAGTAAACTTGTCCTACACATAACTCCTCAGACACAGAATTAAGAATATAAGATAAAACTACTGAATTACACCTATCGCATTGTTTTGCTAATATTTCATTATCAACAGATCTAGTACATTCAAAAGATACAAAACCATACTTATTTTTAACTTCTAGTGCTAACTTCATAGCACTAGACCATACAAAATGATTCTCAATTCCTTTTGATTTCATTGTTACTATAGTTAAACTGTTTGAATCATTTGCATGCAAGTATAAAGGATCAATCATATCCAGTTTACTTATTAGTCTTTCAAAAAAAACTAGACTCATTCATTGTGATTTTAAACTTTATATACTTAGATCAATAATAGGTGAATGATCACAAGATTATACAAAGTATAATTCAAACAAGCATTCACAAGTAAACAGCCACAACTAGAGCCATGTATTCACACCACTTATAGTGGTAGACCAAAGATTAGTTTTGGCTATGAAGTATCACACACAACAAATAGAAAGATAAAGGCACAAGAAACAACCAAACAACCACACGAATTTGACAAATAAATCAGCCACAACAAGAGCCATGTATTCACACCACTTATAGTGGTAAATCAAGGATTAGTTTAGGCTAAAGAGAGTCACACTTATTACAATTTACAACTAAAGAACACACTCACAAGAGTTTAATATATAATGCTTCCTAGAGTGCCTAAATGCAAAGATATCAGTTAATACCAATGTCAGTCCCCCTAAACCGACACAGTATGCCTAAATGACAATATCAACCACAGAGATAGAAAAGGACTTACAGTGCTGTAATCTTTCCCTAAATCAAAAAAAAACAACAAACAAAGAAAAAGAATCTTACAGTGCTTGACTTTGCCAGATCAAACCTAGCTCTTAATAGAGCCAAGACTCGAAGCACAATCAAACCTAGCTGAAACAGTAAATTGTCAAAAAAAACTATGATAATCACAAACAGAGAACAATCTTACAGTGATTTGTTGCTAGTGCATGAAACACTAAACTTCGCTCGAGCCAAGGTTTAGATTGTAGCCGGCCTTGGCTTCAATAGGAGCCAAGATCGAAGGTTCCGTTAAGATCTTTGAAAGATCTTAACAAAAACTCATGACGAAATCTGAATTGATCGATTCGTTTAGAAAAACCTAATGCATGTAGATCGATGAATCGACTTAAGATTCAACTGCGAAAGACAATCAACCCAAGATCTAACAATCGGAGCTCGATTTGAGCTTTGATAGTTACCATGTCAAAACTATGATATCACAACTTACAGAATTCCTTGAATCTGTGATTCATATAGAATAACAAAAAAAATGTACAAAGACTCAAAGACAAGACTCTTACAACCCGATTTAAGAACAAGAACTCAAATCCTACAAATATACAAGAACTCAGACAATAAGACATGTAAACCAAACCACACAAAATAGACTATAACCTGCATCATCTAATAAACTGATACAAGACATGTGAATCATAACAACCATATTCACCAAAATGATGAAGAAAATACAGATCAAAGAACAAACTCATAAATCCCTAGATCTCATGTGTTGAACGAGAGAGAGAGAACTAGAAAAAGTGAAAGTGTAGTACCAGAACCGACAACCTGAACCGGAACCGGTCATACCTGAATCGGTGGGTACAAACAGGTCCGGTTTTTCAGACAAATTAGAACTAGAACCGGAACCGTAAAAACCGGAACTGGTTCCACCTGTAATCGGCCAAAACCCAAACCGAAACCGGTCGGAACCGGAACTAGGTCTTAACTTTGTTGACCGGAACTGGGTCTTGATTTTGTTGACCGGAACCAGAACCTGTTCCAAAAAAACCCGATTTGTGCACCTCTAGTGTGTGTTATCCAGAATCATCTCACAAATAAACATCTCCACCACCGCTTCATCTTCTAGAATTTACAACAGTAGTCCTTCAACCTTTTATATATCTCAACCCCACAATACTTATGCAACACAACAAGTATTTATAGAAAACAAAAAATATTACTAATTGAATTATTATATTTTAACATAAATAGATATTATAATATTATCTCAACAATACATATTAATATTAGTCTACATTTAAACTTTAAGACCATTTGACTGAACGCATGTTATATACACACGTAGATTTATTTTTTTTTATAATAGAATTTATTATTATTATTATTATTTAAAAATTGCAAAGTATGTTGTACAGTTGTAGTAGCAAATCATTGGGCTTATAGCCCAGTGGTACTACTTGATCACCAGCAATGTAAGGTCTTGGGTTCGAGTCTCGTCTGGAGCAAAAAATGTTCTGGGTGAGCTAGGAGGTTTTTCTCAGTGTGAGTTTCCTCCTAGATGGTGTGGTGGTTCCTCGATTCGACACTCGTCAACGCCCGGCTTTAAATGTTTCCGGGGGTTGGTAGTGGTCTGTGGTCGCAGCACGTGGGTTGTTGGGTCCGAGGACTCGTTTATCTGTTCAAAAAAAAAAAAGAAGCAAATCGCAATTAAACAAGATCGTTCGTCAAACCACTAACCGCCACAAAACTCAGGCCCCACGCTCCAAAAACACATAGCCATGAGCCACTCATCATTCAACCCACGCTGCTGACGCTTCTTCTTCCCCAAAATGTCGCCGTTGGTATCCATCTCCGTCGTCCGGCCACTTCCGATCAAATTTCCCGCCACACCACCAACAGCCACCCGTTCCCGTCGCTTTCCCGTTCCAATTGCTTCCCTCGCATCACCGCAATCTCCACCGCCGCCTCCGCTGCCACAATCTTCCTCAAAAACGCCCGATAATACCTTCAATTACACGCTTGCAAACTCTAACGGAACCAATCCTGCTTTGCAGCTTGTGAAGTCCACCGAATCTGAAATTGAAAAGGTATGTTTGTTCTTCTGTTAGTATTTTAGTTGAATTTGGGGTTTTACTGTGTTTTGATTTGGTTTTATGCTACTGAACAGGTGATCTTTGATTTTCGATTTTTGGCTCTTCTGGCTGTTGGAGGTTCATTAGCCGGCTCCTTGTTATGCTTCCTAAATGTAAATTCTTCAACCTCATTCGTGTAATTTTGCATCAAGTTACATATGTGATTGTGAAACTTCAAATTTGGCTGATGATTGCATGATTTTAGTTTTAGTTTATACCTATTGACTTTATAGAACTTTGACTAAGCAAAAGTTTAATATTCTAATAACTGAGCAGAAGCATAAAATATATGAATAAATAAATTAATAAATTTAAAAGAAAAGTTGGTAAATTTGTTAACAAGAACTATTAATCAAGCGTGAATTCTAATTTTTTCAGCTTTAAAATCCTATTTACATAAAATGATGAGGGTTAATCCGATCATTTAACCAGGTTACTATTTAATGAGCATTTTATGTAAATAGTGTAAAGTTATGGTAAGAGTCAGTTATATAACTATAACTTATGATTTCACAAGAGGTGTAGTGTCTAGAAGCAAATAACTTTGATGAATGGAAGATTGAAAGCCTTTGAAGGGTCAATCTGATAAATGGAAGCCCAATGGACAATCACAAAAAACTTTTGTTCGCACATCATGCTAACTTTAGTCATGAAGGTTGGTTTAGAATTAATGAATAAGGAAAATTTGATTCATCTAAAGGAAACTTGCATGACGAGAAAGCCAAATAGCATGATATGAAACATTTGAGCACTTATGGGTAAAGAATAGGGCGAAACTTGATTCTCTAACTTGGAATCAATGGTGTGCTTTTGAGATCTCAAATTTGGTTTTGTAGTTATGATATATGAATGAGAAATCCCCATGCAAATCTAAGCAAAATAACTTCATGGAATTGAAGAAGGGTGTGAGAGATTCACTCAACGTTCGATGTTACAAAGATGAAAAGTTTCGTCACAAGAAGAATACTTGCCCATTAAAAGTCATTAACAATAACCATCAAACTTGGTTCAAGAAGAAGTAGAACTAACTCTTTTAATGGCGGTTATAAGGGAAGAAGAGAGGAATGAGGAAATCTTCTTAGGTGAGACGGAGAAAAAACATGGCAAGTACAAAAATACGGATAAATTTCTGGCATTTAGACAATGGTGCAGTCAATCGTACGACAAGGGTACGCACACACTCATAGAGTTAGATGAAAAGATTGCTGGAACCTATGCTTTGGAGATGACTCATATTTGCATCTTAAAGGCAAAGATTCAGTGCTACTGGTTAAAAACGGAGAACAAAGGGTAATATTCCAAGTATGTTACACATTTCAAGTCTAAAGACTTATAGAGCCTTGGAAAGTTGACAGAAAATGGATGTAAAGTAACTATGGAACGTTAATAGTTATTTCGGTATGATCAAAATATGCAAGTTCTTATTAACGCTACACATTCTAAGAATAGACTTCGCAATATCAATCTAAACTTTGGTATGCCCCGTGTTGTAAATATTGGCCTAGGTGGCTATTTACCGCTTTGATTTTAGCTAATCGGCCTAACCAAAAATCAGGTGTAGGCAGCCAAATCGGACGGAATTCTACAAAAATTTTGGTGACTTTTCAAATTCCAAGTGGTGCGGTTTCATATCCTAATGAATATTCCGGAGAGTTTTCAAATTCTGGCAATATTTTGGTATTTTTATGGCAACATTTGGAAATCCAGTGAAAATATGCACATATACAAATTTGGTTATATATATATATATTTGAAAAATTACATTTTACAATTTTGATCTGATTAATCCTGACTAAATCTTAGTCCCTATCTCACCCCTCGACTAACGCCTAGTGATTTCTACAACCATGGGTTACTAGTTTGTCTAACAGGAAGTATGGAAGATCAAGCATGGTTATGGCATGCTTGATTGCGTCATTCGAACTTTGATGCAATAAAGTAAGTGACTCAAAAGAATTTGGTTTAAGTGATGCCACAATAAATCATGCAAGTCAAGTCTGGGATGCAAGTTAACTAGGAAAACACAACAGGGCGCTATTATGTATTCAAGCTAAGTTCAAATCTTTAATTACCTATGTACTTTACTTATGGAGATCTATGTGGTCCAATATACCCTGCAACATGTTATGAAAGAAATATATACTTCTTCTACTAGATCATTGTACACGTTACATATGGGTATATTTTTAACACTAAAGACCAAGTAATTAAGACATTAGAGAATTCAAGCAGAAGGTTGAAACAAAAGTAGGGACCAATTGAAGATATTAAGAACAGATAGAAGAGGAAAATTCACCTAATGAGTTTTCTTAATGATGCAAGAATAATGGGATAACAAGGCAGCTGACAACACCTAACTCATCACAACATAATTGAGTGGTTGAGAGATGGAACACAATAGTACGTCCACAATACGCAACATGTTAAAGGTTTTAAATATGCCTCAAAGTTTAGGAGAAGCAGTAAGACATAATATCTACGAACAACAAGAGCCTTGAAGGATGGTCCTTACAAAGCATTAAAAGTAGGAAAATCTATCATTTGAGAATTTTTGGGTGTGTTACATATTCCAAGGTTGCATCACAGCATCTAAGGAAACTAGATTAAAGAAGCGTTCGAATGGTATGCCTAAGAATTTAAAAAGGATCAAAAGCACATAGATTATTTGATCCTGTAGAGAAAAGAATTTGCATCAACAAGGTTGCAAAGTTTATATATAAGGATTCATGGAACTGGAAGAATTAAGTAATAGTGAAGTTTCAAAATGAAAATACTTTATTGTTGAGGATAGTTAGGATTTTTAGTCCTCAAATTACTAATGAAACAAATTATGTGGGAAACAAGAGAAGGAGTTCACACCAGAAGAAAATAATGAACAAGAATTTGTTAAATCCCATGAAACTTTCTAAGAACACTACTCACTCAGCTAGCATATGTCTATGAACCTTAGTAGAAATCATTGAAACATATCTCTTTTATAAAGTTCATCAAAAGATTA
Source organism: Mikania micrantha (assembly GCA_009363875.1). NCBI lineage: Eukaryota > Viridiplantae > Streptophyta > Magnoliopsida > Asterales > Asteraceae > Mikania > Mikania micrantha. The sequence goes on along the minus strand of CM018686.1, from coordinate 38,682,441 downwards.
TGATCATACATCATTGAGATGACTTAGAGCCTTAACAGAGGTAAATAAATGAGCAATAGAGGTGAATGTAAACGAAATATTCTATGTTGACGGAGAACTTAGAAATTACAAGGAAGCAATAGAAGATGTGATTGATAGAAGCTATGAAAGGAGAATTGGAATCCATCCACAATAATAAGACTTAGAAGTTGACAGATCTACCAAGTGACCACAATGCGATTGGCTTGTGTGGGTATTCTAAACTAAGAAGCATGCAAAAAGAAATATTATAAAGTACAAGACAAGATTAGTAGCAAAAGGCTATGTGCAACAATGTGGGATAGACTTTGATGAAATATTTGCCCCTATAGCAAGGATAGAAACAGTTAGTTTAATCCTAGCCTTAACAACTTTCAATGGCTGGGAGATACATTGTTTGGATTCAAGTCTACATTCTTGCACGACCAACTTAAGGAAAATGTTTATGTCACACAACATGAGGGGTTTTTGAAGTTAGGAAATCAAGGTAAAGTACACAAACTTTCAAATGCTCTATATGGAATAAGGCAAGTACCACGTGCTTGGAAAGTGAAATTAGTTCACACTTAAAAGTCATTTGAATTAAAGAAGTGCACTGTAAAAAATCGTCTATACTAAAAGACACAAGAATTGTATCTTGTTAATTGGATTTTATGCAAATGATTTGATGATAACCAAAAATCCAACAAAAGAGAGTGATCATTTAAAATTACAAATGGTGGAGAAACTTGAAATGAGTAATTTGGGCTTTTAGCTTACCATGTAGGTATTGTTGGATTAATCTTGACGGGTCATAAAGTCGGGTTACGGGTCGGTAGTGTTTTAATTTAGTCACATGTTTATTTGATGTTTATTAAGTCAATTAGTAGGTCTAGATCATGGGTTGTTTTCTGATTATGGTTAAGTCATGGTAGTGGAGTCATGGGTTAGTGTTTCCTTGTTTCTTGGTTGTTTTGCTTTGTTATTGGGATGTATTTAATGGGTTTAGATGTGAATGAAAAAGTGGTGGAGTTTTGCAGTAAATCTCCGAGCAACAAAATGTTCATAATATTTTTTTTCTTTGTTGCAATCTAATCTGAACCAACACTTGGTATCAGAGCGAGGCAACGCTCTAACCCAGATCGAAGATCAACGACCGAAGAAGTTCTGTGTGAACCAGAGAGGAGAAAGAGAAAGGAGACGACCTGTGTGATCACGGTGAAGGTGGTTCTGTGTGAGCTGTCCAAAGAGAAGAAGGCTATCTGTGATCGTGGTAGGGTTCTGTGTGAGCCATACAAGATTCTGCGTGAATCAAGCGAGAGGAGGAAGAAGATCGACAGATCTGTGTGATCGTGAAGACGTTTGGTGTGTCCGGTAAGAAGTTCTTCGTGAACAGAAGTGTAGAAGTCTTGGTGACTAACTTGATGTGACGATCGCATCTGTGTGAAGGACCTGTGTGAGTTTTTTTTTGTTTTGGTTGAAGAAGATGTACGTCTCATACTTTTAAGGTGGTGTCGAAATTAAAAAAAAAAGAAAAAAGAAAAATAGAAGGGTTCTTTATGATATTGAAAATCGTGAGGCATTGTCATATTGAAAGGTGTCAGAGAAAGTTGTGAGATGCAGACATGCAGTAGATAAAATATTAAAAAAAAAAAAAAGAAAAAAATCAAAATCAAAGATTTTTTCGTTATTCGGGAAAGTTGAAACAAGGAGCAATTTGTTTTCCATTAGTTTTAATTTATTTGCAGGAAACTCACAAATAGGAGTTATGGCAGACACAAATCAAGGTGGAGGTGCAATTGTGCAAGCAAGCAATCAAGGAAACATTCCTTTGCAATGTCCGAAATTAACGAGCACCAATTACACTAGTTGGTCAATAATGGTAGAGTCGATCCTACAAGCATACGGGTTGTGGGAAGCAATTGATCCGGTAACCGGGGGAGCGGTTGATGCTAAGAAGAACTTTCAAGCAAAAGCATTTGTGTTTCAAACTCTACCCGAAGACATATTACTTCAAGTTGCAAAACATAAGCATGTAAAGGATGTGTGGGAAGCGCTTCGTGTGCGGTATTTGGGAGCCGATCGTGTTCAAAAGGCAAGAATTCAAACTCTTAGATCCGAGTTAGAGATGTTGAAGATGAAAGAGAGTGAAACGATTGATGAGTTTTCGGGCAAACTTAGTGGGATTGCTACAAAGATCAAGAGTCTTGGATCTAACTTGGAAGATGAGGTTGTGGTAAGAAAGCTATTAAATTCGGTTCCAAAGAAGTTTTTGCAAATTGTTGCTTCAATTGAACAATACTCGGAGATAGAACATATGTCACTCGAGGAGGCCGTTGGGAGATTGAAGGCTTATGAAGATAGAATCAAAATTCTTGATGAGGAGGAAACTGATCAAGGGAAGTTATTGCTTACAAAAGAGGATTGTCAAGAGAGATCAAAGCGAGGAGAGTTTGATCAAAACCATTTTGGTCAAGGAAGAGGTCGTGGTCAAGGAAGGGGTCGTGGTTATGGTAGAGGTCGAGGTGGCCGGTTTCAACACAATGAAGATCGGAGAGAACAAGGTAACTATCGAGACAAACGACATATCAAGTGTTACAATTGCCAAGAGTATGGTCATTATGCGGTTGAGTGTCCCAAACAAGAACCAAAAGAAGAAGTGGCAAATTTGACTCGGGATGATGATGAGCCAACTTTGCTTTGATGAAGAAATGGTTTAAAGTCAAGATTAAGGGGGTGAATGTTGGATTAATCTTGACGGGTCATAAAGTCGGGTTACGGGTCGGTAGTGTTTTAATTTAGTCACATGTTTATTTGATGTTTATTAAGTCAATTAGTGGGTCTAGATCATGGATTGTTTTCTGATTATGGTTAAGTCATGGTAGTGGAGTCATGGGTTAGTGTTTCCTTGTTTCTTGGTTGTTTTGCTTTGTTATTGGGATGTATTTAATGGGTTTAGATGTGAATGAAAAAGTGGTGGAGTTTTGCAGTAAATCTCCGAGCAACAAAATGTTCATAATATTTTTTTTTCTTTGTTGCAATCTAATCTGAACCAACAGGTATAGAGGTCATTCAAATAAGGGATGAGATATCCATTAAACCAACTGGCTATGTTAATAAAATTCTTAAGGATGCTAGTATGCTTGATAGTCATGAAACCAAAATGCAATGAACTCTAGAACAAAACTGGCTAAAACTGAAGGAGATTCAGTAGATGCTACATAATACAAAAGTCTGATTGGATTCTTGAGATATTTATTGCACACAATGCCGAATCTATGTTAGTTAGATTGCTTAGTAGGTTGATGCAAGATCCAAAGGAGCATCATTTGAAAGTTGTTAAACAAGTGAAACACTATGTCAAAGGAAAAAAAGAGTTTGTTATAGCTTACAAGAAGTATTAAGGCTATAAAATTATTGGTTATAGTGATAGTAGTTATGGGATTAATACAAAAGAAGGGAAAGGAACTACATACTTACTATTCTACTTTGAAAATTCTCCAATAACTTGGAGTACACAGAAACAACAAGTAGTAACACTATCATCATTTGTATCCAAGTTTTTTGCAGCATCAGTAACAACATAAAGGCTTTATAGCTAAAAAGATTGCTTAGTGAAATAACAAGATAGAAGGCTGTAAAGATAACCTTACTGGTTGATAATGTTTCAGCCATTGTGTTAATAAAGTATCTTGTTTTTCATGTAAGAAGCAAACATATAGAAACATGATATCATTTACATCACTATAGACATATTAATGGACTGACAGAGGCATTAGCAAGGGTAAAGTATGTACTTTGTCACCATGTGAGAATTACTTGACGTTCAAAATCTGCATGAAATTGATCGTGATAAAAGGGGGGAATGTGAGGGTTAATCCCAATCTTTTAACCAAGTTCTTATTTAATGGGTTGTTTATGTAAATAGCATAAAGTTGTGTTGAGTTGCTTATATAAGTTATGATTGTATAAGGGGTGCAGTGTCTGGAAGTAAGCTTGAAAACTATAATTATGGTTATATATAACCATTGTCAATATCGTAAGTCACAATCATATCAAATCAAAAAGTTTACGTACATATGTTTATACGTATATATTTCAAGATTCTTGTTTGATTATTATTTGTTGATTATTATATCTATTGGGATAAAAGTTCAAAACAGAATTACCTAAAATCATGAATTTGGAGAAAAATCGTCAGAGTTAAAATCAGAGGGAAATTGGGTCTACAAGTCTGGCAAACTACCTATGGTGTTTGTCGCAATGTTGAGCCCATCATGTCGTTTCATCTATATTTTATGGGCCTTGCAACTTTAGGCGGATCAGCCGTCGCACCTGTTTCACGTTTGATCCTTTTTCATCCACTTGTTTCATCTTGCTGAGCAAATAAGAGCATGCTAATTCTTGAATCAATTCTGTATCAAAACTGATATAATGTAGATCATCCTCAAGCTTAATACGTTTGGATGTAATTTATGTATTTTGCTTACATAGCTTTTTGGGTAGTAAGTAGATCAATAAACTTGCACTCATTTTTCCTTGCCCTTACAATTCAACCACAGAATGCTACCTTAACTGCCTTTTGTGTATTTAAATTGCTGAATTACAATGAATTAGGTGATGCTGACATGTTTAGCTCTCCATAGGGTTGTGTCTATATCCTTGATGCATATAAAGTCTACTGGACAAGCTGTTCAAAAGGCGTCCATACAGGAAAGATGGTACTTAGATTAGTTGAAGCAATCGGTGAGTTTGTTGCATCTCCTATTTCATTCAAAGTATGAATAGTTAGAAACTTATACAATTACAGCTGGCCATAATAAATTGATGCACAGATGTGTATCTTGCTGGGACCGTGATGCTGATATTTGCAATGGGGTTGTACGGGTTATTCATCAGTAACTCCACTGATAATGTAGCACCAGCTGATGATCGTGCTCTACAGGGTTCTACCTTGTTTGGGATGTTTGCTTTGAGAGTAAGATCTTCTAAAAGCTCACTTGTGTGCACATACACACACATTGTTTTGTATTCTTGACAGGTTTTCATTGTATTAGTATAACTAGGATAAATCTCGTGTGTTACACAGGTTGAAAACTAAAATGTTTTCTGCTTTGTAAAAAAAAACTTGTTTTTAAAAAAAATTCTAAGAAAACTTATTTTTACAAAACTTATATATTTCCTAAAACTACAAATTTAAAATAATTCTTATTTTTTTTTAAAAAAAATGATTTTTAGAAAAAAAACATCATGTGTTGTGAACTTTAACGCCCCATTTGTGGTGCATACATATAATGTACATATGTGTGGGCCCTTAAGGGGCAAAAGTAAAAGTACACTAATTTTAACGTTATTTCAATTATTTTGTGAAAATAACGTTAAAATCATTGGGATGATCAATTTCAAACGATAACTTTGAGCCGGAAACTCTTTCGGAGCAGTCTCTATCTCAATTGGGATAGGGGTAAGGTTTGTATGTATCCTTCCCCTCCAGACCCTACTGAAAAGTGAGAATAGGGTAAGGTGGTTGTTGTTGATGTGTTGTGAACTTTTTTAGGTGTGTTTTTCAATAAAAAAAGATTTCATTTTTAATTTATAAAAACTATTTTTTAATATGAAAAGGTATATGATATCATTAGTTATTTGATTTATAATTATTTAATAAATTAAAGAATATAATTATAATTATCATGATCATTTAATATGAGAAAGAATGATTGAGATCATAAAAAAATGACATGTGGCAATAATATTCTAAAAAAGTGAAATGTGGCAATATAGATGTTTATTTATGTAAGATTTTGTAATCTTGGATAGTATAATTTTCTAAAGCTCATGCACACACACATACAGGCACATTTTTTGGGTTCTCGACGGTTTTCGTTTGGCAATATAATATTGTAATCTTTGAGGGTAAGATTTTCTAAAAGCTCACACGCGCGCATACAAACACATTGTTTTGGGTTCATGACGGGTTTTCGTTAGCAATATGATATTGTAATCTTTTTGACTTGTAGGAGAGACCAAAATGGATGAAGATCAGCTCACTTGATGAACTGAAGACAAAAGTGGGACATGTAATTGTGATGATTCTTCTGGTGAAGATGTTCGAGAGGAGCAAAATGGTGACCATAGCAACCGGTTTGGATCTTTTAAGCTATTCGGTCTGTATATTCCTCTCTTCTGCTTCCTTGTACATTCTCCACAATCTTCATAAAGATGAAAATAAATAACATAACATAGATCGTATAAATGGCGAAGAAGATGATTTGTAACTACAACGATACGGTTATGTGGTCATGGTACTTCAGGGGGCTATTGTGCTACATGTTAGTTTCGGTCGGGTTCTCCTGATCGTGGTCATACAATATCTTGTTAGATTGTCCTTGTGAAACACCTGTATAAAAAGTGTAATTTAATACAATTTAAAGGATTAATAATTTATGTTCAAAAACATTTGAAGTGCTTTTTTCGTCCACAATTACATAACAATATGGTCTTGGTTAATTTTGTTGATATTTGAGTGTTTGGTTTCGTAAAATAGTTGCTACAATTGTCCATGAGGCTAACATTGTTTGGTTTGGGTGTTGAATCAAGTGGCATGCGTATCGCATACAAGAGGTTATAAATCCCTATAATACATGTGTTTATAGACAAAATTATGTAAATTTTATAATGTTTTATAAATGTACATAATTAAAGGACTTCTATTACATTTTTCTAATTTGATTTAAACTTATATTATTAGTTCAAATTTAGAAAGTTGCTATGAGTTAAAAAAAATTGTAATTAGTTTATTAAATTAATATTTTGAATTAAATGTATAATACATTAAACATAATCTCATATAATTCAACTTGATAATTACATACAATTTATATATATATATAGGATTGTGAACGAATAATAACCCACTTTTAAAGCGATAACCCAATAACTTTGACAAGATGAAGCCGAATCTTAAATTTTTTTTTTGAACATCATTGTAACACAATTAGAATGCTATGTTTTTTTATGAGTTTGCGAAAATTCATCACCGTTTGAGAGTTTACATCGTTGTAAGTTTTGGGCTAAAACAGTTACAGTGCTGTAAATCAAAAACTTACAACGATGATATCTCTCAAACGGTGTTGAATTTTCACAAACTCATAAAAGAACATAGTGTTCTAATTGTGTTACAATGATGTTCAAAAAAAATTCAAGATTCGGCTTCATCTTGGCAAAGTTATTGGGTTATCGCTTTAAGAGTGGGTTATTATTTGAACACTTCCATATATATATATATATATATATATATATATATATATAATTTGAAAACCACTTTTATTTGTGAAAACTCAGAAAACCGCATTTAAAATATGCGTAACAAAACTAAAAAAATATTTGTAAAACATACGTAAAAAACGTAAAAAAAATTCCGTCAGATCTGGCGCAGTGTTACGTATGTTTTACAACGTAAAAAAATTTTATAAAATATTTTTTTAAAAATATTTCTTCGGCGCTTTTTCGTTTTTTTTTTATAAAAATGTGCCCAATAATGTTAGAAAGCTGCAAAAAAAAAAATTTTAAATACGTTTGTTTTACATGAGTTTTCAAGGTTTTCTCACTCATTTTATTAATCCCATATATATATATATATATTCCTTCTTTTCAGTTTTTATGCATATAATGTTAAAAATAAACTTCTTAAGTAATTTTTTTCCGAATCTTCTTTCTTCATATAAACTTGTAATTTGTGTATTGTAGTTAAAATTTGAATACTATAACTGCAAATTTAAATATTTTCTTAAAAGACATGTCATAATATTGTTACAAAAGATAGCCAAGTGTATATCATTATTCATTCGGCTTACGGTTCTTACATAGTTTAATTTTTTTTATAATCAAAATTTGATATTTTTTATTGAATTTTGAAATTTCATTAATTGACCCATTAACCAAATTTAATATGTTATTTATAAAACAAACCAAAATCAATTAGGGACGGGTAAAAGTTTTGGAAGTTCAAACCAAAGTATAGCTAGATTTTTTTTCCATATCATTTTCACCACCACATTCATTGTCATCAAAATTTTACACTCAAATTCTACATTTGTAATGTTTGTCGTATTTATACCTCACATCTACTCATCTTTCATATAAAATAATTATATTCTTTTTCTTATAAAATAATTATAAAAAAAAAATTATATTTACTACACTTTTTTACACTAAAGTTTAGACAACTAGGGAAGAAAATGTCTTCTTCTTTCTTCTGGTTCTCTTCGTTTACTGCTTATACAAATTTAATACATAAAGTTCTTTTTTTTTAATTTATTATGCGTATGACATTGAGCTTTGTTTTCGAATGTTATGTTTCATGCTTTAAATAAATTTGATTGAAAAAAATATATTTATATATAAACATGTATGTTAATCGAGCTAAGCTCGAGTCTTCGCCTTTAGTAGACATGTTGAGCTATATAGTTGAGCTTGGGTGTAACCTATCTATCCAAAGGGTGCACACGAGCCGATCTAACCATAAGATACTTGAGATTGACTAACTAAAAACTAAAATTAAACAAACCATAGCTTAAGCTCAAGCGTAAAACCAAATTTATCTATAAATGAGCCTAGCTAGCCGCACTTATTGAGAATAACCTTAGGAACCTAAACAAGTCTATTATTAATATAATTTGATTTAATATTTTATATTATATTTACATAATAATAATAATAATAATAATAATAATAATAATTATTATTATTATTATATATAAATATAATTATAAATATATATGGTTGATTAATGAAAAAATTAATAAATAAGAAATGAGTTGTGTTCGACCGTAAAAAACTATTTAAAAACATTGAGCTCGAGTAAGAAACGTTCATTTCTTAATCAATGGATTCTACATTTACCGAGTATGGTTAGAGCCTAACTATGACTAGATGACTCATGTATTGTGTAATTCTTCGTAAAATAAATCAATATTATAAATTAAAATTTTTTTGAAGTGGTAATAAAGAAAAAAAACGTATTTTCTCTATTATTGCTTTCGACATTTTACATGAATTTCCCTTCGCTTTCTAGTTTCTAGAACATACTTCTATTTTTTAAGTAAATTCATATTATATACACACACACTTATAGGCCCTGCAAAATGATAAGGATCTAATGATATCGAACAAAACAATGCAGATAGTGCGGAATCCGATCTACAAAATATGAGTGATGAATCAAAACATGTTAAGAATGAGTATCAAACATCAATGAATTCTCTTAAGTATTCTTGTATTAATATGAGAATGAATCAAGTATAAGAACTAGAAATAAGCTCAGAGAAAAAAAATTATGTCAATTACAAAATCTCTTAAAAGTTCTATGCTAAGTTCGACAAACAGGCTCTTTAAAGACTAAGTTAAATACCATCGATACTATGAGTATCCATGGCATCAATACTACTAACCTACCATCGATACTGCTAGTATCGATGATGTACAAATCTTAACACTAATTACTATTGATACAAATAGTATCTACAATAATCTTATCGATATTATTAGTATCGATGTTACACTTAGACACTTTTTACAAACTTTATAAAATAAAAAACAAAAACTAAGCATTAAACTTTACAAGAATTACAAATAAAAATAATGCAATAACATAAAGTCTTTACTTCAAGCAATACATACACTTTTGTCTTCAGTTCAATATCTGAAACTAATGCTATCAAGGTACTAACAGACTCTCTCTTAGCAACAGTTCAGTGTTGGTCTTCATTCAGCCCATTTGAAAGGTAGATGACTGCTAGCAAATATCTTATGCTTAACACATACATCTATTACCTTTTTAAACTGCATAGCTTCCTCTTGGTGATCTTTATGAAACTGAATAATCTTTATCTGCAATTTCTACTAGTCATCTTCAGAAAGATTAATCAAGTGGATTGGATAAAAGATTCTACAAATCTCCATTTTACCTTTATCTTGAAAAACAGCTTCTGAAGTATAACCGTCCAAAGACCATAAATGAAGGTCATTCATAATACATGAGTTAAACTTTAATAAAGAAATCATTTTAAAGACTTAACCGGTTTTGAATTCATACCAAACCTTCCACTTTCTGGTAAGTCAATCTAAATCTCCAACAATTGGAATTTTCTTCAATTTCTGTGGCTTCAAATACTCAAAAGTCATAATATTTACTTCTTTTCTGATTATTTCCTCTATTTTCCAAGCCATATAGTCTTTAGCTAGATTTATTAGCCTAAGTTCAGCAAAAACCCTTAATTCACACAATGGAAATTGATTGAAACTCTTTATTGTTCTCTTCAGGTACTGGACTCCTACCAACCAAAACTAGTACAAAAAAATAAAATGTAGTACAGAAAACAAAAATACAGTACAAAAAACACAAAAATCCAGTACAAAAAAAATATAAAACAAATCTAGTACAAAAATAATAAAAATCTAGCATAAAAAAATAAGATTTTATATATAAATTATAATGACACATGTCAAATTCTTATTAGTTCTCATTCTTCTTAGACAAAACACTATTCTTATTTGATCTTTCTCCTATATATATATATATATAGGGAAGAGATCAAATATTAACCCTCTCTTAATATGATAAGTGTTTAACTACATCTGAATGGTTTAAAAAGTAATAAAAAGTTGATCTAATGGGTTGATAATAAATTTGATTTGAATATTGTATTCTTTAATTGAAAAAGAAATGGGAAGGGTAAAATAGTAATTTTGTTTATATGAAAAAGCTACAAAATCTCTTATATATCTTCTGTTATATATAATAGGGGCAGGTTATTTGGACACCCTCTATGGATTATTTGACACCACCTAGGTCTATACGGGTCGTATGGTCCTGTACGGGTCGTATGGGTGTCAGATTTTGTCAGACTTTGTCAGGTTACTGTCTGACGGTTGAAAGTACATACGACCCGTATGTACCTATACGGGTCGTATAGGAACAAAATCAAAACCAAAATAATGTCTGCAACTATATTCACAATATCTAATTAATTAATATCTCTCAATCTTTATCTTGAAAATATCTCTCAATACGACCCGTAAAGAAAATATGAGAATACTTTTGTGTATATTTCCCATTGGTAAAAAACAACAGTGGGGGGATTAAAATTGAAAAGTCATTGACTTTGAAAAGCTCACGTACAATCGAGTACTATTCCACCACACTTGTGTCAGCTACTCAGCTGCCCCTCCCTACTTTATTCACTTTTTTACTGTAGTTAGTTTTTGATTTTCTTTATTTATAATAGGAACACTATAGACTTATTTTACCTATAGACAGAATCTTTTGTGTATGGATTTGAGTTTGAATATATATTGGTGGGAGTATCATATCAATTATCACAATCCCAGTCCTTTTTTTCACTGCAAAATAGCTTAATACGACCCGTATTGCCCTATACGGGCCGTATGTACTGCGTGTCAGATCTGCGTCAGTCCTATGATTTGATGTGTCTGCTTTTGTCAGATTATTCTTTTCAATACGACCCGTAAAGCCCAATACGAGCCGTATTGATGGTGTCCAGTGATCCATCCTGGCGTCTTCCTAACAGGCCCCATATAATAATATCTCATCTATATCTTGTCTTTTCAAAGCCTAATCATATTTTCACTTCAAAATTTTGATCGGAAGGTTCATCCATGGGAAGATTTAAACCACACCATTTTTGTTACCGGAAAGTTCATCGATCCGAAATGGTGTACGAAATTTATTGAATGACAAATTTATTCTATTCCTTAATTAGATCAACCAAATTACACATTGCATAAGATTGAATAAATGACCTCTCAATCTAAGAGATAAAGAATATATCAAATCGGCTAGTCCCACGTTGATACGCATATTTTATATATTTTAAATAAGTATATAATATTGTGTTTAACATGATGTATTGGACTATTAGGTCATGCTTAACTGCTTAAAATACTATTTTGTATGATTGTATCTACGTATGTCTAATACTATGATCTGTATGTTAGGTTTTTGAAATTCATTATTTAACTTACACTTTGAATGTGTTTCGTGTTTATTACCATTTTATATATTCGTCCATGATGCATATTTAGGTGGTGTTTGTTTTTTCAGAGGCAAAACGTCTGCGGACTACGGATCACATCTGCAGACATCTTTTGCAGAAGAGGTGGACCAAACCCCTGCAAGAAGAGCTTTTGGGGGTGTTTGTTTTTCAATATTTTCACAACCTCTTCACATTTTCAATATCTTCACAACCTCTTCCCCAACCCTAACCCACGACCGTCCCCATGGCTCGATCATCGTCACCATCACAAGCTGAGTACCACCACCGGCCGTCACTCTTCCCCACCGTCAGCCTCTTCCCCAACCGTCAGCCTCGATCAACCACCACCGGTGGACTTCAATCTCGTTCGGTGGGCCGATCGTGGATGGTGGCAGCAGATCGGGAAGGGGGCGACGCCGACTGGGCCGATCGTGGATGGTGGCAGCAGATCGGGAAGGGGGCGACGCCGACTGGGCCAATCGTGGATGGTGGCAGCAGATCGGGAAGGGGGCGACGCCGACTGGGCCGATCGTGGATGGTGGCAGCAGATCGGGAAGGGGGCGACGCCGACTGGGCCGATCGTGGTTGGCGAAGAAAATCGGATGGGTTGCCGCTGGCTGTGGTTGGCGACGGTGGCTGTGGAGGGCGGCGGCTTCTATTGGCGGTGGAGATGGTGGTTGTCGGCGGTGGAGATGGCGGCTGTAGACGATGGAGCTGGGGGTAAGAACTGAGAAGGGGGGCGACGGCTGGGGTAATGAAAGGGACTGGAAGAGGTTTGAAGATGATGGTCCATGTCTTTTCCAAGAAGAGGTCTCGCAGACGTTTTTTAATGAAATGTCTACGAGAAAACAACACCCTTCATCTGTCCGTGTCTGCGGGGCGCAGACAAAAGAGGTTTCGCAAACCTTCGCAGACGTTTTTGATAAAAACAAACAGCCCCTTAGAGTTGTTTGACTCATTGTTTATTACAAACTAGGTTAATACTCCGTGTATTACATGGGTTGATAATCGATGAAAATAAATATATTATTCTTTTAAGCACTAATTTTTCAATCTTTGTTTCCTTAGACATTTTGTTTTAAAATATTGTTTAAATTGTATATTTTATAATAAATTGTTTTTTAAATGTGTTATTGAAAAAAAAATTCTTAATTTTAAAAAAATGTATAAAAAACATATTTAATATATATATAATATTATTATTTAATATGAGGTGTATTTAATAGGAAAGATACGAGAGATCAAAGTTAAAGTACTCTAAGAATGCGTCATGTGTCCAAAGAAAACTTTGTTTTATTATAATAGAATAATAGATAGATTCAATGTTTTAACACTTGAACCATGTGTTTAAGAGGAATTTGGATTTTTTAAACTAGTTTACTTCTTTGATTATGCTAATTTTACATGATCATATGATTCATATTGTTTAGCTTGTTAAAACATATTTAATTTTTACTTTTAAATTACCCATAATTTATTTATAGAGTCTGTTAATCTGAACTCTAATACCCAAACAACATGTTGATGGGATTCTACACACACATCACCCGTGTTGGCGGAATATATCACAATGTCTCTACAAAAAATTGCTATTCAATGTGCTTGAAAAAACATTACCTATTTAGCATGGTTGTAAAAATACCGACTAGGCCGATTAATCGTTAGTCCCTTAAGGTCGACTAGGTCCGACTATCCAATTAGGCCGATTAGTTGGCCGATTAATCCCTAGTCCCCACCCCACCGACCGACTAGTAACTAGCGATTTTTACAACATTGCTATTTAGAGACGTATGTACTCATTAATTGTAGTATATGTTAGTATTGGTGAGATTATACGCTCTAACATACAAAGTGAACATTGATATATATTGATCGTAAGAGTTCACACATCAGACAAATAATCTATTATTTTATAAACTTGGTTTTAATATTGGGATTCAACATGGATGATGCATTGATTCAAATCGGTTGTTAGAACTAGTGGGGGTTAATATCAAGCATTTAAATATTTATTTGTTCATAAACCTTTTGATTGTTTTGTTTAACTTTGGATATATATTATTTAACTAGGATTCAAACCCATGTATTACATGGGTTGATCAAATCTAATATGTTATAAACAATTTTTAATGAAGATTTGTATGTTTGATGACAATAATTGTTGATAAAATAATAAATAAAGAATACTTAAAAATAATAAATTACAAATGATAAAAATTTAAGAATTATAAAATTGTATTTTAAGATATTATATAATTGAAATTTTCTTATAAGAAGATTTATATATTTGATATTTAATTGTATACCTTAGTTATTTAAAATCATTACTATTGAATTCAATATAAAAGGGGTGATGTTAAATATACCAAATGGTCAACTTATATGTGTCTTTTCCAAGCAATAAATGTCATCTATTCTATAAACAATAAATATAAATTTAATTATTCATTAATTAACACTCTATTTCATTAATTAACCTCATTTATTAAAAATATTTTAATTATTTATTAAATAGTACATAAGTTATTATGACTTAATAATATTTTATAATTATCATTTAAATATTATATCTTGTGAATATAATTTATATTAAAAATTTATCTTTTTTTTATTTTTTAATATTTTAGATTTAGTTTTTCTATTAAAGTATTTTAAACGATGTACATGCATGTTTACTACCAAAAAACTGAAGCTTTTCCGACAGACATATTCGTAGGAAGTTTGTAGGAAAAACTATATAGAGACAAACTACCAACAAAAAAATTTTGTTGGAAAAAACCTCATAGGAAAAAACCTTCTGACAAATTTACGACAACTATTCCGACAAAATAGCGTCAAAAAGAATTTGCCGCTAAATTTCCAACAAAATACCGACGACAACATTTTCAAGTATTTCCGACCATTTTAGGGACAAATTTGTGATAAAATCTATTTTTATTATTCTTATTTTATAAATTGAAAAACAAATAAAAACATCAATAATTTATGAAAAAAACACAGAAAAATCATGAAATATTGTTTTGATCCATATGTAACAGTGTTTTAACCATTACAATTAATTATCAAACTATCTAATAAACTAATCAAAATATAAAACAAACAATAGACTAATTTTTTTTATAACTTCTTCCATTTATTTTGATCCATATGTAACAGTGCAGGGAAAAAAATGTTGTTTTTTTGTTTTTTTTTTGTCGGAATATTGTAGCTAGTTAGTGGGAAATTTAGTTTGTCGGAAAATTTTGTGGGAAAAAGAATTGTTTTCTAGTAGTGTTTTATTAAATTCTCGTATCTTTATTTATTACTTCTTGTATTTTTATTATTCATTGTCTTATAAGTAAATTAGTTTCATGAATTTTTATTTTTTAAAACTAAAAATAAATAACATAAATATTAAGTTTATATCCATATAATAATAATAATAATAAAAATAATAATAATTAATAAGATATAATTAATAAATAACATAATAATTAAATATAATTAATGAGGTATAATTAATTAATCATTACTAATTCATCTTTTTGACTATTTTTGTAACTTTTTTGACCTTCTGGTTTATTTATCCAAAATGGTTGGTATATTTATCCATTCCCATATAAAAGTCAATTAGTATTTAATAGGTGAGCAGGAGGAAAAATAATTTCTAGAGTTTATGAGAAGATGACAAGTGTCACTCTTACTATTCTTTTTATTAGAATAAAGATTTGTATGTTTTTGTAGTACGATTTAACATTGCAAAATTATTTTTTAAATGAAGGGTACAGATAATAATTTTGATAAAAATGATATTTTGTAAAATTCAAACACAAAGTATTTGACAAGTTTCAAGACTTATAAGCAACCAAAAAATACAGTGATTATTATAAGGTTTCTTAACATGAAGTTTTGATAGATAAATTAATAAGGAACTTTATTCTTTAAAATTAATGGCTAATAATATAATGATTTATTAATAGCTAAAAATGGGGTGATGCTTTTAAATATTATGT
The DNA here is from genome assembly GCA_009363875.1 of Mikania micrantha. Classification (NCBI taxonomy): domain Eukaryota; kingdom Viridiplantae; phylum Streptophyta; class Magnoliopsida; order Asterales; family Asteraceae; genus Mikania; species Mikania micrantha. The sequence goes on along the minus strand of CM018686.1, from coordinate 38,666,399 downwards.
ATTAATATCTAGGATATATAAATGAATCAACATGATAATTTAACTAAATCCAATACCATGAAATAAAATCTGGTTTAATTTTAAATGTACCAATATAAATATATCCATTCTCATTACACAACATGTGCAAAAGTCAATTACATTGAAGCATAAAATATTTTGGTTACTTAGACTATTGTAACGGGAGTTACCAAAGGCGTGATTACCTTTGTGTAACCTCCGGTTACTATTCAACATTTTAAAATAATATCAGAGTTGGTCCCAGCAAATTTTTCATTTTTAAAACCTTGTTTGACCTTCTTTATTTAATGATATTAAACAAAGTTTAACGCAAAAGTAAACGTGTCACACATTTTACAATACTTATTTACATAAGTAAGTTTAAACCAAAATTTCACACGTTTGCAACAAGGTTTGTTCGTTCGATTCCTGCTCCACCTCGATCCTTACAGCCGTGTACGTCATGTTTGACCTACAAACATCACACAATAATTCTCATTAGTTCATAAGAACTAAGTAAGTAAACCCCAATGGTTTCTCAACAATAAAATGTAAAAATACATTTTTTTTACAATCAACATTCAAACTAAGTCATTTCTATTCGAATTGACTCTCACAATATAATAATATTATATTATCAATCATCAACTATTGCTTACAATAGTTTAATCAATATTACACTATGGGGTTCACATTCATGTGCTTCCACCATAGCTAATTGCCAGCACCTCTGGCTATCCACCATTATGGAGTCATAAATAATTCAAGTGTTAAGATGTTCACCCACCGGTACTTCCATCTAAGACAATTGCCAGCACATCTGGCTATCCACCATTGTGGAGTCATAATTATTTCAATCAAATTAATATGATGTTTACCCACCGGTATTTCCATCATAGAATTCCCACACTAATATTCATCAAGGTATTGGATTTATCATAGGTTGTTGAACTTTTATTTTTCAACATTTCCCTATTACCAATACCATATTTATCATACAAATTATTCAACAACAATTTCAATATTTATTATGTGATGTCATAGTTGTGAGATTACTTACCTTAATCAGATAAGGGATTAGCAACTGCAGGCTTCTTTCCTACTCTATGACTAGTGGTTTGACTTCCACTACTACCACCTAGTTGCAAAATACATATATACAACTAGTTTCAACACGTATAGCACATACAATCAAGTTCAACACACTTGACTGATTTGACTTGCTCAAAGTCAATTTATCACATAAATGACTTTATCTTACTACGTTTAGTAAGTTTTAGTCAATTATCCCAATTAATCATATTTCATGTCTCTCCAGGCAATTTATCAAATAATTGATGTTCATTATATTAGTTACGATCTTTAATCATTTTTATTATTCAAAATTCATTTAAGATCATAACTTGTTAATAATTTTTAACATCAATTCATCATAATCATCATTTAACTCATGGATCATAATCCATATTTTATTTAAAATCATATTCAACCCATCCTACTAGTTATCACACCATGATATGGGTTTCATAACAACCGGACATTATCCCGGCTTCAAAACGAAGATTTCACCGTCAAAATATCAAGTTCTTCGTTTCTAACAATCCCTAGTCATCAACTAGGCAATAATCAATACCCATAATCATAGTAATACATTCAAAACTAAATTTAATCCACACAATATTAAACTAGTAGGATAAAACTAACCGTTACCTAATCTGACGGATTTCTGCGGTTAAAACAACGATCGGGACTTGAAAACACGATCCTTGGTGAGTTTGATGGGTTTATAAACCTTCAAAATGAATTTAGGATGCTAGAGGACTGATTTTTGTCGCCTGGAGGTCGAGCAGGGTCAAGAAGAAGAAAAAATGAGACTTTCCATGCAATCTGATCGGTTTTAACAATTTTTGCCGACTTAACCCGCCAGGCGCATCGCCCCAGATCAAGGTCTGGCCCGGGGCGTACCGCCCCACATTAGCTTTGTCAAATTTTGATCTTATCTTGTTTTCGCGATTCCGGGCAATCCGTAACTCCGTTTCGCGTGCGGTTTTCGACCACGTTCACCATTTTTCGCATACTATCAACCTATAATAATTACAATCATCAAATCAACATGGATTTCTAGAACGATCACATGTGCTCGTGCCATTGATGACGTAATTCTCACATATTTTCAAATTACAACCATCACAATCGTTCAATTAACGATTATTTACAATACATTCATTATTAAAAACCGGTTGTTACACTTTGGTCGCGCCCCCTCACTCCCAGCCCTCACTAGTCACTACACACACCTCCTGACCGGGGCATGACCAAGCCCATGTGACCATAGTCACCAGAGAAGAAGGGCTTGACAATTTCTTTTTCATTTTCTAAACCAATATAAAACACTTACATCAAACCATATCAAGCTTCCTATTGCATCTATAAAGCCACTATAAACATCATGTGTGACGCTTATACACTGCATGACACCGATTAAGCTCTTTCATTACACATAATCATACACTTTATCGCGTGTTTCTTTTGTGATAAAGTATGTTTGACTAAACATTTAGATTTGCCTTTATAATGGTGTAAGATGGTGTATCACGTTACCCAAGATTCTTGGGACGGATATCACATGATTCAAAAGTATGACAGCTTATAAGTTAACTTTGTAAAAAAGTGCGTTTGACCAATTATAAAGGTCAGATTTTCATGAAAGGGATTAAACATCCCAATATTAAATATGATAATGAATACCAACAGAAGTAATGGAGCTTAAATGTTTTGAAGGGATTGAAACTTACGGAAACAACAATACATGTTAATTTTTTGAAGCGAGTGACGAAACCAATACTTAAAACAAAAATTAATCTTTCGGTCAAAAAATTAATATTACGGACAGAAAAAGAGAGCTTTGTCAATGACCAACAGTCTAAGAGTTGCATATAAACAATAACTTAATTCTTGTAAGAAAGTATGCGTAGCCAAGCACAAGAAGTGATCAAGTGTAATGTTGATCATATTGTAACATCCCGAAAATTTTATAAACTTTTTGTCGGATAATTTCGTGTTTAAAATATATATAAAACCTGTTGTCGTTTTCACTTTGCAATTTATAACAACAAACTTTCCATCATCTTTTTAGTTAACACGATCATGTTTCATCACCTTTGTAATTAACTAACCCGATCATTTTCATCCTGAATGACGAATCTCCACATTAACTCGTGCTTAAGAATACGAAATCAATCAATGCTATGAGGATGTTGATTGGTAAAGGTTTTACGTCGAAAACAAGTGAAGTAGGGGTTGTTAATATAATTTTATTGTGAACCGCCAACTAATTAAGTGCCGGGTACTTCGTACGCGGCCTCCAATTGCTAAAGGATGCCTAAGCTGGCCACTAGTCAGACGGACGGAGCCCTAGCCTACCAGCCACCAATTCTCGGGGATAATCCGACCTAAGCATCCACTCAAAGGCACGACAGTGAAAGCCGGTAAAACCGGGTGGGATCAAGAATCGAATTCATGACTTGGGTCTCCTATCACTTCTCCTATACCTTCATCTTACCGCTAAGACAATACATCGTTATTGGTTGTTAATATAATTGACTAAAAAAACGAGACCCCGTTGTTGGAACTGGTTCCTGGATCTCAACCGGAACTAAACCTACCTTAACCAATTTCAGCGCATAGGTTAGTCCAAATTCTAAATTGGTTCCGGTTCCCACGCAATTACTCTCCTAAAACTGGTTCGCCCGATAGCCAAACAAACCAATTACGGGTTCCAAAATAAACATAGTGGGTCTTTTGGGTCAAGTGGAATTCTAGGCACAAAAGAAATGTGAATCAAGGACCTATGATTTCTAAATTTTTGATTAAATAGATTATGGAGCCTCCATCTACTTATTTTCAAAATTAGGTAAAATTAATTTTTGTAACTATATCAAGTTGCACGTATCCAGCAAAGTTAGCCTAGTGAATAAGGCTTGACCACTTCTTCTTAGAGACAAAGGTTCAAGCCTCACTGGTGACAATTTAATGGATACCAGGTGAGGGGAGGAATATTGAGCATAATCTAGAATTCTGAAACAATGGGGGGCGAGGGTTTACCCATTACACGGGGTCCTGCGCATTAGGGGGTACGGTCTCATGGTCGGCAATCGATGAATCAATCTTAGTTACCAACCGTAAGGAAAACTAAAGATAGCACGACGAGACCCTCTGCCGATAAAAAATTAAGTTGCATGTGAAGAGCAAGAAATAACAAGCTTTTAAATGGTAATCGTGACAAAGGTTATAGAAGATATAAAGAAGTTAGCTATTTTTGGATCCGGAACAAAGCTAAGCTCAATTGGTTATGCTTAGAGCTGTCCAAAAAACTTAAAGCTCGGATTCGGCTCGTATCTCGTTCGGAAAAAGCTCGGCTCGAATAAAGCTCCTTTGTAACCGAGCCGAACCGAGCCAAATCGTTTTCTAACCGAGCCAGATCGTTTGGCTCGGCTTGTAGCTCGCTCATGGCTCGGCTCGTTTGTACAATATGCTATACTAAAATATAAAACTATAAGGTTACTTTCATTAATAAATATACTTTGGTGTTATTTTGTAATTATGTTAAAAAATAAAAAATAAAAAAAATAAAAGAAAAGAGGACAGAAATACGAAATGAATCTCAATTCTCACGTGATATACTAATTCCTAATTCCTAAATCATATTATTAATTCTTAGTTACGCATATTTACGCATCTTCTCTTATGTAAAATTATAATATCTTACGTTAATCATCTATATTTGGATAAATGTAACATTGGATATTTCATTGAAGACACAACACACCCTCAAATGTTTTATTAAAAAACCCAAAAGATAAACATCTTTTTTGTCTTTAAAGAAACAAAGTAAACTTAACCATTTTTGTGAAAATTTTTAGCAAGATTTGATAAGGTCAAACAAGGACCTTGAAAACTTGTTTAGCTAACTTTTTTGAAAGTGATGAATAAACGTGAACAAGACTTCACACAACTATCAAACTACAAAATAAAAGTTGAGAGAAAATTGAGCGTCCAAGCATGATCGCTTGGATCAACTATGGTATCAACCACCACCTCGGTTTTGTGATTTGCGACAATAAAAGTATTCCAAAGATCTTAAGCAAATTTAAAGAGGGTTTTCCTAGTAATTTAATCACAAAATATTTCTAGATTCCAATATACCCAATACCTGATTAATCACAACCCAGAAAACATAATATACGCTCCGGTCACACTTTCGTAACACTGTGTGCCCTTAGAAAAGCATTTTGTTTTTGACGGTTCGAAAAAATCACTTGGATGTGTATACATTCCATTTGTACTCTAATAAAAGAAGAAATAGAAGTTGATTAGACCGGACAGGATAGCAACCAAGAACAGAACAAAACAAAACTCTATGAATTATACAGTGTTGATTAGAAAACATAGGATACCACAATTTGAATATTAATACAATAACAGAATTGGTGTTCATTTTGCATCTTTAAAACACACTATTGTAAAAATCGGCCTAGGCGGTGCCTAGGTGCTAAGCGTCCATTTACTGTCTCGATTTTGGCCTAGTCATATTTTTATTTATTTTTTCGATTTTTTCAACTTTTTTTTTATTTTTTTCTGATAAAAAGATATCAATTCCATTATTATTTAGACATTTCTCAACCCAAAATTCTTAATATGTCTCTGAAACATCGAATACAGCCACTTAACATTGAAATCCATCTCTAAACTTTGACTCGATGTTTAAGTTTGAACTTTGAAGTACCTGACTTAGTATGTTTAAGTTTATTTTTTGAATTATTTGAAATATTATATTAAATTATTGATATTGATGTGTGTGTATAATATAGATTTGTAAAATTACATATAAAAATTACAATCCGCCTAACGCCGCTTAATCCATAGACGGTATCTCGCCGCCCGATTAGCACCTAGCTCGTTTGAAGCTTGCATAAAATAAGCTTGTATGGATTTGGTTCAGCTATAAACAAGCTAAGCAAACTTGGTTCAGTTTCCAAAAGAGGCTAGCACGAGCCAATAAAATCTTACTCGTTTTCTTTCTCACAACACTTTTAAATATCTCAAGTTTCATCATTTATAAATTAAAATTAAAATTAAAATCACGATACATGTCATTTCCAAAATTTAAAGATCAATATCATTCCTCTTTGTATATTTTTCAATTACCGCTGAACATAACTATGAAAGCATCAAACTAGATATCTAAAATAGTTGAACCACTTTGGTCCTAACCTTCGCACTGTTGTGTGCCTCTACAATGCTAAATGGCTTTTGTAATTGAAAGCTTTGTGTTAAATGCTTAAAGTAAACCTTTTGCATTATTAAAAGGCTCCTAGTATACAAACACCACCATTTACTACTAGACACTATCACGTTTAGTGGTGCACAAACCGGTTTTTTTCATCAAACCTTTTGCATTATTAAAAGGCTCCTAGTATACAAACACCACCATTTACTACTAGACACCATCACGTTTAGTGGTGCACAAACCGGTTTTTTTCATCAAACCAGTTCGGTTTAGGAACCGGTTTGGTTTGTAGAGTGTGGATATGAAACCGGTTTGGTAGGGAACTGGTTCTGTTTGAAAACTGGTTTGGGAGAAGAAAATATCAAACACAGGGGGACCGATTTGGAGTGGTGAAAACCAGTTTTTTTTAATTGTTTTTATTTTACAAAACTAACAGACTTGGATGAAAACTTAATAAAAACTTTAATTACTTGGAAAAAAATTACATCATAAGGATCAAGTTAAAAAACATACATTTTTTGTGGTTTGGCGTTTAGAGAGTTTACTGTTTAAAGAGCGTTTTTTGCGTTTTGAAAGTGTAAAGAACGTTTTTAAAATGTGTGATTGAACCTAAACAACTACTAAACATTTGGGGGCCAAAATGAAAAAAAAAACAAAAACAAAAAAAGGGTCAAATGGAGCCTACAACGTCAAATACGCAGGTAGCTGTGTGAAAGCGGTTTACAAAGCGGTTTGTGAAACTGGTTTAGGAACCGAACCAGTTTGGGTCGCTTTACAAACTGGTTTTACTGGTAAAATCCCAAACTTGTGCCAAACTGGTGGTTCGGATCCGTTCCTGGACCGGGGTGGATGAAACCGGCTTTCTTTCGAAGTCAGGCCGGCTCGTGGGCCAGTTTTGGAACCCAAACCGATTTTTTTGTACACGTCTAATCATGTTGTCTTCTATACAGACCGTATAGGTAATAGGCCTATAAGTCTGTATAGGATTAGTCAAACCATCAAAAGCTACAAATCTAACATGTCAGTTTGAAAAATTGTTTATACAGCCTATATAGTTCCTAACCTATATTGATCATAAAGACATATACTAGTCATATAAAAACAAAACAATAGTCGAATAACGTTATATTAAGGGAAGGGTTATCTACACACCCCAGGATTTTAATTCAACACCCCGCCGCCACCCATACGCCCCGTAGTGGCCACTACGGGGCGTTTGCCACAGACTGACAACCTTAAACGACAGAATTCTTTTGTCAGCTTTTTCAGGACCTATACGACCCGTAGTGACCACTACGGGGCGTTTAGGTCTAAAAAAACAAACGTGCAACATCTTGGGTCGTTTGAGGGTGATTTGGGGGGTTTGGGTATGATTTTTGAGGTGTAAAAATATAGTTTTTTTTTAAAAACTATTTTTATATTTTGCGTATTTTGCGACGTATCTCTCGTAGCATTTTTATTTTACGACGACGTATCTCTCGTACGTAAAAGTTTAGTTATTTTTTTAAACGCATGTTTTTTTGTTTGTAAAAATCTAATATTTTTTTGTTTAAAACTTGTTTTTTATTTTTTACGGTCTCTCAGTTCGTTTATTTTTTAATTGTTTTTTAAAACATTTAGTTTTGAAAGCTAAAAATGTTTTTACTTTTTAGATTTAATTAAAATTTAAATATATTAAATAATTTATATATGAATGACGTTCTTTGTTTAAGCATACTGATGTTACAGAATAATACGATAAATAATGCATCACCAAGCAAAACATATTTAAATAATAAACACGCATCAACAAGAAAAACATATAATAATAAACACGTATCACCAACAAAGCATATTTAAATAATAAACACGCATCACTAACTAAAACAACCAGATATATGCACGCATCATCAACCAAAACAACCAAATATATACAAACTATAAACATGAATACAAGTGTATGTTTAACAAATACAAATATGACTGAAAATACTAAGGTGGAGGTGGAGGTGGAGGAGGATAATCTCATGGCCGAGGAACTGCAGGAAGCTGAATACCCTCACCTTCTGCATGCCTAAGCTCGACATGCACATGCCACGAGATCAGATCCTCCAACCGATCCAGTCGTCGCGTCTGATCAGACTGCTGCTGTAAGATCTGCGTCTGCTGCTGCTGTATCTGCAACAACTGCTGCGTGAGCTCGAGCTGCTGCTGCTGCATGTGCTCATGCTGCTGGATGAGCTGCTGCGTCGAATCAGCTATCCCCTGTATCATAGCCTCGACACGAGCGGGAAGCCGCACCGCTCTGTATATGCGCTCAAGATGCTGATGTGGCACATCCTGATGCGGCTCCCCCTCGCCATGTGGCGGCGGCGGCGGCGGTGGCGGTGGCGGCTGCTGCGGCTGTGGCTGTGGCTGCGGCTGTGGGAACACAGGCATAGGGTCCTCGTCTCTGTAATGGAGATCATTTGGCCCCGGCTGCCAAATGACCCCCCTCTGGAGCGAAAATCGAAGCCCGACCCGTGGGAATGTCTGCGCGATACGCATGCCAAGCACTGTCCGTCGATCTAAACGAACTGGATGAAAGGCCTCCATACCGGCAGGCTCCATATCTATAAGCCCGTTAAAACGAGCAATACGTGTCACATACACCCCCCTGAAGATCAGCCCCCTCTCCTGGCGGTGGTAATACGTGCTAAAGTACTCGGCGAGACAACGTGCAAGGTTGCACGGTCTCCCACTCAATATACAATACAAAAAAAATAAATCCTGTGAAGTGCACCACTCCTGGCTCATGCCACGTCCTGTAACAGACGAGGCAATGCACCGGTGCAAATACCGAATGAGCGGGTCACGAATACGCGTGACTCGGGCGCTGCGGTCAAAGGCGTCGTCGCCTATCCGAGGCCACCAAGCACTGACGACGGCGTCGTCAGCTGTATGAATAGCCGTCGTGTAGATCGGCATCTGAGTCTCCTGCTCGGTGTACAAACCGAGTACGCTCCCAAACTCGGCTAAAGACAAATGGTACGGGGCCCCGCAGAGTCTAAAGGAAACCTCTGCCGGCTGGGCCTGACCCGGCTGTGGCTGGAAATCAGGAGCCTGAGGCCTGTACCTAAATGTCGAAAGAAACTCCACAGTAATAAGTCGGTACTGTGGAGCATACGTCATCTCAAAAAGACGAGACCATGGCGTGTCCTCGCCGATGATCGCCGTCATCCTCTCCTGCTGGCCAAGCTCAGCCAGCAGGTCGTAGTCAATCGCCTTCTGGTTGCCCATCTCCTTCTTCAGTAGACGATCGCGCCTCTTACGATCGCTGACGATCGCGCCTTCTGGTTGCCCATCTCCTTATATTTAATATTTATTATATATAATTTATATTATATGTAATGATATTATATTAAATGTAATATATATAATTATATTATCTTTTATTATATTATTTTGTTTTATATAATTATATTATCTTTTATTATATTATTTTGTTTTATATAATTTATATTATATATAATGATATTATATATAAATGTAATGTAATCTAATTATATTATTTATATTATCTTTTATTATATTATTTGTTTTATATAATTATATTATCTTTTATTATATTATTTTGTTTTATATAATTTATATTATATATAATGATATTATATATAAATGTAATGTAATCTAATTATATAATTATATTATCTTTTATTATATTATTTTGTTTTATATAATTATATTATCTTTTATTATATTATTTTGTTTTATATAATTATATTATATATAATGATATTATATATAAATGTAATGTAATCTAATTATATAATTATATTATCTGATATTATATTATTTTGTTTTATATAATTATATTATCTTTTATTATATTATTTTGTTTTATATAATTTATATTATATATAATGATATTATATATAAATGTAATGTAATCTAATTATATTATTTATATTATCTTTTATTATATTATTTTGTTTTATATAATTATATTATCTTTTATTATATTATTTTGTTTTATATAATTTATATTATATATAATGATATTATATATAAATGTAATGTAATCTAATTATATTCAATAAATATACAAAGTTACAGAATTTCGTGGTGATAATATACTTCTTTGTTTGCTTCTATAATCGATCTATACCGTTGGATTCGTTCTTGATAAATCAGCTCCCACGCACCGGCCGCATCATTTCGGTAACGTTTCCAGACCGCACTTAGAGTTGGAATCGGATAATCCCCTTCCAACCTTATGTTGACAAAATGTTGTGGCATATGAAGAAAACAAACCACATTATGTTGTGGTATTGTCGATGGAGCTAACCATAACGGGAAAAACGTGACACACCCTTGTTGAGTGATAAGGTGAACTATAACGCCAAATCTTTGTGCAACAACGAGTCCCGTATAAGGCATAAGCATCCAATGTTCTTCAGGTGCAGGTTTGATATCAAACCAGTTTATGCTATGACGTATTGCTTCATATAAATTTTCATCAACGGAGTTAAGAACATATCTGTATGCTTCCCTATTGGTGTCCACTTCTTGTAACAGTTGCTGTCGAACGAAACCCCATTGATTTTCATCGAACCCTAAACCAACGGCTAAAGACCTGAATCCACAATTACCATCTGGCATAACATCTTGTATGTTGCTTACATAACAATGAAGCATTGAAGGAATGTAACGACCAAATCGTCTAAGATTGTTCATTCCTTCTGGTTTCACTGGCGAGGCAACTACCGAGTCATCTTGACTTGTCTCGAGTCCTTTTTTCCTTCTAGAAGACGTTGAACGACTACGTTGGATGGCGGGTCTTTGATGGTTTGACATTGCTGGAGTGAAAGAACTATGCCTTGGAAGTTGAAAACTACTCTCTTGTGAGTCGACAACTGCGCTTTGTCTAGATTCACTCCCCCTTTCTTGTTGAGTCTTCAATGTCGGACGTCCGCGTGTATCCTTCTGAACCAATGGCGTTTTCTTTTCACTTTTAAACGGAAACACCTGCGAAAGTATTTTTTTAACCAGACTCTTTTTCACTGACTCAGGTTTTGAATTTATTTCCTGCGTCACAAGACCCATTTGTGCTGCAACGTCGATTTCTTCGTCTTCTAGAAGTGTCGGGTACTTAGTGTCAAGTTTTGTCCAGAAGATGTCTATATCAGAAAGCGGGATAATCGTGTCTGTATACAAATGAAAGGAAAATAATCAGTTTACAACAAAAAAAAATGTAAAAAACAAACAAAGAGGAATTGATTACAGTAATTTGATACCTGTATTTTCGTATGTTGAGATCCGACAGGCACATGGCAAGCCACAACTTGTCCACAACTGGTGGCCGCATGACATACTACCTTGACGCATAACCTTGATCTTATTTATTTCATCAAGTAGTAAATCAAGAGCTTTATGTGAAACCTTGACACGTAAGTTATTAAACAAGGGTATTTTATGATGACCCATTGTCTTTATTAAACTTGTTTCAAACCCATGTTTCATGTTTACCTCCTGCAATTCTATCATTTGATCAACAAAACCTACCAGTGTCGAGAGCGAGTTATTAGTGGTTCTTAGATATCTTTTTAAGTTTGAATGTTGACTCTCGACTCTGTTAGTTGTACGTTGACCAAAGTTAGGCGTTCTGTTAGTCCAGGCTGTGACAAACATGTCTTTGTATGGGTTTAACCAAGTCTGAGTCACATAATTCAAAACCCCTGAAATAAAAAAAAAACTATGACATACGAAAACGTAATTTTACCAAAAATAATGATAATGATATTGAATGACGCTTACTTTGACGGTTATCTGAGACAAGTTGTTGGTACAGGCGGTTATAGTTGTAGTCGTAAATTTCAGGCGACGAAGAGTCACACAAATTCACCCAACGACCCTTAAACTTTTTCCAGTCACCGTCTGAAAAACTCGCCTTGCAGTGTTTTGCGATATTTTCGCTTATGTGCCACCTGCATAAATACCTGGAAGCGTGCGGAAAGACCTTACGACATGCATTCATCAGAGCAAGGTCTCTGTCGGTTATTATCACGCGGGGCTCCATACACTTATCTAGCATATCTTTTACTCGTTCTAGAACCCAATGATAATTTTCCTCTTTTTCTTTACTCACGAACGCGTGAGCAATACAAAACGTATGGTGTGTTGAGGTAACACCAACTATCTGTACAAAAGGAAGTTTGTACATGTTAGTCTTGTAAGTCGCGTCGATCATAAGGACATGTGGGAACGCACGCCACCAGGTGTATGATTTTTTATGACAAAAGAAAATTTCCTCCACGACATTTGTTTCAGAGTTTTCCCGAGTAAAGTATACGTAATTTTTAGTATGTAGCAGGTTCTCTAAGACCTGCATTGGGGTTGATCCGATTTTTTGTTTATTTTTAAATTTATGCTGCACATTGTATACGTCTCTACGGATGGAGACGTTGTTGGGATTATGCTTCTTTAGGCTGGAAAGTATGTTGCGTGGGTCCATGTGTTGCTCAGTCAGATGGTGCACCATGTTTTGTTCCTGCTCGGACATTCTTCTAACAAACGGGTGCCCCTCAAGATTTTGAGCAGGTTCATGGTTGTGTTTGTCGTTTCTGACCTGAAGCTTCCAACCATAAGAATCAGAGTCGTATATCCCTATTAATTTAAAAGGACACCCGATTTTCTTGCTACCGGTACGCCTTAAGATGGCTGTACTATTGTGTTCACCACCACGATCACACACAAGCCAGATTTTGTTGACCTCATCGGTCCCCTTCTTTTTCTTAGATCGTCCGGTAACTACGATGTATCCATTATCAAGGGCTCTAGTTTTCACCCATGCCATCAGCTCCTCCACAGAATTGAATATCTGAAAACAATGTTGTCATTAAACTAATGTCCATCTAACTAAAAACAAGTGAAAATATATTACCTCATTGGTATTCCAATCCATATTTTGGTATACAATGTCAGCTTCTTCCTTTTTAACGGCCACTTGGGGTGGTTGTGATTGTTCACCACCGTAACATTCCCTGTTAACGTCTTCATCATAGCAAGGTTCCTGGTTCAAATCAAACTGCCAGTACGAAGTTTGACCCGCAACCTCTTCGTTAAGATCTGGCAATGCGGGTCTATTTGTCGCCTCAGACGATTGCACACCAGTCTCATCCTTAAAAACATTATGATTAGTTTGTCATTTGATTAACAATAAAAGCAAGCATACACAGTTTCATACCTGATATGTTTCAGCCACACGCGAAACGTCGGAATATTGACCAAAGAAAAAGTCTCCGTCCCACCAAGACATATTTCAAATAAAAAATACGGCTGTAGTGTAGATATTTATTAAACGAAACAAGAGAAACTGGTTCAAGTATTTGGAGAGTGATTCGAGAGAATGCGTAATATTGTAACTCAGTATGTGTGTATATATGGACGATGAATTCGTAAGTTGCAACCTATTTGTCACGTTTTAAACATTAAACGCCACGTAGTGGTCACTACGCGGCGTTTAGGGTTAACCCTAAACGTCCCGTAGTGGCCACTACGTGGCGTTTGGGTCTAATCAACTGACATGTCGGAAGCTTTTGCAGAACCTCGTACGAAAACGCCTCGTAGTGGGCACTACGGGGCGTTTAGGTGTAATCATGGTACGTGTCGTTTGACCGAGCTAGTACAATTCGTACACAAACGCCCCGTAGTGGCCACTACGGGGCGTTTGAGGGGTGTGCAGACATTATTTTGGGGTGTAAGTTTAACACCACCCTATATTAATCATATTACCCTGTACTGACCGTATAAAAATATACGAGTAATATGGTTATGAATGTAGACATGCATGCCGTATAGAGTACAGACCCAAGGGTTGATGTTATAAATCACCTTATTAAAATTGTTAAATTCTTTTTATAACGTGTTTAATGTGGGCCTATTTCTTAATCTTAAATTATTATAAAGACGACAAAATGGAGGACAGAAAGCCAGTGGTCCCACCACACTTCAACAACGACAATGACAGGAGAGTCCTCGAACCGGTGTGCTGACTTCTGAAAATTAAAGGCTAAAAAGGTTACGACTCAGGTGCTTCTTTGCTATGGTCCGGTTCGATGGGTCAGCTTCTGTGCAAGACCAACCTACAACCAAATCTACCAACAGCACATAGGTTTGATGAACGAAAATGCATAAAATTACTGATCATCAAGATGAAGAACATCTTTTGATTAAACACAAAATTAATAATATCATCAGCATCCGATCGTAGAAGATTTCTTTCGTTGATTATAATTTATATTACATTAATTAAGTTCAAACATCAAGGTGAAAATCAAAGGAAAAGTGACGCAATTTTAGGATGTTCTTCAATCACAGGTTGAAAATCTCTTTCATCTCCAAGAAGATGAATGAAATCAACAATTTTCGCATGAGAAAATGATAATAACAAGAGATCGAGTGTTGATCTACTAGAATCTCAAGCTTTTCGATTACAAAAATCAAACAAATAAAATATCATGTGGAAATTCATATTCTAACAATTTTTGCAGCTTTGACCACCGGATTTTCCCTCGCAATCGCCTGACGACCGGCGGTTTTGTAGTCGTAGGTGCAGTCGTGACGATCGGAATACCGGTGCTCAGCGCAAAACAGATCGCCACACCGGCACCGGAATCCGGTAAAACCTACTCTTTTCCGGCAACCAGAGCAACGATTAACAACCTTCGTCGTCGTTTTTTCCTTCACTTCTTCATCCACCACCGCAACCGTCCGATCCACCACCAGATCAATCGATCCATCTCCAGACGTTGACCTCGCGGGAGACCTCAACGATCCAGATCTACCACGCGCGCGTTGCACCGTTGAACTAGACGACGTCGTTGCGTTAAAGCACTTCTGACACATGTTGTTCGTCGACGGATTTCCGACGACTCCGCAGTTGTTAATGCAGAGAGTCAAGGTTTCCGGTACGACCTTGAATTCCGTTTCTTCTTTCTCTGTCCTCTGAGCCATCTGTAAAGCAAACGTCTAAATAATATTAACCAGAAAACAAAAAAGATCGCCGGTGAAAAGTTGATCGGAATCGATGTCGCCGGAGATGTGAAATTTTGTTGATCGGTGAGAAAAATGGAGGATGAGGGAGGTTTATTAAGAGAAGGAAGAAAGGGCTGCTGGCTGTCGCAAAGAGACGCGTTATCATCATGCAAATGGTGGTTGACAAATGACCATTTTGCCCTTTAGACTTTTCGCAAGTTCCCAAAAGTGGGGTTAGGAGAAAGATTGCTTCGTCTGACGTATTTATTAGCGTTACTAATCTTTTCGTAACTTGTTGCGTTTAACCGGAGGTTTTACTGGTTTTCTTTTTTTGTTAATGGTCTGATACGACAACACTTAGACGAGATTTCAACCATCCCTTCGGATTTGACACTTTGATACGTACGTTCGAGCCCACCTCAGAAGGAATTCCAAAACTGGGTAAAACCCCTGACCTTGCCTCAGCAAATATGTTTCGGCCCGGATTTGAACCCAAGACCACTCATAGATAAGTCAAAGAGGTATCATTAGGCTATAAACCCTTTGGTTTTTACTGGTTTTCTAGTGAAACTAGTTTGTCTTGATTCAAGAATCGAATGTCGTCGTTAATACTTAAAAATAAGAGTAATTACTGAGATGGTCCCTATGATTTAATTGTATTTCACTCTAAGTCCTTAGCTTTCATAAATTACTCATATGGCTGCAAGTATAAACATTTGTAACACATATAGTCTTTATGTGAAGGTAATTTGGTCAATTATATAAATGTAATTTGATTACATACGGATTATATGTATTACAAATGTTTAATGTTTGATCATATGAGTAAATTATGAAACTAAGAAAGCAAGAGTGAAATAGTATTAAACCACATAGACCATATCGGTAATTTAATCTAAAAATAATAATAATAATTTTAATTATAAAAACATTTAAACAAACATAATTATTATTTAAACAAAAAGAATCATGTATTAAGAAATATAGGATTTGGTTTTTAATATTTTATCATTAAACAAAAAAAAACTATTTTGTTTTTTTTTTCTAATGCATGTCTCGGTCCGATTTTGCCTGTTTACTAACGAAGGACGTTTGGGTACCAAGCAGCCAAAACAGCCATTGCTTGTGTTTTTCCTGTAATACATGTAACAAGAAATTGAAATAAAGTCTAAACCAAAAAACCATTTGTAGGAACTAGTGTTGTTAAAACCAGATACGATCGATGGGATTGGGAACCGGCAACGCGAACGGTGATAGACCGGTTTTTTCCCCTTCTAAAATGAAAAAGATAAAATATTGGAACTAATCCGTATATTTATTTAAGCATATTTATATTTATTTAAACATAAATTATGTTTGTTTAGATGTTTTTGTGATTATTGTATACTTATTTTTTTGTATTTTTTGAGTATTTATGATGTTATCTAGTTTTGAATCCGATCCAACCAGTGAACTAGTAAGATTTCGTTTTAATGTCTGGTCTAGTTATGAAAATATTGTCAAGAACAAGGTATGCATATATAAGTTGTATATTGTTAATCAACTTTTTTATTTCATTTATCAACTTCGTAATTCACTACTTTATTTACTTGTAAAATAAGGGCAGGTGTAATTGTATAAAAGCTATCAGATCATGTTTTTAATCGTTAACATTGAACAAAAAATCACATATATTTCGAACATTTATTCATGTATTAAAAAAACTACATATATATCATTTCTTATATGCATCTTTATTTAATAAAAACTAATGTGTCTCATTCTTTATATCTTTATTATATTACAAATCCTCCAAAATATAAAAAGAATGAATAGTGTTTCGTGTTACAAATGCTCACAATGATAAAAAGAACGACTATTGGCTTTTTTTTTTATAAATCTAATATCTATTACACATAAATGAGATGGAGCGTAATATTATATAAAATTTCTAAAATTTTCTTCATATTAAAAAGTTTAGGTGATAGAATGATAGTAGTTTAAACTTGTAAAATTGTAAATTTCTTCAAGCTACTAGAGAATGCATCGTACATTGTAAATTGAAGCTTGTGTTTAATGCAACTTTGTAAATTTATGCAAGTAGTTAGAGAAATAATAAATTAAAAAAAAATTATGACTCGAATGATACTTTGATTTTATCGTATTTCATGTTTGATCTCCTGATTTTTGAAATTACCATAATGGTATCTACCCTTAAAAAAATTCTACATCGATGGTTTAACGTCTGATGCGGTTATAGAAACGAAGGTCATTTAATATATCGTCTCGTAAGTTTTTGTAAAAGAAAATGTTCTCCTTTGAGCTTTCATTCATACATGCATGCATACATACATACATACATACTTAGGAATTTGATCTATTAAAAAAAAATTTGCTTAATAAGAGTAAGAACCAATAAATGTTTGACATGTGACATGCTAAATATATAAAAACAAAAATCTATTTTAAAAAAATAACAAAATTCAATACAAAAATATAACAAAAATCCAATACAAAAATATAACAAAAATCTAGTACAAAAAAACAAAAAACTAGTGCAAAAAAAATTTAGTCCAAAAAAAACTATACAGTACAAAAAACACAAAAATCTAGTACAAAAAATACAAAACAAAAAAAAAATAATTTTGTACAAAAAAATAAAAAAAAAAACTAATACAGAAAACAAGATGTTATACCTAAATTGTCATGTTACATGTTAAACTTCTATTAATTTTACTTTTCTTAAGCAAAAAAGTTATTCATATTTGAGCTTTCCCTACACACGTATGATTTATAGATAAGTAATCAGCTGATTAATAATTAATCTATTGGATTGAGTTGAGAAAAACAGAAAAGAGGATAATATAGCTAGCTAGCATGGGATAAGAAGCATAATATATAGTTTACGAGGCATGCGATTTAATTTACAAATATTAAAACAATTATAAACAAAAAATCAAGAGCATCAAACTGCATTTAAAATATAAATATAGCTAGCATGGGATAAGAAGAATATACATCATGGCACCTTGGTGCACGGTCACAATTGATACAACTCATTTTGTTGTATTGTATTGTAATGGTTTATATATTTATTGGCACGTTGAAAAAACTTATATTATAGAAAACAACAGCCACCAGCATCTCTTTCTACACGTAGCCACAATATTTTAGAAATCGAAGGATTTGAATTACACGTGTCCAATCAAGATATATTAGAAACGTATTTTGTTTGACATTGTTTGCTATTTATAAATAGGGATGGCAATTTCAGACACAAACATGTTAACACGATATAACATGACTTTAACATGTTTCGTGTCAAAAACTGGTCGACATGTTGAGACTTGTTTATTTTTCGTGTCTAAATAGGTAAAACCCGTTAAAATGTACATGTTAAGGGCCCGTTAAGACATGTTAAGACATGTTAAGACTCGTTAAGACTTGCTAAGACCCGTTAAGACATGTTTAAAATTTAAAATATATAATATAATAAAATTGGTGGGTAACCGATTAGCTTCTAAAAATTTCTAATTGTGTAACCCTAGATCCTTAACGGGTTTCTTAACAGGTCATTTATAGTGTTAACTGTTAACAGGTTCTTTAATGGGTTATTTCGTGTTTATGTGTTTTTAACGGGTCGTGTTCGTGTTTGGAAAAACATATACGATAAGAATTCGTGTCATGTTCGTGTCTACCCATTTTGTGTTTCGTGTCTTAACACGTCGTATCTAAACGGGTCGTGTCTGACCCGTTATGACAGACCTATTTATAAATATACTAGGTTAGTACCCCGTGTATTACACGGATTAAATAAATAAATAAATAAAACGAATAATTATCAATGAAAATTTAGAAAATATAAGATGATTATTAACATAAAACACGATTACAATTTCGTTGATTTAATATTTTAAGTATTAAAAAAACAATATTATTTCTTTAAACACTAACATTTTTATAGTTTGTTTTTCTTTAAACATTGTGTTTCAAATAATTTTTTGAAAATTTTATAATTTATAATAATTTTTTTTAAAAAAGTGTGTTTTTAATATTATTATATTTTAATATATTAAAAAAATATATTTTAAAAACGTATAAAAACTATATTTAATATTTAATATTAAATTTATTTAATAGGAGAGAGAGGCGGGAAATAAAGGTTGTGATGCTCTAAAAACATGACATGTGGCACTAAAAACCTTTATTTATTAGTATAGGTAGATACATAAGGTATACAAGAATAGGTTAATATGACGCAATAAAAAAACATCTTGTTAATTGCTATATATGCAGAAATACAATTATTATGAGTGAACTTTATTCTATTTACTTATAGTTTATATTTTAGATTTTTAAAAGTTTTTCAAATGTTTTTGCAGATAATTTGGTTTGGGTTTTTTTTGTTTTTTTTTTTGTTAAGTGAGACGTGCGACCCTTTTTTTTTTCTTTGTTTTCATTTTCTCGCTTTTCACCATATTTTCAACGATCCCAAGTTATTTTGTTTTTTTCACTTTTTTTACTAAACAACCGAAAATAATATTCAAGTTATTCTCATAGGATAACCAAATTGAACATCATCTATTTTTATTTTTTCCCGTCTTAATTTCATTAGCTCGTTTATTTTATTCTCATGTTTATTAAATACCACATACAAAACATACCTTTAGTTAATAGAGCATAGAGAAAGGGGTTATTTTAAATTTTCAAAAAGTTGCATTCATGACATTTGTTTTATGAGTTAGGTTTAGGCATGATAAACATTTTAAGAATTCTAAGGCTTTGCATAATAAACATGAATGTTTTACAATGTTTAGAGACTCAAACAAGTCTACATTCGACTTATTATAGACTCAGATGGATCTAGATTTGGTTGAATTTGGACTCAGCCGAATCTTTCAAAAGACTTTTTTGTTTTTGTTTTGTAGCACCTTTATAAATCCTTGTATTTAGTTGTTTTTGTAACTTTCTAAAGAGATTTTTAGGTGAGATTGTGATTAGTGCTTATAATACTTGTTTAATCAATTAAATCTTGTTCATTTCATGTCATCATAAATTGATATCATTGATAACACATAACAAAACACACATTAAATGGATTTGTTAGGTTATGTTAAATGAATTTATTGGGTTTATTCGTGGATTCTAAGTTTGTGGCTTTATATGGTATTTGTTTACCAAGCAATTGACGTTTCTGCTATTAGTTGATTAGTAAATTGATCAAATTATTTGAAATCAAAGGATTTTTGCCTAACAAATGGAATCAGAGCTTTTGGAATCATACTTGAGTTTTTGATCAAGAATTGCCAAATTAACTTATCCCATTGATTCAAATTTGTTTGATTGTTGTTAGAAAAAAAACTTCCAATTTTGATTGTTTAATTATTAGTGGGGTTAATCTTGATGATTTATGACTCAACATTCCTCCAAGTTTAGATAAATCTTGTTGGTCAAATTTTAGAGTTTAAGAGCATACGAGTTTAGTCTTTCAGTAAAATTCTACTATTTTGGATCAACACTCCTTTTAATTAAAATTAGATTGATTTCTCAACACTAGCTGACTTATGATTTGTAGGAAATGAGTTCACGTTTTTATTATAAAACAATAATAAAATATACATAATAACAATACTCTCATTATTCGTAGAAAATAATCTAGTACAATACCAATTACAAGACTAAAATAATATAAAAGGTTGCAAAAATCGCTAGGCGCTCCCAGGTCGGAATAGCTCCTTGGAGCGAGTAATCGGGGAGTACTCGGCCCTAGTCGGGAGTACTCAGGTAAAATTCAGGAAGTACTCAGCCTCAGAACAACCCCTTGGAGCGAGTACCCGGCGAGTACTCGACCTTGGAGGCCGACTTTTGCAACAGTTAATAGAATTCATATACCAAACTTGTTTTGATCAATCTTTTCATTGGGTGCTCTAAGTATCTTATTCGACTATAACATGCTCCATGTTAAGTCTTCAACCAAGCCATTTGATGATGTTTTCAATCCAATATGTCTTCCACTTATTCTTCATTGCAACATGGATTAAACGTGTTAATGATCGTGGTTGAGGCACGTATTCAATACGCTTCCCTTAAAACATATTTCACGCCTCTTCTCAAGACGAATATGTCTGTCTCACAGGGTACAACAACCGAAACAGTTTGTATACTGTCGGGATCAACCTAGCAACTGAAAAAAATATCTAAACAAGAGCTTGAAGAGTCAAGAAAGTTGAAAATTCCTCAAAGTTTATGTGAGTTGGTATGTAGTATTCTTTCAACAAAAAACATGACACCAATTGTCTTGTATTTATACTACAAGATGGTGATTCCAAGGATCTTGAATTAACACATATAATCAATACATGTAATTTGAAAAGTTTTGAGTAATTTGAAAAGTCTTGATCATGGCACACTGTCCTGGTTCTGCAAGAGCTCTAGGAATTATGCCCCATAATTTCATTCGAAGCGATCCCACTTCTCTCTAACATAGGTGATTTCTCAGCAAATCATTAAAAGCATTTTTGTTTACCATGATTTACACAGATCATTAACCATATATTATGCTTAGCCTCACACAACAATGTCACTAGATCTTGGGATCTTCAATCAACTAAGTTAGGTCTCTTTCAAATATCTTTTTACACGGGCTTTAGTCACATTCCTCAACTTAATCTCTCACTAACCCTCGTGTTATTGGATCCAAAACATTATCCTTGACTTCACCAAGTCAACAATGATAATTTGTAATTGAGATAAGTTGTTAAAGCGTGTTCTTGACTCACAAGTCTTTAGAAGGATTTGAAACTCATTTCAAGGGTAAACACGTTTTCACCATGCCTTTGATAAGCTCTTTCAAATATCTAACTAAATTTTAATTTTACCAATTGGCATTTGAGCTCAATCAACTTGATTGACTCCATATAACCATCGTGTACCCCACTTGGTCACGAATTTGCAATATTTATTTGGATTACTAAAATCCTTATTACAAAATCTTTCACTTACTTGTATTAAGTGCAAGCAAACCCCACATTTGAATCTTATTAGATAACCATTTTCCAATTATCAATATGGTGTTGTGAAAAGTTCTCCTTTTTCACAAGAGGTTGAGAAACTTCTCAAATATTATCTTTTACAAACTCTAGAAGGTTGTTTCGTAAATGGCATATTCCCCCGCATTTCTTGCACTTTGATTAAGTTTGAGCAACTTCTCTTTTGATGAATTTGACACCTGTGATAAGATATCAAACATATATATCATTGTGTCATTGAGTTCATCCATACATATTACTCCATTAGTTCTCCTCATATGAATCGAATAGAAGTGCATCTATTTCGATGGTCATCTAAAGTTATCCTATTTTAAGTGAATGAAGTTATATTCATAAACTATAAACTTACAACTCATTCTCATGTCATCACATATATTGAATGTTTAAAGTTAATTTAATCTCCGCAGAGCATCTAAATTAACATGTATTAGTCTAGCATGCTTTATACTAAAATATTGGCATGTGAACAGAAGATGCATCGTTCTGATCATTCATAGCTCCTAGAGATAACACAATACTTCTACAAACATTCATATCTTCGTTTAGACAAGAATGATGAGATTTTTAAACCCTTGATTTAAGGAAACTTTATCTATTATATAGGATTATAACTCATTTGTCTTTAATCTCCAAGGCTTCACCATTTATTCATAAGGACTTAAACATAAGTCTTAACTCAAGTCACTTTGGTGAACACATTTATCACCAATAGGATGAATGGTATTTGTATAAAATCACTTAACTTTTGAGATATAGTCAACTAGATTGACACTCAACAACATGAGGAAGAGAAATATAGTTGAGTTTAGAGTTAGAGATTGTGTGGGATTTGACTTCTTGTCTCTACTTGCATGTCTTGGGCATATGCATGTATGCATGCATGTGTGTGGTGTATTATATACACACACACATACATACATACATACAGACAAACATGCATGCATCAATACATGCATACATATACATACATCCATGCGTATATACATGCATACAAACATACACACACATGTGTATATGTGTTTTAAATTATATTTTCTTATTTATAATTCGTATATTTTAATTATCTTATTTGAAATATTAAACTTATATATTTCTAATTATAAGTAGAATTTCAATTTGTGGTGAGTTTGATTTTTGTATTAGGAAAGAATAAATAAATAAATATATAAATATTATTTTTAAATTGATTAAACGTTTTCATTACGCTATTTACGTTTCTGGGCCGAGTAAAGTACTTTTAGGTTAACGTCTAATGTTGAATCGAAGTCAATCGGTGTTTAGGTCAAAGCCCACTATACGTAATGATGTATTCTATCAATCTTTCTCTAGAATATATTAGCAAGTAACTTTAGAAATATTCTAAATGATTATTAAAATAAAAAAAGTTCAAATTGGGCCTGAATTTTTGCAGTTGTTACATATATTTCAATCAATAGGATTTTTAGCTTGTCGCAAGACATTTGCATAGCAAGATCCCTTCTTTTGGCTTGGACTTAGGTGTTCCACGAAAGTAGGGTTTATCCCTAGAAAGAACACACTACATGTTTCATCTTGTACTCGTTCAAAGAGTCGTTGATATCAATAACAATCTCCATTTATTCTATCCATCTTAGAATTCTCGCTGGCTCCAATATTACAATCGAAGTCCTTTGGCTTACAAGCCACAAAATATTTTGTGCTTGTATCCTCACCAATTACTAGTAAGAGCTCCTCCGTACTGCAACCACCATTTGTTCCACCTATGCTTGCCCACGAAGCATTTCCATTTCCTTCAGCATTACCAAAAAGTTGAATCATAATTAATGGAATGGCTACAAAAAGTTGTTCTGCGTTGTGAGAGGCAATGTTTGGTTGTTTCTACATTTGACCATTTTCGATGAATGAAACAACTACAATGAGCACTTAGAAATTTGTACATGTCTCATAATATTTTCAGACCAATGCACATCTAAACATAGAAAATGTTTTAAAAAATACAGTTGCATTTTATTTGCCTATATGAGTAATCTTAAGTCAATTGGTTTAACTAATTCTTTATAATCAAAGGCTATAATACCAATTTATCACACTTCCACTATTGGCAAAATCATGTGAAAACGATGAACCATATGTCATAACGCGTTGAATAACGAGAAATATGAAATATACATTCATCAAGATGAGTTACTACATACGCTTGACACAATTCAAAGAGTAAAGTGTCTGGCCAGTCAATGTCTCAAAATAGCATGTCAAAAATAAATGTTCCATGTAACTAAAGTATATAATGGGCAAAACAACCCAACAGAAGCCAACAAAATAAAATGTCTTAAATTCATTAAAAAAAAGTCTTCTAAATCCTCTACAAATTCGTATTTGAATTATGCCGCTATTACATCATAATGTCTGTAATCATAACAAAGATAGATGAAGTTTAAATCTAGTTCAAAAGCAGCGAAAATAATAAAACAAGTCTTTAAAGTAGACTCCAAAATGCTAGGCATCCCAAGTTTCCCGTCACCTCTCCTTCCTAGTTTAACATCCTGAAATACATGTTTAAAAGAGTTTGGATCAACATAAAGCTAGTGAGCTTGAATAGTTAAAAACGTTTAATAAGTAAATAGTTTGTAGTCTTTGTAATAAACAAAGATAATAATATTTTGTTTGTTTGTGTACAATATTCAAGTCGCACAGCAAATCCTTCACCACCCATATGATCTCACATGACCATATGTTGGTGTTCTATCCCTGCATAGTTCATTTCCCATTCATGAACTAAAAATATAGTTAGTAATTATGCCACAACGATTCGCCAATCTCAGTGAGGATTCCACTATATATGAGGGTTTCTAAGATAGTGCTACCCATAATACTAATGGTCCCAACTAGGGTTAATTGTGAGATCCAAAAAGAGACTGCAATATGGGAAGTAACAAATCTCAAACATTACACATTAAAAGTTTTAATAGTATTCCATCCAAAACATACTAAAGAAGGGAGAGGTTTGCATGAGACTCACCAAGGTTATTGTTTGCAAATCGAGTAGTGAGTTGAGTATTTCATGTGGTTGACTTTCCTAAATAGGTGTATACATATGTTTAAAGATGTTGCTAAGATTAGACTTGGTTGCTAGTATCATTGTGCTCTATGGATAGTATCATACTTTACTCGGGCTCTATTTTCAATGTTTGTAAATTATTACTTTATATTGTATCTTGTATGTATGTAATTAGGTTTTTATAATAGGTTATTATGTACTAATCACATTACTTGTGTAAACTATATAAGTTATTAATTGGGCCTACTAAACTTGTTAAGTCGTTTAAAATCAATTATATGTTTATAAATTTCCATTTACCCAAATAAATATATACTTATTTAAATATTCTAAATTAAATGTTTAGTGTAAACATATTTGATTAAAATACATTGGTTTACTTAGTGGGCTTGTTGAGCTGATAAAGCCCATAACTGTTTTTCAATCATTTTAAATAAATAGTTTTAAGCCCATAAATTTTAGAAATTTTTTTCATTATATATGCAAGATTTTAAATATAATATTCTGATAAAAAATAATTCTTAGCTCATATTTATATAAAAACCTATTTTTACAGATTTCGTGTGCCGGTTGTGTACATAGTTTTGTGTTTAAAGAATCTATCATATTCCCTAGCATTCAAATCTTCGTATAACATTATTTTATATATTTTTCATTTATATATACTCTGTAAAATTTCAAAAATTAGTTTTAACTCCAAGACTATGTGATTTAACCATACAAAAGTATCGGTTTCGTAACTAGTATTGCGTAAAATGTGTTGTTAGCCATTTCAAACATCATAACATATCAAAATACAATATTATACATTGTGTATCATAAATAAATTTAGAAAATTTCCATAATTTAAATGCATCCATAAATAAACCATTTTAGTTGTTTTAGTATGTCAGTTTGATAATATAATGGTTTCAAGTTTAAGCCATGTTATGGATGTCTTAGAAAACATTTCTAAGTTACTTTTAAAATAATTTAAGATGTTTTTAACTTCTTGAATGTTTAGATTCATTCATTCATTGTTTGTGTCGGTTTTGAGATTTTAACGCGCTACGTACGTTTTGAACGTACAAGACGTTGCATACATTATGTTGCTTTTTATGTTAAGAAATTTTTTACTAATTTTAAGTTATATTGCATGTGATTTATATATTATAAGTGTTCGTGCGTTAATACAAGTGTTAAATGCAAACTAGCATGTAAATCATAACTAAACTAGTTAAATGAATACCCTTATCGATGTTGCTTCATCTTGACCAATGCTCTACCAATCCTACGTGTGGGGCTATTATATCCAGAGTTATCAGTAAATGTGGTTTACAAAAGTGTATTGGCTTTAGATGGAGTGAAGGTGCAAACTCGGAGGTCTTAGTTAAAACATGCAACCTCCATGCATGTGTGTTTTTTTAACTAAGCTCTCATACCCTTGAAATTTGATGGTTAAAACATATATTTTTATCGCCAAAATGTTTTCTTTTTCGTGGTTAAAATGAAGTGGTGATAAGATTACATATTTTTTGTTTTTGGACTTGAAAACTCATGTGTTTTGTACATGCAAACTTGTTGCATGTAAGGGTTTTGACTAGGGGTTCAAGAGCCACGAAATTTATACAAAATTTTACGTTAAATACATGTATTATGTGACACCCGGCAATTTCAGGTAAATTGCAACTCTTAAACTCTACGTATCTCACATTCATACTTGTTGCATTTCATTTAATTATGTTTAATTAGATGAGCTAAACACAAACACAAAACAATAGCTTGGACTATTATTGTGCATTACACGTTGATTAGGATTAATCAAGCGTGCAAACACTTCGTAGAACATGAACACAAACTATCGAAGATAATTCAAGGAATTATCGAAACACACACACGAGACTCACGAACGTTGGTGATCAAACAATAATCAAACTTATGTGTCCTTATGTGCTAATGTGCCAAACATGCATTAGGATAAGCGTTAGGAATCGAGCACGAGCGAAATCAAATCATCGAAGTCGAAAAACACGAAATTTGACCCGGCGCGGTACGCGACAAAATCATCGCGAAAGGCTTCGCGGTACGCGAAGAAAACCGGGATTCGAAACTCCCGAATTCCATCGCGATACGCGACAATAACTTTTGATCGGCCTTCGCGGTACGCGAAGGCCATGCAGATCGGGAAATTCTATAAAATCAACCCCAAACGCATTTCAATCGGTTTCTTCACACTTCTTCCGACTTTCCACTCATATGCTCGATCAAAAACCTCTGAGACCAGCATTCAAACTCCATAGAATCACTAGCAAGGCAATTTCTTGGTGATTGAAGATCGTAGGAGCAACGAGGAAGCTTTGGAAGCCATCCACGAGTGAAAACCCCATCGTCAGCCTTCATTCTAGTTTCCAGGAGCTGTTCCATCACAAATCAACGCTTCTAAGGTAGTTTCTTGTGTTTATCTATAGTTAGATCGCACATGCAATGGGTAAAAACCCACATGCAACTCCATACGGTTATTGTGCTTGATATGTTGGTGATTTGATGTATTAGATGAGTTAGATTTACTGATTTTGAGGTCTAAGATGTTAGATTTGAGTTTTGGTTTAGTCATTGGTTGATTTGATAATGTTTTGGGCAAACTTGCCATAAGAGGAAACTTTTATGTGCAAATCTTGGATTTGTGATAATCTAGACATGTTAGACATGTCTAGATGTTGTTAAATGTATATTGGAGTGTTTAGAAACACATTGGGATATTTGATTTTGTCAAAAATTTGGTTTTGTAGAAACTTACTAAAAATGGAAACTTTTGTAAATCAAAAGAGGGCTTTTGATGTTTTTGAAAGACTTGATGAACTTGGATTATTGAAACATGTTTAGAAATGATTTCTAACATATTTGGAAACCTTGATTTGTGAAAACGAGCTTTTAAACAAGTACTTACTATTTTAGGAAACTTTATTTGAGCAAAACGGCATAAATGGTGGTTTATGCGCAAACAATGTGTTTTAAGTGTATAAACGTGTTTTTACAATCATAATAGAGTTATTAGTTTTATGAAATGGAATTTCATAACCACACTTTCCTAAAGTGGAAACTTTCAAAAAAAATGGTAACTTATGTGACTAGAGTCATAGGATGCATTTTAGTGTCTTATGTGCGTCAAGGCACATAAACACAACAATCGTGTCACCAACGATTCGTCGAGTCAACACAAGTCAACACACACATACTCGGTTGAGCACACCGACACTTGGAGTTGTATGGAATACAACACATCACAAAACACATACTTACACCTATATGATCATAGGTGCTTACTAGCAGGTGCTAGCTTTCGCAGACGCGAACACCACATAAACCGGAACTGCTCTATCAGGTGAGTTCACGGCCCCTTTTTACTTTTCTACCTTTGGGGGAGAAAACACTGCATGATAAATTGTTTTTGAAAAACAACTCATTTTATTTACGTATGGACATGCTTTATCATTATATGTATATGTGTGGGCCCCTATCACAACTAAAAGTCCTCACGATGCTCCTCGGACCGTTAATAGCATAACGCCTAGCGTGGTAATCTTGAATAGTACTATTTGGGCCTGACAAGCCCCACTACACCCGACTGGAGGTCGGAACAGTGCAATATTGACCAACACTTTGCCATTGTCTCGTGATAACATGGCGGGAGGCACAATCTGTCAGCTTCGGTATCATCCACAATATAATATAACTGTATTGACTAGCTATCAATCGATACTGTATTGTCATGATATGTAAATCTGTAAAACTCTTACTTTAAACATTTTGATGTTTACTGCTTATGAAAAACCCGTGCTCTCACCAACCATTGTGTTGACCCTTTTACTCGCATGTTTTCTTAGGTAACTAAGGCACGCGCACAAGGAATCTAGGATGCTAGGATGGAGTCCATGCATCTACATATGTGTCTTAGGCTATTAAACATTTACTATCATTTTGTTATGTTATGACATATTAAACATCTTTAATCGCTTCCGCAACTATTGTTACTTATCACTTTGAAAACTATTTAATTAACGCTTCCAAAATTTATGAACTTTATCTGCTTTAATGTTATCAAACTTCCGCAACTCTGATTTTACAAAACTGTTTTATCCAAGTTATTGGATGTACGTACGCAACCAGACATGTAGGTCTCGCATGTTGTGTGACCGGAGACTGCGATCCTGACAATCTGTTGTTGCTCGCGCCCCGGAAGGGACGGGATTTCTCGGGGTGCGACATATTAGGTCATGGTTTTCCATATGTATGGAAGTGAATATAAAAAAGGTGAGCTTTGTACTTAAAACACCCATTTCGGTTGCATGCATCAAGTTGCATGCATGTGTTTTGGTTATGGCTTCAAACCTTCAACTTATATATGTTATAATGAAGATTATAAGCTGTTGAAAAACAAGTCTTTATTGTGGGTGGTGAATGTAGAAGATTTCATGTAAAAATCTTGAAGAAAAACAATTTTTTGAACATGAATTAGTTAGAGGCTTACCTTGAACTAGTATGGAACAATCCTAGCTTAAATTATTGACTTGGGAATCACTTGAAAGCTCCAAAAATGGCTGGAGAGGGGCTGGTTTACGAATGGTACAAGATAAGAGTGTAGAGAAACTTGAAATCTTGAGAGTTGAATTGTGGAGCGTGTGTATTAGACAAAATAGAGACATGTTTAAGAGAAAGAGAGAGAGATGACGATTGGAATGGAGAGAAGAGAGGGAAGGGTGTGGAGTGATGTAGTATGAGGAAGAGAAATATAGTTGAGTGTAGAGTTCGAGATTGCATGGGATTTGATTTCTTGTCTCTACTTGCTTGTCTTGGGTATATGCATGTATGCATGCATCAATACATGCATACATATACATACATACATACACACACATGTATATGTGTGTTTTAAATTATGTTTTCTTATTTATAATTAATATCTTTTAATTATATTATTTTAAATATTAAACTTATATATTTCTAATTATAAGTAGAACTTCAATTTGTGGTGATTTAAATTTTTGTATTAGAAAAGAATGAATAAATAAATAAATAGATAAAAACTTCAATTTGTGGTGATTTTTATTTTTGTATTAGAAAAGAATAAATAAATAAATATATAAATATTATCTTTAAATTTATTAAACATTTTCATAATGCTATTTACGTTTTTGGGTCGAGTAAAGTACTTTTAGTTTAACGTCTAATGTTGAATCGAAGTCAATGAGTGTTTAGGTCAAAGCCCACTATACGTAATGATGTATTCAGTCAATCGTTCTCTAGAATATTATAGCAAGTAACTTAAGAAATATTCTAAATGATTATCAAAATAAGAAAAGTTCAAATTGGGCCTGAATTTTCGCGGTTGTTAGATATATTTCAATCAATAGGATTTTTAGCTTGTCAGAAGACATTTGCATAGCAAGATCCCTTCTTTTGGCTTGGACTTGGGTGTTCCACGAAAGTAGGGTTTATCGCGGGAAAGAACACGCCGCATGTTTCATCTTGTACTCGTACAAAGAGTCATTGATGTCAATAACAATCTCCATTTACTCTATCCATCTTAGAATTCCCGCCAGCTCCACCATTACAATCGAAGTCCTTTGGCTTAAAGGCCACAAAAACTTCAAAGAGTCATTGATGGAATGGCTACAAAAAGTTGTTCGGCGTTGTCAAAGGTAATGTTGGTTTGTTTCTACATTTGACCATTTTCAATGAATAAAATAACTACAATAAGCACTTAGAAATTTGTACATGTCTCATAATATTTTCAGACCAATGCACATCTAAACATAGAAAATGTTTTAAAAAAATCAGTTGATACGAGTAGTCTTAAATTATAGTCTAAGTCAATTGGTTAACTAATTCTTTATAATCGAAGGCTATAATACCAATTTATCACACTTCACTAGTGGCAAAATCATGTGAATATGATGAACCATATGTCATAACGTGTTGAATAACGAGAAATATGAAATATGCATTCATCAAGATGAGTTACTACATACGCTTGACACAATTCAAAGAATAAAGTGTCTAGCCAATCAATGTCTCAAAATAGCATGTCAAAAATAAATGTTACAAGTAACTAAAGTATATAATGGGCAAAATAACCCAACAGAAGCCAACAAAATAAAATGTCTTAAATTCATAAAAAAAGTCTTCTAAATCCTCTACGAATTCCCGTAACTTCTGCGTATTTGAATTGTGGCACTATTACACGTTTAAATTTATTATACAAAAACCGCAAATGTTACACAAAGACACAAGTATATATGACTTGTTGAGATTTTAGATCTTCATCTCATTTCCAAACGTTATCGAAAAATGCACTGGATTTCAAAGTTGCCAAATTGTTTGATTGAATTCAGAAAGTTGCCAAAATAGCTATCAGAGTTTGGAAGTTTGTAGGATTTTATCCGGAATCCGGTCGATTTTTGGCCGATTTTTTGACTGATTTGGCCGCCAAGGCCCGATTTAGTCCTCTAGACCGGATCTTTATATTGTTCGATTAATTGGTCGATTAGCTAAATTGAAGCAGCGAGCAACCACCTAGCACCTAGGCATCTATTAATCGGTTGCATAGTACGATTTTACAATATTGTCTCGAATACTAAGGCACTAACACTATATGTAGGTATGATAACCTTGCAGGGATCAACCTTGTTACTAAAGTTACCTCTGGTTCTTTCATCTGGTTCCTAAGCTTCAACATGTGCAAATATTTCTTTTATCTTTACTTTCTTGAGAAGCCTAAAATTTTGTTTCTATGATTTTAGAAAATTATCTAACAATTTCTTGTTAAACTCAAATGAGTCATAGTGAATTTCATTAGCTTTTAACTCATTTATCATCTGAACAAATCTATGAAGCTCCCTTAAAATAATTTCACTAAAGATATAATAAAAGGTTAAACTGAACAAATCTAGATTTTATTATCTTTGAGCTTTCTTTTCTTTTTATATTTTTTATATATACTTTTTTATTTTTAAGCTTTATGTTATATCTTTAGTGAACAAATTTAGATGTATGAAGAGAATCCACTGACAACTCTTTAACAATATAATTTATTTTGCGGGAGATTAATAAGCTTACCTATAGGCTATAACTTGGGAGCACGAGCCTAGAAATTTCATGTGAAATGCTACATTCAAAACTTGGTGGGAGTTGTTTTTCTCCCTTTTTTATATGATAGTTGAGTATAAATGTGTTAATTTGGTATTTCAATCACAAAGCTGAACCTATTCAAGATAATTAAGGCTTGATTTAAAATTGGTGGTGACATGGGTCGATTCTTGTGCGCTCTAATTTTGTTTTTTTTTGGGTTTTTTTTCTCTTTGGACACTTTTTTTTTGTTTCTTATTAAATTACATTTCTCTTTATCCACAAAAAAAAATTACATTTCTAAAATTGTTATTAAGGTTGTAAACGATCCGAATGCATATGAATGAATCTTTGTTCGTTTTCGTTCGTTTAACTTGTAACTTGTTTACGAACGTTCGTTCATTAAGGAATTGAACTTGTTAACAAACGATTCACAAACACAAACGGACACATATTACTAAAATAATAAAAATCAACATTGTTAATCTTAAACATTAAAGATAATCATTTATATAGATATAAAGTTAAACACTTGATATAAAAATAAAAAAAAAATTATTTTCATAAAAAAAACTTAAAAGTAATAATCGTGATTGAAATTATACTAAATTAATGTTTTAAAGACTTTAGCTTCAAATTTAAATGTTTTTAGCAAAATACAAATAAAAATGATTAGATTTCTAGCTTAAATTGTCACACCCCGACCGACGGCGGAATACGTCGGGGCGCGAGTTTGACTGTTCATTAGCTCATGGTGCTATTATAACGTTTCAATATTTAAAGCATCATTATTACAAATTAATTACAACATTCATTGAAGCACAACAACATTACATGAATTCAATAATCAAAGTATTACAATTGAAAAATCTATACAATTGTTTCAAGTTTAACTAGGTCACTAAACCTATCTTATGTCTTCATAATGCTTCCTTAGCCTGTTACACATGTAAAATAGAGTTTGTCAACTATTTGCATAGTTGGTGAGTTCATACACTAAGTTTAAATAATAAGTATAAAAAGGATGCAAACTATAGCCTAATTAAATATGTATCATAAGCACAACATGAATACAAGTTTGAATAAATTGAATGAATGAATAACAATTGCTTGTGTCCAAACAAGTATCCTTACAACATATTAATTCAAATATGGCCATACTGTAATTAACAGTTATAATTCAACAAGTTTGCTAGGTGTACTTTTCACCTTTTTCACACAATGACAAAAGCCAATGCGAAGATGATATTTAACACATCTTAGGCTACTAAGTACTAGCTTGCTTGACTGGCAACACACATAGAATCACACATATAATCAACCCATTGTATAAGCCTAGCCTCTAACACATAAAGCTAACTAGGTCTAAGGCTTGCATCATAGATTGAATGAATATTAGAATGAATACTGTTTTTTTTAGCTAGTCCGAATGCTTGATAGAGTTTTCAAGTCAAAAGACACACGTCAACCTAAAGTATATAGGAATAACTTAATGAGTTTAATATTCCTAAAAATTCAAGTCTAATGTCATAAGACTATGGCATACTAGAGTATATTTATGTAGAATATTATGTTATAAGTATCCTTACAAGTCTAGTCAAATAAATAGAATATTACTTTTATATTCTATTTATTCATGTTTGATTAAAATATTATTGTATAATATCTTATTCATTTATTGTCTGTGTTGAAATTTATTGTTTTATGTGTGACCATATTGTTATTTATAAAATATCTTTTAGGAATTTTACAAATTGTTTACATGATTGTTTAAAATAATTACGAAATTTTATTCCATATTTTATTTGATTAAAACTTGAATTTATTAAGTAATTGAATTAAAATTTTACTTAAAGAGAATGAGCTTGTCTAAATAGATCTTTATGTATGATAATATTCTTGATTTTATAAAGTTTATAAAACCACTTTTATTGATAGAATTAATTCCATAAAATTTGTATAATTTATTTTTTTTCACAACATAGCTTTGTAAATAAATGTATAAAAAAAATATGGCAGCATTTAAAATCATTTTCGGTAAAAATATCAAAGTTATTTCGTTTTGAAATTTGGTTTTGTATATAAGAAAAATAAATAAATAAATAAATTCTGGAATATGAAAGATTTTAAATTAATGTTAATAATGATATTCTAATGTTTTTTTTTATGTTTATAAAAAAATATGGATGAAAATAGAATAAAATACCAAAAATATGGCAAAAATTAACCGGTTTAAACCGGTTTCTAACTCGGGCAGAAAAGTATCCAAGCCCAAACGTTGGGTGTCAAGAAACCATATGCTCCAGAGGTTCTGTTTAGTTTAGACCCATTTCAAAATAATATAACATGACCTGTTCTAGTTATCCCAAACTAATTCAAGTTCAACTAACCCGAAGAACCCTAGTTCTTCTTGATTCAAATTCGATTAATATGATGATTATGAGTGTCAATAACCATAGGGCTATTAATCTACATTAAAAACCGAACATAAAGAGTATACAACTTACTTGGATTGATTGGTTATTGGGTGAGTTCGATTGAAGCACAAACCGAATGAGGACGCGAGTTGAATCTGATGTTTTTCATGGTTTGGGACAGGGCTTTCGTTTCCAGCGGCTTCATAACTCGATCGCAAACATGTGTCTTGCTTTAATTTGATTTTGGTAAAAGTTTGAATCGATTTCTCCTTCTTGTTTGATTGGAACCTTTGGTTTAATGGTCTACGAAGGTAAACTTGGTATATGTTGAAATTGATTAATTGATTATGTCCGAAATTTGGTCATAAACGTGTACCAATTGTTAATTTGTGTTCAAGATTTCATGAATCTCGTTTTTGATTCTTAGCCGAGATTAGTGGGGTTTTGAACGTGGCTTGATTAGGAAGGAGAAGAAAACTTGATCATTTCCAGCTCAAGTCCTTGTAGTTTTACCTATTTGCACTTATGTCTTAAACTCTTTAAAGTCAAAATAGATTAGTTTAAGTTGTTCTTTAAGTTGTTCTTTAATGGCCCCTCATGTTTCTTTGGTTTATCATTTCATTATGATAATTTTGTAACACTTATAGAAATTGTTATATATATATTTAAAGTTTGACTTCTAAGTTTTAAACCTATAAAATTCTTATTTCTAAGATGTATTATTTTTTTTATTTATTATATATATGTATGTATGTATGTATGTATGTATATAGGTTTATGAATATGAACGTTGATCAAAGAATTCCAAAGGTTTTGTTTTATTACAAATCGAGCACGATTGTTCAAATTTTAACGGAAAAGCCTAGGGATTACATAAATATTATGGTATTAAAATAAAAATAAAAAATTTAAGAATATACGATATATTTAATGAATAAATATAATAAATGGAAATAAACAAAAAACAAACGTAAACTAACACATCGCCAAACGTGCATGAACACAGATGAATGAACACGAACTCTGTTCATGTTCGTTTATGCTCATTTCTTTATTAAACGAACGAACATAAACAAACTTTTCGTCAAACGCTTCACGAACTGTTCACTGAAAGTTTACAACTTCCAATTTTCTTTCAAGTATTAGGCTGTGTGTAATGTATAAGCCGCTGAGTCAGCGGCGAAAGAATTTTGAGCGGTGTCAGCGGTAACACCTCCCCCCCCCCCCCCGAAATGGCCATTTGGGGTTTGAGTGGTGCCCATTCCCCCGCTTCTCTTTATTTTTTGCCATTGGTGGATTAAACAC
Organism: Mikania micrantha; assembly: GCA_009363875.1. Classification (NCBI taxonomy): domain Eukaryota; kingdom Viridiplantae; phylum Streptophyta; class Magnoliopsida; order Asterales; family Asteraceae; genus Mikania; species Mikania micrantha. The sequence goes on along the minus strand of CM018686.1, from coordinate 38,630,225 downwards.
TTGAGACCCACTGTAGGGTTTTACAGTGAGGTGAAATGGCGCAGTAAGTAATGTTTTTCAGTAAGATAACTATTATAGGATTTTAATATTTTAAGTGAGATTATGACGTATCAGAAAATTTAAGTGGTGTGAGATTATACTGCGGTGAGAGTATCATTTAGGGGCTGTTTGTTTTTTAGAAAAACGTCTGCGAAGGTCTGCGAGACCTCTTTTGTCTGCACCCTGCAGACCAAGGAAAGATGTAGGGAGTTTATTTTATCGCAGACATTTCATTAAAAAACGTCTGCGAGACCTCTTCTTGGAAAAGAGGTGGACCATCATCTTCAAACCTCTTCTCAGTTTCTCACCCCCATCTCATGCTCACCGATCGCCCCTCATCTCCTGCTCACCACCGGCGGCCCACCACCAGCCGCATGGACAACAGCTCCCCCACCGCCGGTCTCCTCCACAGCCGGCTCCCCCACCGCCGTCGCCTCCCACCTCCATCGCCCCCACCGGTTCGATCTAGGGTTCGCCCCTTTTCAGTCGCGCCTCCCACCGCCGTCGCCCCCACCGGTTCGATCTAGGGTTCGCCCCTTTTCAGTCGCGCCTCCCACCGCCGTCGCCCCCACCGGTTCGATCTAGGGTTCGCCCCTTTTCAGTCGCGCCTCCCACCGCCGTCGCCCCCACCGGTTCGATCTAGGGTTCGCCTCTTTTCAGTCGCGCCTCCCACCGCCGTCGCCCCCACCGGTTCGATCTAGGGTTCGCCCTCTTCGACGGTTCATCCTCTCGATCTAGGGTTCTAGGGTTCACCCTCCTCGATCGGAGCTGGCCTTCTGCGGTCGGAGCTGGCCTCATCGACGGTCGACGGTTGGTGGAGGGGGACGATCAGAGGTGATGGTGACAGTGGTGGACGATTGGAGGTGATGGCTGGTGATCGGAGCAGACGGTGGGGTTGGGGGACGGTGGGTTGGGTTTTCATATGAAGAGGCTTTATTGTTTGAAGATGTTTTTGGAAAACAAACACCCTCAAAACCTCTTCTTGCAGAGGTTTGGTCCACCTCTTCTGTAAAAGAGGTTTGCAGATGTGGTCCACAGACTGCAGATGTTTTACCTCTTCAAAAACAAACAGCAACTTAGTAATACTCTCAAGGTTGTCGCATGCGGGTATAGTAACTTAACAAGAATGGACGGATTTATAGTCCGGCCCTCACCCGATCCAAAAACCAAGCCCACTGTTGAAACTTGAAAGTAGTAGGTTGAGAGAGACCGAAGGCAACCTGATCCTCTGCCGTTGTTTCTTCATCGGAGGTTCGTATTCGCTCCGGTTAAATCACCGGCCGATTCAACCTTTTTTCACTTAAATTACAACATGTATGCATAATTTCTTGTCACTCTTTTAATGTTAAAAACTAGGGTTTCTTCGTATCAATCCATGAAAATCGTCGTTTAAACTCGGTAGAATCACTTTTTTTTTCCAGTTCTTGAGGTACAAATTAGATGTTTATTTTCATGATTTCTGTTACTTATGTTGATTTTGAAATGGTTACCGGTATACATTGATGATTAATTTGTATTGCTGCGTGTTTATTGATTCTGGTTAACCTAGAATCCATGTTATGTAGCTGCAAAGTTCTATTCTTGATGGACGACTAATGAATAAGCATCTGTTGAATGTTTTTCAGTTTGAAGAAATTGATCATTACCAATAGCTGACAGGATTGGACTTGAGGATTGTGTTTCTCGGGAAGGAAAAGGGGTTGATGGAAAGTGCTGATGATTTAACTTTTAAGATTATTTTTTCTGGAGATGGAGCTGGAAGGTTGCGGGATCAAGTGAAGGAAAAGCTAAAGGAGTTTATGGGAGACTACACAGATGACACTCTTGTGGTATGTTGTGTCTATGTTTAGCTCTATCGTGATAATACACATAAATTGGTAGAATTGATCTGTTTGTTTTAGGAATTATCCGTTTTCTTTTCTTGTTTCTTGATACATCTAATTTTACCAGGAACATGTGACATCACAGGTATTTGTATGTTTATTAGACCACTTGCAATGCATAACGATGCATTTACTACATGCATCCTAGTCATCACCGACGCATCAACTATTTACCCATCATTCCTACATGCATCCTCTCTCATCTTTTTTAACTCCAACCCATCCTTTTCACATACATCCTCTCTCTACCCCATATTTTTCTCACACAACCCTCTCTCTCTCCATTTGAATGCACGTCCCCAAGTGCGTGTGAGCGACGTGCACCCCTTTCTCCTTTTCCTCCAGTGCGCCCCTCCCACATATATCCTCCACTCACCTCATGTAGCCCCCTTCACGGGCGCATTGGATGCAGCCTTACTGTTATTTCTGATATATCTTATTTTGTCATCATTATTTTCTTTTTCTTAATCTAGGAATTATGGTGAGTGTTGGTATTGGTAGTAGCTATAGATTTGCTTTTGGGACATTCGTGGCACATAATGTGTTATAGAAACAGTTAGACATTAGTTAGGCGATGGGTTACCAACTAGGGATTGATCAGGAATTAGGATTAATTCACATTGAAATTTTATATGTGATTTTTCAAATTCATACTAAACAAACAAACAAATGTACCCATTAAGGTCTCATTGATTTTTCAAAATCATATGTACACCAGTTTTATGTATAATTTTTCAAATGCTTCAAAGATTTTGACCAATTTTTATTGAGGATAACCTGAAGTGAAACAAACACTGAACTCACAGTATATAATCAGAATCACAAGACTACAACTCAAATACAAAGAATCAAATATTAGAACTATAAGTTAATAAATCTTAGAAACACTAAATGAATAATCTGGAGATTACAACAAAGAAATACAAACACTCTTCTGGTATGCTACCACATCATCACAGATTAGCAAAGAGATCTGGATGAAACACTTAAGAACATCAATGAAGATGACACCAATAGCCGAACTAAAATAGAAACCGAAACCGAAGAGGACACCAAGCAGAAAACGGAACACACAAGCATAAATGCATATATATACATGCGTAATTACACCTAAAACTAAAAATATCACCTTTATCCTTAAAAACTCTAAAGATCCAAAAATCTCTAACCTTTATCCTACATCTTCAAGAATTCCTTAGAGAGGTGCAAAGCTAACAAATTCTGTCTAATCTGTTCATCTCATGTCAATCTTGGTTTGCCCTTGTTCCTCTTCCCTTCAACCATAAGAGTCTCCACCATGGTTGGAGAAATCGCTAGTCGCTAGTTGGTCGGTGAGGTGGGGACTAGGGAAGTAGGGATTAATCGGATTGAGATTTTATATAAATTTAAAAAATTATATATATATATATATAAGTTTGCAAATAATCTAAGATTTTATCAAATTAATTCACATTGGCTATTGATTTTATTTTTTTAAATACCCAGCCCATCCATCTAATAAAAGCCCATGTTCTGACTTTCAAAAAAAGCAATTCTCGTCTACTTGGGCTCTGGCTACACTCTCGACTACGCTTCAGTTGATCGTTGTCCAAATTAGGGCTCCGGCGAGCGTCGTTCTTGTCAATCGAAGTCGGAATCGTCGTTCTCAACGAAGATCGAAGGTTTGTTTTCCATTTTCTTCTCGTATTCGCGGGAAATCGGCCTTTTTTTGGCCGATTGGTGGCCGATTAGGACCGATCAGAACCGATTAGGTCCGATTTTGACCGTCGTTGACCGACTAGCGATTAATTGGCCGATTTGAGGAAAATTAGTCGGGAACACCCCGATTAGCGACTAATGCCGATTAATCAGCCGAGTAATCGCGATTTTTACAACCATGGTCTTCACTCTTCGTATAGGTTCCGTCATCTGTCTTCTTCATACATGCTTGAACCATCTTAGTCTTCCCTTTCTTAGTTTATTTGAGATGCATGCTACCACTAATCTTTCACTAAAGACTTTCCTAAATCTTCTCTAAGAATGCCAACTTTTATCATGATGCTAGATGTATTAGAATTTTGAATAAAGTTGTTAAAACAGTTGCTTTTCAAATCATTTGAGCCTTATGAGGTGCTATTGTATACGCTGCTTGCTAAAAAATTAATTATAATAGAAAATGAACACATGAAGCTTTTTTTTTATTCTGTTTTGTTCATTGTTGTTGAGAACGTATATTTATTATTCCTCGTCTTTGTTATGCCACATATGTGAAGTCATGCTTGTATGTAGTCATATTTTGGATCCTGTAATGTTCAATAATATCACTTTGTAATGTATGGATATGCGTTTATTCTTAAAACTTTCATGAGGGTTGAACACACTCGGTAAAATAAGTGTGTATTTGGGTCCAGGATCTATGGCATGGTTGGAGAAATCGCTAGTCGCTAGTCGGTCGGCGAGGTAGGGACTAGGGATTAATCGGATTGGAATTTTTATATAGAATTTTTCAAAATTTTATATATACACACACAAATACACACAATATAAAATTATTGGCCCGTTGACTGATTTTTTGCCCTTGGACCGATTAATCCGACTTCCCCGTCTAGCCCCGACTAGGTCCGACTACCGATTTTTGAACCGACTTGGTTAAATTTAATCGGTATAGGGCCGACTAACGATTGATCGCCGATTAATTCCGATTTTTACAATGATCTATGGGCACTTCTATTATGAGATACTTGTGTTTTTGTAAGAGTATCTTTCTATTCTTAAACTGATACAGAGGTTTTAGAATTTGTTTTGATGAGATGATGTAAACCTAGATTGGTCAAAAATTTTCCAATTTAATTTTTTTCTGGCCTTCTGAGACTTACTATAATACTATAGCATCTGCCCTTGTGTTTTGTCAGGACAGTTGATTTTTCAGACTAGGGATTAAACATATTAGGTGTTGATATAGATAACATGAAAAGTAGTTCTCAGTAATTTGCAACTTTGGATGACCTCTTCGAAAATACCTATGAGGTATTTAGAATCATGTTCTGTTTGGAGAACTAATCACATTTCATGGCTGTTGATTTAGTTAATTAAGTATTTTGCTTCTGTAGGAATATGTGATCGTCCTTCTTAAAAATGGCCGGCGCAAAGAAGAAGCAAGGAATGAATTGAATGTCTTTTTGGGTGATGATAGTGACTCTTTTGTGTCTTGGTAATACATTTGTATGGGATTGTTTTAACTAAAAGCTAGAGGTGGCAATTTTGATATTCTTCATCAAAATGTTCTATTTGGGTTATGTTTTATCTTAAAGGGTAAAATAAATTAAAATGTTAGTCAAGAGAGAAATGGGCCAAGTGTCCCCAAAATGTATTTTAATTGAATAATACTTTTCAAATTATTTTTATTCAAAAAATAAAATTACATTATTATTGTAATAATATAATTTTTGTAATCGTATATGACACGTTAATTTAGTCAAATAGTATTAAAATGTAGTCAAGAGGGAGATGGGTCAAGGGTTTCATAAAATGTATTCTAATTGTGAAAACAAATACCTTTTGTTAAAATAATAATACAACAAATATACTCTGATTGTACTACAAGTTGGGTGAGATGGGGGCAAGCCTTGCCTCTATCCATGGGGTTTAAATAATATAACTTTCTAGATCATATTCAACCCTACCCTGAGCAATTAGTTTTTATACAAACCACAAATCTGTCTTTATGCAAATCAATTACTCAGCCCACCTATTTTGCCACCTTAGCAAAAATCTTTTCTGTTTCTAGGTTTTTTGATATCTCCTTTCTTTGTGCAGGCTGTGGGATCATTTGCATTCCAACCTAAAATTATATGCACAATCTAAGGAATCTCGTCTTACTGATGAACAAGTGTCCAAACAGAAACCTTTGTCTGAACCAGAGGTGATAAAATCTGATAAATCATCCAAGAGTCGAAGAATCAAAGATTGGAAAGGGGTTATAAGAGATCCAGCTGAACCACCTCCACTTCGCAGTGCTGTCGTTGCCAACGTCCATTCAGATGATAAAAGTCATCTGAATCCTTCAACCTCACCTGAACCGCCTATTAACAGAAAAAGAGGTCACAGTGGTCAAACAGATCACCCTGATGAAAGTTCACGAGTCAAGGTTGGAACTCTCCCTTCCTTCCTCTATCCATTGCTTCTCAATACATATCTTAGTACATGATCATTTGTTTACTTTCAGAGAGAAACAGTTTCTAGATCAAACCCAGGTGGAGCCTCACGAAGGCTACTGCAATTTGCAGTTCGAGACGCGGTTGCAACTTCTCGGTCAACTGGTTTGACTTCCGAGCCATCATTTAAACGTTTACGATCTGCAGTTTCTACACCTACCGATGACTCGGCACTTGAAGACCGCCCTCCAAGAATCCGTTCGGTTGCTAGAGTGCCTAAAGCTATGGCGGTTGCCATCAAAGCTGTAGCAGATGCTGCTCAAGATGTTGTAAAAGTTAAACCCTCAGGAAACGTGTTTGACCGTCTTGGCCGTAGTGGTTTAGATACATTCACAGAAGATGGAAAACACGAGGCAGATGTTCCAACTTATTCTGGGCATCATTCTGAAGGTATTCCTATGATGGAACATGATGTGGGAATGGCTTCTGAATTTGGGCATGATAAATCAGGTGGACGTGTGGGTAATAATGATTCTATGATGCTGCACTACAATGCTGCAAATGTTGTGGATGGGATTTCTAATAAACCACGCAGAGATTTGAATATTCCTGTTGCTAATTCCGATCATATGACGGTGAATTTTTATGCCAATGTAAGTAAACCAAGGGCTGTTTTGGATTTGGAAGATCAGAAACTTGTGCAGGAGAAACTGTTTGGTTCTGGCAACAATAGCAATGGAAATGTAAGATTGTATTCAACTTAGTAAAATGCGTATTTGTTCAGTGTCATTTCCTCTTAAATAAGTTAGGAAATGGAAGATTGTGTCTTACAATGGATTTTTGTAATCAGGCGGTACCTGTTATACACGTGGAAAGGGAGGTCCACCAGAAGACGCTGCCAACAACTGGTGAGTGATATCAACTATTTTTATTGTATTTTTTTTTTCTTCATGTATACTTGTATATCACTCACTGAAATATAAAAACATTCAAAGCATAATTTAACTGTTTAAAATGAATTATATTCTAGTGCAATAAATAATTTATTTGGTCCTTCAGGCATCAATCCCACCAGTAGATCTATTGAAGATGTGGATTCACGCACCATCTTTGTTAGCAATGTAAATGTCAATATTTCATACAAAAACATCATTAGAATTTATGTGAATTTTTAATCTGGAACTGTTCATTTTTTACAGGTCCATTTTGCTGCTACTAAGGATAGTCTTTCTCGGCACTTTAACAAGTTTGGGGATGTGTTGAAAGTGGTTATATTAACTGAACCTGCCACTGGGCAGCCGAAAGGGTTTGTCACTGTTTTCTCTTGTTTTGGTTTAGAAAATAAAAAAAAAAATCTTGCGAGATAAAAGTAATGGGTAAATGCTGTGATTTATGAGTTTATAAGCATAGTGCTTAAAGTAATCAGGATCATCACTTTGTCATTAAAAAACCAAAAATCCTCTGTAACTTAACATACAACATTCCCAATTACCTTTAGCTTTATATTGAGTTTCTGTTGTTATTGCATATGCACTGACAACCTCCAATTTTTTAACTTATTTTTATTCAAAAATATTCATTTTCTTTAATATGCAATAACTCCAATATAGTTTGTTTTTTATTCTAAACTGGCTCCTTCTGCAGGTCTGCTTATGTGGAGTTCATGAGAAAGGAAGCTGCAGAAAATGCTTTGTCTTTGGATGGTACATCCTTTATGTCACGTATTCTTAAGGTGCATAATGATCTCCCTTAAGTGTTTGTGTGTACATATTATTTCTTTTTTGATGAACTTCTTGATCCTACTTTGGAGTTTATTTTTGTGCATAAATTTTAATTCAACTGCTTGAGAAATTGATACATGTGTTATGTGTAGTTGCCAGATTCTAATTTATTGTGGTCTATTTAAACAGTTTTGTGTTCGAAACCGACTAAATTTCTTAAACCAAAAGTGACTAAACCAAAGCGGCCTTGTATTTTCATTGTTAAATTTTTATTTTGGAATATGCAGTTATGCATATCTATTATTCTCATAATTCATCTTTACTATTTTTGATAATTTATCATGAACCAATGATTTGAAAAAAAAAAAAAGAATAAGAAAACTGATTCAAAGTGCTAAACTGAGGACTGTTTTGGCTTTTTAGGCCTACCCAAACCATAGCTGGTGGTTTAGGCTTTTAGCCCAGAGTTCATTGACAAAACCCGCCGAATTGGATCGTGATTAGTGAATGCTTCTAAGATAAAGTCAGTCACATTACTATATTTTACATGTGACTGTGCTATTACAATCCAAGATATATGATATGAAGTTCAACCAATGAATATATCCACTGTTTGACTTTTGATAAGATACAGCTTTTGCGTGTTACAGGTTGTAAAGAAAAGCTCAGGTCTACAAGAAGCTGGTGCACCAGTCGTGGTAGGCCCTCGTGGTGCTTGGGGTTCTCCATTTATTGCATCTAGATTTGGTAGAGTTCCTTTCCCGAGAGGTGGCATCCGGTCCCGACTCCCACTAAAAGTTGGCGCAAGAAGCTTTCAGTGGAAACGTGATGCTCAAAGTTCATCGTCTGATAACATTGCGAGTCCTACCGCCATTCTGTCTCCCACCACCCCCATCCGGAGTCTCACTTATGTTCGACCTGAGGCCGCTAAGTCCAACAATGCCGCCTGAAACTTTAATCATTCACACCAGGTTCAGAATCTCCTGAGAAAAGTGGTTGATGATGACTACTTTTCTTTTTGAAGGAGGATAAACAGGAAAAAGGTTAGTGATGATCATTTAATTTTGGGTGGGCATTTTTGTGGCAATTCTTTTCTGGGTTCAATTGGTTTTTATGAAAGAGGATTTGGTTATATGAATGAAGAGTATTTTGAGTTGATGTAATAAGAAGATAGATGCCCATATTTGTACCTCAACATATAACTCCACCTCTTTCCAAAGGATATTTTTAAACCCATAGTCTCCCCTTTCAAAAATAGATGGAATATCATGAAAAAAAATTAACTATGGAAGAAGATATGAAAGAGGAAAGTGTTTATTTTGTTTCTATATCTTTCTTTGTATTGGATGAAGTTTATTGGCTAATGCTCCTTTTATATGTGTGTTTATACACACAGACGAGGGTTTAATTTATGAGAACTGATCAAATAAACTCTGATGGAACTCATTCATGATTTCCCACAATGTAAGGGTCGGATTGTTAAATCTAAATGAAAAATCCTAAACCCTAAAACTAAATCTTGAAACCTAAATTAATCAAATATAATTTATAATTAACAAAGCTTGAGGTAGTTTTCTTCTATTTTAATTTGAGGAAAAAAAAAGCTAAGTGGTATAAAATGTTTCGTTTGGACTTTTGGGTGAGAATTCTTTAATACTTGCAAGAGTTTTCTTTCTTTTTTTTTACATGCTTAAAAATAGTTTTTAAATTCTTAATTTTAATGTTTAATTTTATGAAAATTTAAGAACCTTTTTACACAATTATAAAATGTGTAAAAAAGAGTTCTCAGGGTTTTTATAAAAAAAAAAGGTAGTTCCTTAATTTCTCTATATATTTATATATATAGACGGAGTAAGCAAAAAAAAAAAAGTATTGGTGAATGTTAACCTAATTACCTCAAAATAAAGAATGGCAACAAATTTATACATCTGACTCGGCATATTTCTTTTTGAAACAAACTAACCAAAACCAACTGACGATCAGCGGTTAATCGAACCTGTTTTAACTAATCTATCAGTTGTGGCTCTGAGCCTATGCTTATGGAAGATCCCATACCTGACCAATCACTTGTGGCTATAAAAGATGCCAAAACCAACTCATAGCCAACTTTACAAACCTGTGGTTTGTTTTACTTTATGTCCCTAAACCAATAACTATGTATGTGTTTGTGTGTTAAAATTGTAACGGGTGTCTTGTGATAGATTGAGTTGGTGTTGTAATTTGGTTTATAAATAGTTGATAAATACTCTATTATTTTGATTGTTTGTGTTCGTATTTAGATTATATAAACATTTGGGTTGGGCAAATTGCGTTTTTTAGAGCTGGTTCCAAACGGTTCCGGTTCCAGTCGACAAAGTTAATAACCGGTTCCGGTTTTTGACCGGTTCTAACAGGTTTTTAGCCGGTTCCTGTTCGGGTTTTGGCGGGTAAAGGTGGAACCGGTTCCGGTTTTCTGGTTCCGATTTCTCTAAGAATTCGGAATTGCCTGTACCCACTGGTTTGGGTTTGACCGATTCCGGTTTGGGTTGTCAATGCTGTGTTTTTTGCCCACCTCTAATATAGATTGGTAGATTATGCATTATATTTATATTAGGATCATAAATATTGATAGGTGATTTCGTGTTATAAACCTATAATTTGGCTGACAGCTTGGGAAGGTCCATGCACTAACCGGGATATGTGGTTAGATTTTTTCTTTGAACAGATCTCGTAACTCAACCCAGATAAATATTTGTTTTGAGCGAGACTTCAATCTAAAGAAGTCAAAAGACTACTGATAGGTTAAATGTCCTTTGGTATGCGGTTATACTAGAATACCATTTTGAAAGCTTGGTGATTGTGAAATATAACAAACATTCCAAGACAACATTAAAGTGATTTTAATAAATAGAATATAAAGAATGAAAGTTTTTATAATGAAATATGTTTTCCATCTCAAAATCAGCCATAATGATTCTAGATTTTCAACTACAAACTTCAAGATAACTAGAAAATCAAAGTTTAGAAACAAATCTATTAAAATCAATTTTCATCAATAAGAATAGATTGGAAATATTCACAAGTTTTCAAAGAGAGAAAGAATGAGTGTGTATTTGGTAATAAATAGGATCAAACATCAGATTACATTATTGTACTTGATTTGCGACTTCAGTAAATGATCACAATATTTGAAGTAGAGGTGGGCAAAAAACCCAGAACCGAAACCGACAACCCGAACCAGAGCCAGAACTGTTCGTACCCAAATCGTTGGATACAGACGGTTCCGGATTCTCAGAGAATTCGGAACCTAAAAACCTGGAACCAGTTCCACCTTTAACAGGCAAAACCCGAATCAGAACCGGCCAAAAACCGGAACCGATTATTGACTTTGTTGACCGGAACCGGTTCCAAAGAAAACCAGGTTTGCGCACCTCTAATTTGAAGTTCTCTTATTCAGCAAAAGAACAATATCTTATGTGATTGAGTATTCATCTATAGATGAGCATTCTAGTAAGGATAAAACTTCTTCTGCAGATGATTGTGATTTTTTTTCCAGATCGATTTAGTTTTGTTCTGTTTTTTTTTTTGTTATTGAATTAATTTCACTACCATGATTATCATTCAAACCCATTGTTTGGTCTTTCAAAATCACTCTGCACGGTGTTTGTAAAACTCGAAAAACCCCATAAACCCTAAATTAATCAATGTTCCAATTGAGTTTTGAACCTTATAACCTTAACTAGATTGAACATCAACGTATAAAACTAATTTAATAATATTTTCATCAATTTTGTACTAACTCTTCAAAACCGATTTTTCATATACTGTTTTTGACTGATTTTGACTTTCTGATAAAACTTGGACTCTTACGCTCTGTTCCCGAGTTCATTTAAGGAGAGAAAAGAAAGGAAATGGAAGGAAATGAGAAACTTTTTTTGTGTTCATGAGTTTCATTTAACGAGGGATGGAAAGGAGGTTTCATTTAAGGAGGAAAGTGAAGGAAAATTAGGCAAAATTACTTGGTTTTTCTTTCCATCCGATTTGGAAGGAATTGGAAGGAAAGAACTTTATTTATTTTTTTTTATTCCTTTCTTTTTCTTTCTGTTCTCTCCTTTAGTAAACTCGGGAACACAGGGTTAATGAAAATTAGGGTAAAATAACCACATTTTGAATTAAATTCTCATCAAGATGACCATGGTTTATGAGGATGACATTCTATGAATCAAAAAACCATCCAGATTAGCTTCTTCTTCAGACTACTCAATGTAGAGATTAAAATAAGAATCTTTCTGTTCACTTCCAATTGTACCATTTTGTAAACAAGTTTGTGCCCCTTGTAATTAGATTTGCGTATCTCATAATTAGATTTGTGCCCCATTCAAAATCAAACAAAATTATTTAAAAACAATACATTTTACCAATCGTGGGTACCTAGGGTGGTCTACTGGTCTATCCCCTACCTAATCCTTGCCTCCACCTCTGCACATATGCCTATGATTTAATATAATGTAGATTTTCTTGTTACAAAGAACTTATAATATTATTATGTAACGGACAAGGAAATAATGAAAAAGGCAAGAAAACTCATAGTAAAATCAACATATATTTACCCTCTGAGTAAATACATGGTGAAAAAACTCCTATATCTACCAATGTAAATTACATTGGTAATATATAACTTAAAAAAGCGTAAGAAGGGTTGATTAAAGAATTTGTTTGATACCTTATATCAACAATCAATGGTGGGCCTACGAAATTTTTCAGTGTTAGGAATTTTTTTTAATAATTATTTGTTGTTATATATTTTATTTTTTTGACCTATTCAACTCTACGTATACAACAAGCGAGCCCGGTAAAAATCCCAATTAAAGTGGGGTCTAAAAACTTGTGCACATGCATCGTAATTTATATACACATCTATGTGCAATTGTGCATTCATAATCACATCTATGAGTTCAAGTGAAAACTTCAATATTTCATGTGCAAATCATATTAATTGATAAAAAAACATTGTGAATTCCTATAAAGAGAATTGATGAGATGTATATTTGTCATTGATCAAGTCACAATCTACATTAGATATAATCAATATCAAAAATTTGTAAATAAAGTCTTTATGAAAGAGCAAGAATTATATAAATTTTCAATGCATGTTTTTCATACAATTGATTAGAAACTCTATCCAACTTTATTTTATTATAACTCACTTAATTTTTATTCAAATCAAGTGATTCTTATATCCTGCGAATTCAGCCTACTGGTTGGGGTTTCACTAGCCCTGCCATGGGTTCAAGCCCTGCCATGGGCGATTTAAAGGACATCTAGATAAGGGAATGAATCTTGAGTTTAATCTTGGGTTCTGGACCAATGGGGGGCGAGGGTTTACCCATTTCAGGGGGTTCTCACTCATCTGGTGTGGCCGTGACTTACCTCTACCCAGTGGGCCATGTTAAGACAACATACGTGGTATGTAAGATCGTCGCCGTTCCAAAAAAAAGTGATTCTTATGCTCAAATTTAATTTAATTTAATTTAATGTTTAGCTTTTAATTTCAAATTTCAAGTGTTCTCACGTGACTTATGAAGCTTTTGAACTTCAACCAGTCAACACAAGACAAGTAAGATATAATGTGTTGTTATGGCATAACGTTTAATCCACTTTATAAAATCACAACTCATAAATTTTCCATCCAAATCACATGAACTTGAGTCAAAAGATATATTTATATTTATATGTCCGCTCTCTTAGATTTTCTTTTTGTGGTTAGTTTTTATTTTTAACATTATTATTTTATTACTTATTTAAAATTTTTATATCCTTTCATATATACTGAGTTTTCATTAGAACTATTTGTTTTTTTTTCTTAACTAAAGATTTCTAGTAAGGGTGTCATTTTACCCTAAACCTGAATCCGATTAAGATAGAGCCTAAATAACTTGAACTCATTTAAGATAGAAGCCGAACCTAAAGGCAGTATTTGGTTTAGCAATTAAGTTAAAAAAAAAGGTTAACCCTGAATTATATAAGATCAAAGTTAATTATACATACATACATAAATACGCACAAACAAACAAACAAAAAAATTCCAATTTTCCTTTCATAATTGTACACATGATGTTTTATTTTTAGTGTTGATATGGTTTAACGTTTTATTTTTAGTGTATTTGATTGTATTATACAATTTGCATTTGTGCTGATATTATTTGACGTTTTTTTAGTTAATATATATGTTTATTACATGATTTTGAAAGAAAAAATTATATTAGGAGTGTGTTTATTTGGTATTATAAGCATATTATTTAATTAATATCATGTTAAGTTAGTTTATAGGCATGCATCACAACTTGTAATTAGAAACTTGAATATCAACTAATGCGACCCGAATAAACACGAAACCACATAACTTGAAATCGGTTTACCCGAATCTTATTGAGGTCTGTAAATAAATACGATTATTATTACAAAAACCCGGATAACATGTGACATCCGGTATTTTACGAACGATGACTCGTAAAAGGTTAGTGTACTAAACTTAATTTAATTTATGCAATAATAATTTAATATTAATTATTAAATTAAAGTTGTGGTTACCTGTCTAGCACAGAGTGTGTTTAAATGCATGGAACTTCATTTAGTGAATTTTTTTGAAATTTCGGTACCGTTCGGCGGTGTTTAAACGAACGTTGGTGACTACTCGGTTAACGAATTTAGTGTAATGCTTGGTTTAGCATAAATTAATAAATCATAAAGGTATAAACTAAGTTAACGATGAAAACCCGTGAATTTTGGTGTTAACTGTTGATTTTACTAACAACCGACTTTATCTGCATTTTAGCCGGGCTAAATGGAATTAATTGTCCTAATAATAAATAAGGTCATTATTTTTGACAAAAATTTGATCTTTTTATTATGATTAAATATTCTATTAATTTTAGAATAAAAATCGGATTTTTATTGAATATCTGGTACAAGATTTATACACCGTAAAACTCAGATTTTATCTGTTTTTGTCTAGATTAAATAAGAATGAGACAAGTGTAGTACACATGTCATATGGGTGGAAAAGAAAAGATTTCTTGAAGTATTAAAAAAAAAAACCCTTAAAATCTTTCCTACAATCATTATAACTATCACCACACTCCACCACTTTCACCCTCACTCTCACTCTATCTCTCCCTCTCGTCCGTATCTCTCTCTTCACACCCATTTCACCATTTCTTAATTTAAAACTTCAACTTTCTCTATTCCTAAAGAGTTGTTGGTGATTGTCGTGGATTTGGAAGATTGTGGATCAAGAAAAATACTACCAAAGTTAACCATTTTAAGGTAAATTTTCTATACATTTTGAGTTTTTGTTAAAAGTTGGTTCATCCAAAAGAATGTGTTTAAAACAAATGGGTTTTGGTGTAAAAGATGAAAATGTGAGTGTGGGTGTGTATGAATGTGTGTGTGAGTCATAAATATATATATACATATATATGTAAGTGACGTGAATGTGTGTGTGTATATATATATGGGTGTTTGTTAATTTCAAAAATATACATACATACATACATACATGATGAATGTT
Source organism: Mikania micrantha (assembly GCA_009363875.1). Lineage (NCBI taxonomy): Eukaryota > Viridiplantae > Streptophyta > Magnoliopsida > Asterales > Asteraceae > Mikania > Mikania micrantha. Next base: position 38,614,900 of record CM018686.1, on the reverse strand, counting down.
TTCATTTTTAATGGTGATTTTAATCACATGCATGAACATATGCATGCATATATATATATATATATGTATACGTATGTGTATGTGTATGTGTATGTGATATAAGTGCATGCATGAACATATAGATATATGTATATGGTCATATATAGATATGGGTGAATGTGAGATTTTGCATGCACGAATATGTGTATATGTAATTTATAGATACATGCATGTATACATGTATGAATATATATGGATATGTATGATTTTGTCATACATGCATGTATGTTTATGTACATGGTATATTTATATATGAATGCATGTATGTTTTGATGTCATGTATACATGTGTATGTATTACACTCATGAATACATATATAAAATATATACACATAAGTATATGTATGAAAAGTTTGATGTACATGCATGATGGTTATATAAGCATGCATGCATGGGTATGCATATAACTATTTATATAGTTATTAAATTTTGGTAATAATACTTATTATTATTGATATTTTATGAAATATATCAAATCTGATTTTAAAGTCATAAAATACACAAAAATATAAATATTTTTGTTATAAAATGAATAAAGAATGATTAGATAACTTGGCTATAATTTTATTACTTTAAAGTGGATGTTTTGACAAGATTAAAATTATAAAAATAGAGTTTTCTATGAAATAAATTTTTAACAGATTTTAATCAGTAAATTATGGGAATTTATATCCTATTTAAAGTATAAAATCAAGTGGTTTTAAAAATGTAATGATATAACGGTTATTAAGTACCGAAATTACGCGTTTTCGACTATTTTTAACATATAAAAAGAGTCTTTTTATGAATCTGATTTTGATCAGAAAATTTATAAGTTTTTATGATAAAAATTTGTAATTTATAATGTATAAGTTTTGTAAGAAAAATACAAAAATGAAATATTTGAAAACTATGTCTAAAAATGGCGTAAAAACGTCGTTTTAACGCATAATTTTGTGGCTGATTTTAATCAGCAAATTTAATATAAAAATAAGAATAAAATACTTATTTTGAAGTATTAGAAGTGACTTAAATCATAATGCATGTTGATGTGCTGGTGTGTTAAGTTGTCGGTGTTGTCGGTAAAACACGAATAAATTGTCAAACTTGACAAATAATTATAAATAATTAAGTTTGGAGTTAAAATGGATTTTTAACGAAGATAACTTAGTTATTTTGAAATTTTATGACTTAAAAACGTTAACCTATGATTTATAACTAAATTCGAGTCACCAACGGGTCGTTTGTGTGAAATCTGTTTCCCTTAGTGGAATGTGTTTAAGTCTAGTTAAGTTGGGTGAACAACTTACATGATGGACTTTTATTTAGACTGTTAATGTGTCCCTTGGGTTTTAGGGCGCTAGTGAGAACAGTCGGGTTATCTGGAAATCTTTGTTGCTAGCAGGAACGCATTGAGGTGAGTTTCACGACCCCTTTTTAATAATGTTTTTGGTTTTTGATAAACCGGGGGAGAAACATACCGGGAAAAGAAAGATTTAAATTTTAATGTATGGTTTGGAGTGATATGTGACTTAGATAGCTCTTGAGTAAGTGCAGCCATTTGTATATGTGTTCTCTGTGTATTCGCTCCAGAGGGGATTCGCTCCCGCAGTCATAATCATTAGTCTCGGGGGAGGGACCGCAGGATATATTGGTAGATCTATCGGGTTTGACAACCCACTCCTCGACCAGCTGTCATGGTCCGTGTGTAACGGGAGCAATATATGTTGAGGGGTGTTCGCACCTTGGTTTTGGTTTGATTATGGGCTCATGGTGTCTATCGTTTCGTAGTACCTAGCTAGTCTACGATGAGTTCTCTATCACGATGTTTTTGATGCATTACGTTCTTTTCCCTTGCTTAAATGTTTTTATATGAAAACCTGTGAACTCACCAACCCGTTTGGTTGACACTTGTTTTTAAATTTGGTATGTTTCTCAGGTAAGTAGCATGAGGATGGGAAAGGAAAACTGGTTCTTGAAAGCGAGCGTACATGGGATAATTATATTGGGACCGGTTATCGAAATGTTAAAAATAATGCTTTTGTAATAAAATGTTGAACTTATGTTAACAATTCTCGATGACTTTTATATATAATTATCTACGTTTTATTTAAATCGTTCGCTTAACTTATTCTTTTGTTAGTTACTGTCGACACCAAGACTCTGTTAAGACTTCCGCTGCGGGTCGGGGTGTGACATAACACGACTTTAATAACCAGAAAACTGATTAAAAAAGCCTCAACACCACCCATACTTTGTAACCTAATGTAGAAATATATAAAAAAAATAATATTATTTTTCTCTTTTATTTATTTCTATTAATAATTCAATAATTCATGTTTTTTTTTATCCTTCTTTCCTTTTTTTTTTATTTTTTATTTTTTTTTGAACAGCTAAACGAGTCATCGGACCCAACAACCCACGCGCTGCGACCACAGACCGCTACCAACAGCCTGAAACATTTAAAGCCGGGCGTTGGCGAGTGCCGAATCGAGGAACCGCCACACCATCTAGGAGGAAACTCACACTGAGAAAACCCCCAAGCTCTCCCAGAACATTTTTTTTGTTCCAGGCGAGACTCGAACCCAAGACCTCCCATTGCTGGTGGTCAAGAAGTACCAATGGTCTTTTTATTTATTTATTTATTTATTTTTATTATTATTATTATTATTTTTTTTTTTCACAAACCGATATTTGCTTCGTTTCTCTGTTAGGTTTCTCGCTTCCCAGAAGGGAGATATCAGATATCATAGTTGCTAGGGTTTTGAAGTTCGTTTTCCTCGATGTCGATTCATCTTTAAGATCCGATACGATTTCTATTTCATTTGCAATCACTTCATCCTCTCAAATTCACGCAATTTCATCAATGTCGATTCCAAGCGAGTTGTATCCAAGCCAAGATGATCTCCTCTACGAAGAAGAACTCCTCAGAAACCCCTTCAGTCTCAAGCTATGGTGGCGCTATTTAATCGCAAGAACCGAATCTCCGTTCAAGAAGCGAGCGGTAATCTATGAACGAGCTCTCAAAGCTCTTCCTGGAAGCTACAAGTTATGGCTTGCTTACCTCCGTGAGCGACTCGAAATGGTACGTAATTTGCCCATATCTCACACGCATTACCAAACCCTAAACAATACATTCGAACGAGCTTTAGTTACAATGCACAAAATGCCCCGAATTTGGATCATGTACTTGACTAGTTTAACGGAACAGAAGCTGGTTACTCGAACACGGAGGACCTTTGATCGGGCTCTCTGTGCGTTGCCGGTTACACAGCATGATAGGATTTGGGAACCGTATTTGGTTTTTGTGAGTCAAAGAGGGGTTCCAATTGAGACATCGCTTAGGGTTTATAGAAGGTATCTGAAGTATGACCCTGGTCATATCGAGGATCTTATTGAGTTTTTGCTGAATTCAGGGCTGTGGCAGGAGGCTGCCGAGAGGCTGGCAGGCGTTTTAAACGATGATAGGTTTTATTCTATTAAGGGGAAGACAAAACATAGATTATGGTTGGAGCTATGTGATTTGCTTACTCAACATGCTACCGAGATTTCAGGGTTGAATGTTGATGCTATTATCAGAGGTGGGATCAGGAAGTTTACGGATGAAGTGGGTCGTCTATGGACTTCGTTAGCAGATTATTACATCAGAAGGAAGTTATTGGAGAAAGCTAGAGATGTTTTTGAAGAAGGGATGACGACTGTTGTTACAGTAAGAGATTTTAGTGTGATTTTTGATGCGTACTCTCAGTTTGAAGAAAGTGTTCTTGCTTTGAAAATGGAAGGGATGGATGATAGTGAAGAGGAAGAGGAAGAGGACAATGGTGATGAAGATGAAGAAGATGATCGGCTTAATGTGGCAAAATTAGAATACAAGCTTAAGAAGTTTTGGTTATGTGATGAAAAGGATGTTGATTTAAGGATAGCCAGACTAGAGCATCTTATGGATAGAAGGCCGGAACTAGCTAATAGCGTTCTTCTTCGCCAAAATCCTCATAATGTTGAACAATGGCATAGGCGAGTGAAGATCTTTGAAGGCAATCCAACAAAGCAGATATTGACATACACCGAGGCTGTAAGAACAATTGATCCAATGAAAGCTGTTGGAAAACCCCACACGTTATGGGTTGCATTTGCTAAATTGTATGAAACTCATAAAGACATTGCTAATGCAAGAGTGATATTTGATAAAGCTGTGCAAGTTAATTATAAAGCTGTTGATAACCTTGCTAGTGTATGGTGTGAATGGGCTGAAATGGAACTTAGACACAAGAATTTTAGGGGTGCACTGGAATTAATGAGGCGTGCTACAGCTGAACCATCTGTTGAGGTGAAACGCAGAGGTAACCTTTGCTATATATATATATATATTTGTTTGTTTGTTTTTTTGTTATTTATTTATTTACAATTGATACATTAGTTGCTTTTTTCTCTTGAAGACTACAGAATAAGTTGTCCTGTTCTAGTGTCTTCTCCCATAGATTAATTTTTCAAACTTTACATGTTTATGTTTAAGCAATTATGCCTATACTATTGAATAATATTTGTAGATTTGTAGTTTTAGTTCATTAGAAGTTTGTGTAGAGCTTCAAATGTGTTTGTTTAATATCATAATTTATGGATGTTGTGCCAAGAGCGATTTGTATTGCTAATCTGTTTGTAATTAAGGAATATAGATGATTAAAATGTGTAAAGTTTGTTTAGTTTTCGGATTTGAAGGAGTTATATGTGGGTTGACTGCTGATTTCGTGTTTCTTTTCTTGGCTTTTTTTTTTTCTTTCAATATGATAAATATGATTTGGGGAGTGTAAATTGTAGCATTGTAGGCCTAATTTTAGTCTAGGTTTAGCTATTAAGCTTGTTTAGTTTTCATGGTTCAGCTGTCATGCATTTGTGGATTAAACTGCCAAGAGCTATGTGTATATGTTGATCTTTGTATATTACAAGTTAGATTACTAATTGAAGCTTGTGTAGGATACTAGGATTTGAAACCCCTTGTGTAGATTCCTAATTATAATTCTTAAATTTGGGGGAAAATATAAACAAAAAAGTGTTTATTAGTTGAGGGGGTTATACAGATGCACAAAATTGTTGATTCTGCACAGTTATGGCATGGTTAGTTAGTGTATATGTTTAGCTGCTATTTCTCTTTTGAAAATTAGAGGCCTTTACACTAGATTTTCAAGTATTACAAATCAATAACTTAGGGTAAGTTATATCATCTTTTTATGGTTGAAATGGAATTGGGCATGAAGGCTACAAGGGGCATGCCCTATGATTTTAGTTTTCTCATCAAGTATTGAATCCCACGTGTAAATTATCTTATGATGATGATGTCACTTTAGTTTTTGAGCTGACACAAAGAACACCACATTTTTACTTTGAAATAAGCATGTTAGACTAGAAAATATGTGAAATGCAAAGGTTTTACCATGATGGCTATGATCAATAAGAAATGCAGATATAGTATATTGTTCACTCTAGTCTTTGATCGATGATATCACTCTATTTAAGCTGTTATGCCGTTCATACGATATAGGTTATCCAGAAACTAATAATATTTCACTACATGAGCATTAATTTATTAGAAGGATATGCAAATACAGAAGATACGTATTTGAAATGAATACAAGTTTGTAAAACTACTCACCTAGTTTATTGGGTATGTTTGTTTGTTTGTTTTATTTAACAATTGATATGCAGATCCTAGAATTACAACTAACACTTTTTATCTGTTAAAATTTGTACTCCAGTGGCTGCTGATGGCAATGAACCTGTACAAATAAAGTTACACAAATCTCTAAGACTTTGGACATTTTACGTTGATTTAGAGGAAAGTTTAGGCACTTTGGAATCTACCCGTGTTGTATATGAGAGAATCTTGGATCTTCATATTGCCACGCCACAAATTATTATAAATTATGCTATGCTGTTAGAGGTATTTAAAAAATACTGCTTCTTGTCTTGAGGATGCTTTTGCTATGCTTTATTGATCACCCCTGCTAAATACTTCATGACTATTTTCCAGGATAATAAGTACTTTGAGGATGCTTTTAAGGTCTACGAAAGAGGGGTTAAAATATTCAAATATCCACACGTGAAGGACATTTGGGTTACTTACCTCTCAAAGTTTGTCAAAAGATACGGGAGATCCAAACTTGAAAGATCTCGAGAGCTATTTGAGCATGCTGTTGAAATGGTATGGTTACTAAAGTTATTCACAACATCAATTATTTATTCACATTCTTTTTATTTGTTGAACAAACAGACCCCTGCTGAAGTTGTAAAGCCATTATATCTACAATATGCTAAACTGGAAGAGGATTATGGTTTAGCTAAACGAGCCATGCGGGTTTATGATCAAGCAACAAAAGCAGTCCCATCAAATGAAAAACTGAGCATGTATGAAATATACATAGCCCGTGCGGCTGAGATATTTGGAGTTCCTAAAACACGGGAGATTTATGAGCAAGCGATTGTGTCTGACGGGCTTCCTGAAAAAGATGCAATGAAGATGTGTATCAAGTATGCTGAGCTGGAAAAGAGTTTGGGAGAAATTGACCGTGCACGTAAAATATATGTTTATGCATCTTGGCTGGCTGATCCACGGTGGTCTGATGGCGATTTTTGGAACAAGTGGCATGAATTTGAAGTGCAACATGGTAACGAGGATACTTTCAGAGACATGCTTCGCATCAAGAGAAGTGTTTCTGCAAGACATAGCCAGGTACGCAATTAGGGCGGTTCAAAAAGCTCGTGGCTCGCTTGAAAAAAGCTTGTTTAAAACGAGCCTAGCCTGAGCCAGGCTCTTGCGTGGCTTGTGGCTCGACTCATTGACTCGGCTCGATTTTTAATACACACACATGTTATATCACACACACAAGAATATACATATATGTGTGTGATACAATACACTTATAATATATATATATATATTATACATGTGCATTATATTTATAATATATTAAATATATATGTGTAAAGTAAAAAAAATGAAAAAAACAACGAGCCGGCTTGAGGCTTGAGATTTTTTACAAGCTCGAGCTCTAATTTTTGGCTTGATAAACATTTCTAACCGGCTCGGCTCGAAAATTGACAAGCTCCAGCCTGGCCTGGCTCGGCGTGGCTCGATTACAGCCCTATACACAATGTGCTGCCTTTTTTTACTACTTTTAGTAAAATGTGTTTTTTATTATTAACTTTTATCTGTTTTTCCAGACCCACGTTATGCTACCGGAGTATATAATGCAGAAGGCCAATGTTGATGAAACTGAATCAAAGGAAGCTGAAGCAGATGAAATGGCTGCTTTAGAAAGGAAAATGGCGCCTGCTGCTACAATGAACGATACTAGATTTGTGAGTGGCGGTGTCCAACTGTCGGAAAAGGAGTCAGGGATTTTGCAAAACAAGGAAGAGATTGAGCTTCCTGAAGGAAGTGGAAGTGATGATGATGATAACGACGATGATGATGGCAATGTTGAAATTTCACAGAAGGATGTACCAGAAGCTGTGTTTGGAGGGCTTGTAAGAAAAAGGGACCAGGAAGAAGAAGAAGCACAAGGAAAAGAGAAAACCGAAAATGGAGATGGTGAGAGTCGGCTTGGTGCGCTTGAACGAATGAAGCGCAGGCGTCAAGGTAACTAATTATGTATTCGCGCTTTAACTTCATATAAATTTTGTATTTTTAACCATTTTGCATTAGAATTGTTTACAAGTTTGTTGTAAAAAAAACTTGTTCTTGGTCTATTTGATGGTTTTAATTAAAATCTTTCTGGTGTTGGTATTTGTTTGATTTGAATTTGGTAATCTTGTGGAATTTATAGGATACTTGGTTTCTTCTCTCAGCTTAAATTCCCATGGTCTTCCTTCTTTGAGTACAATCTGTGCAATATTTTGGTGAACAAGTACAAAAAAAAACGAGTAAACTTGCTTGCTTTGTACCGAAGTTTTTGTCTTGTTATTTTTAATTAGTATGTTCAATTATTAAATATAACTAGCGGGTTGCACGCGCGTGGTGGTGGGAATTCAACTACGATTGTGAATACCAGAACGAAGAGATGATATGAAATTACGTCACAACGGTCGTCGCTTCGAAATAAAACCCTAAAGTGTAGTTATAAATGTGGTTGCCACAAAAAAAGGGTCATGCCTAATCGAAACCCATATATAAACACGACACAAAATTTATCACTCCGACGTAAAACGCTTAAATATAATTGTTATAAATGTTTACATATTAGATCTGAATCGTAAAAAATTTAGTAAAGGGAATGATTTTTTATAAAAGAAAAAAACAAAATAAAAAAAAAAAATTAAGTAGAAAACAGATGAAAAAAGGTAAGAATTAATTAGAATAATTTATTTTTAATTAATTTAATGTGTAGATAAGAAAGTTAGAAAAAAAAAATATAAAAAAGAAAGATGAAGGACTAAAATCAACAAAAAATAACATTCAAAGAAAATAAATAAAGAAGATAAAAAAAGCTAAATTAATTATATGGAGTTGAGTATAAGTAAAAAAAAAACTAAATCTTTTATTTTGTTAAAGATTTTTTTTTTTATTACGGAGCCTTATTTCCTTATAAAAGAAAAAAAAATACATTTTTTTGAACGATCAACAAACTCATTTCATTATAAACCGGATCAACATACAATTAATCCCATCACCAAAGTATAACAAAACATATTACCATTATTACAAATCTAAACTAGAATGATCATAACTATACCATTGGGTCCAAGACAGTGACTCTAATTCGCCCTATATCTTACCCATAAGAAACTTAAAGTTTTTATTTCCCCCATCACCTATTCGATTGAGAAATCCTTGGCTTCAAATAATATCTTGTTACGTCTCATCTAGATGCACCATAAAGTTGTTGCAAAGACCGAATGAAGTATCTTCTTCCATTTCTTGAAGCCACACCCCATTTTACTTAAGCCCACCAAATCTTGTAAACTAAAAATTACCAAATGCTGAATTTTGCACTAGCTTGAAATATGTTCCCATATTGTTTGGGCAGCCCTACAAGACATAAAGAGATGCCCTGCTAATTCATAAAGTTCCCCACAGAAAACACACCAAGGAGATTCAAGATGCACCCTTCTAAGAATCAAAGCCATCTTTGTTGGAAGTCTATCTAATGAAACCCTCCACACTAAAAAAATAATTTTTTTAGGGATCCAATTATTCCAATAGAAAGAATTAGCCGAAACCATATGATTAATGTCGTATATAGCTCCTTTAACACTCTGAACGGAAAAAAGCTCATCTTTCCCCAAATTCTAACGCCATCTATCAGGGCCATTATTAAACGTCATGGTATTTATAAGACTAGAGTGCACCATCACCTCCTTATTCTCCTTCTCAGTAAGTGCCACATTATTCCACTGGTACTCTATAATGATCGAGTCATCCTGCACCTTTACCTGGTCTGCAATTGTGCATCCCTTTGATCTTTCAATGATAAACAAAGCAGGAAATCTATAACAGGGTGGTTTAGTTCCCAACCAGGTATCAATCAAGAATAAAATTTCTGAATCACAGCCAGGCATCCCAAGTATAGCCTTACTTAGATTAACACCAACTGATAATAATTCCATAGAGTTTTTATAAATTGCCTTCCAAGGACCCAACATTGCGATCCGCATAGGGATGAAACTCAATGACCGGGAGTTATGATGAACAACCCATATAACTTTTCTCCACAATCCATTCTTGTCACTTTTAAATCTCCACCACCATTTAGCAAGTAAAGACATATTAATTATTTTAAGAGATCCGAGACCCATGCCCCGATCTTGAGGCATGATCAACTTATCTCAGGCAACCCAGTTGATTTTCCTTTGTTCCTCATTCCCTCCCATAGAAACGTCCTCCTTAATTTATCCAAGCTTTCAAGAACCTGCATCGGGGCTTGAGCCCAAATACCACAAAGAAGCATATGAGAATATGTTTAAGATTTTCTACATTTGACTCTACCCAATTTCCAAGAAGGATCGCGTCATCTGCAAACAAGAGATGTGATAATGACATGCTTGCATTTGAGATTTTGATCCCCAAGAAAAGACCAGCAGAAGACGCCTTCTTCATAAAACAAGAAAAAGCCTCCATTGCAATAATGAACAGAAATGGAGACAATGGATCTCCCTGTCTAAAACCCCGATGGCAAGTGAATTCACGAGTAGGAGACCTGTTGATTAGTACAGAAGCTCTAGCAGAAGATAAAATAGCCTTTATCCAACCCCTCCATTTATCAGGAAACATCTGTGCCAATACCTCATCCAAGAATTCCCAACTTAGAGAATCAAAATCTTTCTCAAAATCAATTTTAAAAAACATACCTTTCTTCTTTGATTTTTTGAGGCTTGCAATTATTTTGTTTAGCATAAGCAGCCCATCCAATATATTTCTATTTGATAAATATGCAGATTGTTCATCAGATATCAAACTGCTTAACACTCCTTTAAGGCGGTTAGATAAAACTTTAGACATTAGTTTGCTGAGGCATCCTAGAAGACTAATTGGTATGTAATCATTAAAGCCAGTTGGATCCTTTGATTTTGGAATTAAAACAATGAAGGAAAAAGAACAGCCATGGCTTATGGCAGATCTTTCATAAAACTCCTTAAATAATTTGATCAAGTCATCCTCCATCCATTCCCAACATTTTTTTGATGTACATGAAAGTTAGACCATCTGGTCCCGATGCCTTGTCACCTGCGCATTCATTGAGAGCCAGCTTAATTTCCTCCTTGGTAAAAGGTACAATCAGTGAGGATGCTTCATTAGTTGATAGCGTCTGAATATTTTTACATACAAGGGATGGTCTTGGAGACATCGGTTCTTTATACTTCGATGAGAAGAATTCGAATGCACTTTCTTTTATAATCACCGGATTGGTTGACCATGCCCCATTGACATTTATACCGCCGATTCTATTGGTACTGATATTAACATTAATAATGCCATGAAAGTAACTCGAGTTTTCATCCCCTTCCAATGCCCATCTTATCCTTGATTTTTGTTGAAGGCCCTGTATTTGGGAGAACAATAATGAGGCGGGAAAAAAAGGGGAATAGTGGGACTTGAACCCATAAGCTTGAATTGAAAGCAAATAGCATTTACCACTAAGATGAGCCATCAATTTCTCTTATACTCCACACAAAATTATATATATTATTCTGAAAGTCAAGTTGTGCATGTGGAAACCCCACCGACACTTCTAAATAAGGTTTTAACAATATATACACACACATTTATTATTTTTATTTAATTATTAAATAATAAAAGCCGGCCAAGAATCGAACCACACGCCTCTTGTTCAAAGTGCCAAAGAGTTAACCAGTAAGGCAATGCATACATAGTTACTACAAAAAGATGATTATGTCAGTTTCAAAAATATGATTTTCAGTTTCTCTATTCGATTATCTTTCCTAATTGTATATATTAAAATTATAAATTCGTGTATTTGATTAAGATCTAAAGTAAATTCTATAAATTTATTTTTAATATCACATTAGCAGTCATGCAGTGAATTGTTAATTTTTTTTAATTTTAATGTGGGATATATGTATTTAAATTCAAGACATTTTGAGATATTTGTTATGAACCCTAATACAATTTAACAATCATTGATATAATATAATAATAAATAAAAGTAAATGGCACACATGTCACCTTTAAGAGCAAGTTTTATGTTTTTTTCCTATTAAATGTATTTATCTCATATATTAAAATATTAATTATATTATAACCTTTTTCATATTAAAAAAAAAAGATAAAAAAAGATCTCTATCCAATAAATAAAAGATAGGTTTTTTTTACTAATTTTCATGTATGTCTTTTATTAATGTTTTTCTACTTCTCAAATTAAAATATTAACTACTGTTAATTAAAATAATAATATTAAACACTAATGATACTAATAAAAGTATCTTTTTATAAAAAAAACACACTTTTAGCAAAACTATAAAACATGAGATTTGTTTTAGAACAACGAACTTTTTAAAAATACACATATAAACCGACCTTTTTAAAAAATAAAACTTCCATAAAAATGTTTAAAAAAAGAAATTAAAAGTATGAAAATATCTAAAAATAAGAGTTTTAAAACAGTAAAATTTTTATAAAAAATTGAAAATTATTAAAAATTTTTAATTTTTTTTGTGTAATTTCAAAATTTCGGCTCAAAATACCGTTTTATAAATTTTAAATCTTTTTTACTTATTATATATATATATATATATATATATATATATATTAAAAATGCAACTTGAAAGGAATAGGAAAGTTTAAGTTTTGTTTTTTTCAATTTTAGCCATTAAAACTTTATATTATTGTATAATATTGGCAATAATTAAATAATACTATTAATTAATACTAAAGTAAAAAAACGGCTATATATAATTAAATAATATTAGTAGTAATTAAATAGAATAGTAAAGTTTTGTTTATTTATTTTTTTAATTTTGATCACTAAAACTTTTATACTATTATATAATATTAGTAACAAATAAATAATAATATTAACAGTAAGTCAAAAAAAAAGGCTATATATAATTAAATAATATTAGTAATAATTAAATAATAATATTAATACTAATTACATAATATTAATTAATTAATATGTTGTGTAAAAGTTAAAAAAAAACAAACGTCTAAAATTTTTCTAAAATTTTTATATTATTATTATATTACTAGCCAAGAAAACCCGTGTATTACACGGGTTGAATAATAAAAAATATATTTTATTTATATTAAATATTTAATAATTATGAAATTATATTTAGGATAAGATATAATCGAATAATTCTTATTGTTTATTAAATTAGTAATTATTGACATAAGAAAAATTATATTTTTAAATATTTAATTATATAATCTAATTATTAAAAATTAATATTATTTAGTAGGAGAGAGAGGCGGGACAAACATTTTCAGATTTAACCAGCAAGCGCCACATGTCTCCTAGAAATACTCCTTTATTAGAGTAGGTAGATTACAATTACCAAAGATGAGAATATATACTACATGCGTTGCTTGCGACCGGTTTCTATGGTTTCGGTGGTGTTTAGAGAAGGTAACAGTGGATTTTTTATCATTGGAAATCGATATTTGTTTAGAGATTTGGGTTTTTGTTTTGATTCACCGATTAGTTGCCTAGGAGAAAAATTTCGTGAGTTTTTTCGTCTTATTTTCATAACTTGAATGAAATTTGTCTAATTTTCTGTTTTTATGAAAATTAATATAGAGTTCGTAATGAGAGATTTGACTTTACTATATAAGTTATGCTTATGCAAATGATATATAATCTTATGCTACCAGTTCTCGACAATGTACTGTGATAACCTGCCGCAACGCGCGACGGGAAAAAACCTAGTTATTTAATATTTTTTAATCAACATGTGTTGTATACAAGATATTATGCTAGTAATAAGTGTAAAAAAATCACATATTAAATTAATCACTAGGGCTATAAACGAATCAAACGAGCATGAACGAGGCTTTGTTCGTATTCGTTCATTTCACTTTTAATTTGTTCATGAATGGTTCACGAACACCAACCAAACAAAAATTATTGTTCAAATATGTTCATTAAGAAATTAAAGTTGTTCATGAACACAAACTAACATATATTATTTATAAAATAAAATCATCATTCTTCATTTAAAGCATTAGAGATAACTAATTACATAAATATATAGTTTAACGCCATATATAAAAATAAAAAAAATTATTATTATAAAACAAAACAAAAGTTAGTGGTAATAATCATAACTGAAATTATTATAAACTAATGTTTCAAAAAGCTTAGTTTCAAATTACTATGTTTTTAACAAAATAAAAATAACAAATAATTAAATTTCTAGTTTAAAAGTGATCCTACTTGAGAAAAAATAAAAAAATGTAAGAATACGAAACATATTTAATGAATAAAAATAATAAATAGACATAAAAGAAAGTAAATCAACGTTAACGAAAATAAACGAACACATTATCGAACGTTCATGAACACAAATAAATACACATGATCTCTGTTCATGTTCGTTTTTAAATAAACGAATGAGATTTCTTGTTCGTGTTCATTCGTTTATTAAACAAACAAATACAAACAAATCTCCCGCGAAACAACTCACGAACTGTTATTTGAACGTTGGTTCGTTTACAGGCCTGCCCACCACCACAAACGATTCAGACGTCAGTTACTTTGTAGTAAATGTAAAGTATGAGGCGTCTTGAAGTGAATAATATTCAATAAAATGAACTTAATTGTTATTATTAAAGATATCAATTATTTTATATTTGTTTTTCATATCTTTCCACTTCTTAGCACCAAAATGAATATGCAACTTAATTCTTCTATAAAAATGATAGTAAGTTAAGAAACTGGTCATATATGCCATGATATTGCTTCCATCTTTAAAACATTTTATATTCTCACTGGTTGCCTTTTATTTTATATTGTTCATCTAAACAAAACGATTAAAACATATTTCTTGGTGACCAAAGGCATTAAACATAACAGTATTTTGGTGGTGGGATAAAACTCAAGAATCAAAAGGTCCTGAATTCGAATACCAAAAGGAGGTTTTCTCAAAGTATTGAGTTTTCTCAAGAACTGGTGACTTGATGGTGGATATTATCGGGTGTTATTGCTGGTGGCACAATAATACTCCAGTGATCCAAAAATTATCTATTAAAACAGATTTCTTTCAATTTTAGTTTCTAAATATAACTAAAATCAAACACCCACGTTAAACCATCAACATTAACAAATCAATTTAAACGAAAACGACTAGTCCACAATATCTTCATCATCACCCTTACCATCTCTTGCACTTAATCATATTAAAAACTAAAAAAAAAAATAACAATTTAAATCAATAAAACCCATGGGTTCTATAAACCAAACAGCTGAATTGAGGATCAAAAATTTAATGAATAGTACGAAGAAACGGTTTTTATAATAACATCATACCATATATAAATAATTTTAGAGAGCATGTCTTGAAACAAATAGTAAAATTGTTGTTTTGTGACTATGCAAAACATTCTTTTACACAAATATATAAAGTAACGACTCCTTCGTGACCCTTATACAAAATAAGAGCTAAGTCAAGCACGCTCATATAAATTATTTGAACAATTTATTATGTAGTTCATCATATTAAATGAATTTTTTTAATCCATATTTATCTTTTTAAATGGCAACTGGTTTATATATTTTGCCTTTAAATAAGATTTGGATTCACATCCTTGTAGGGTTGTAAGTGAACCAAACGAACATGAAGGAGCCCCTGTTCATGTTTGTTCATTTAACTTTTAACATGTTCACGAACGCTAACTGAACGGAAATTTTTGTTTGTGTTTGTTCATTAAGGAATTTAACTTGTTCACGAACGCAAACGAACATGTATTATTAAATAATAAAAATCAACATTTCTTAATCTCAAGCATTAGAGATAATCATTTATGTAAATATCAACTTAAGTATTATAGTATTAAACTAAAAATAGCTTAAATATTATGGTATTAAACTAAAAATAAAAAATTTAAAAATATACAATACATTTATGAATATATATAATATATAAACATAACCGGACATAAAGAACACATAACCGAAGGTTCACGAACACAAATTAGTGAACACGATCTCTGTTCATGTTTGTTCATTTAACGAAATGAACGAAATTTTTTGTTCGTGTTTGTTCATTTATTAAATGAACGAACATAAACGAACTTCTTAACGAACGGTTAACAAATTGTTCACTAAACGTTCGATTCGTTTAGAGCCCTACATCCACGTAAGACTCAATTCTTACTATGAGATGCTGACACCCCATCCCTTTTATCCTTACTTTATAGTTGTGATTTTAAATGAGTCATGTCATTTCACACTCATCCCACTCATTTTACATCTCATATACGCCTCGTATAGGTTTATGCGAGGCGTATACAAGACAATTATTATTTGTCAGGATTTTTCAGTGTTAATAATTAGACTCTTATATGTTGGTTCTATACGAGGTGCATAAAAACCAATCATTATCGAATCAATTGGTGTCGAATGAGACTATACGTCTTGTATAGACCTATACGAAACGTATAATGTTGGTGATATGCTAAATTTTAAAATTAAAAAAGTTTTGGCATCTAAATAACCAATCCCTTTTAAATATACTAAACTACTATGCAAATAAAGGGATTATTAAATGATGGAAATACAACATAAATTGTGTTCATGATTATATGCACCTCCTTTGCTGGTAATTGCATGAATACACCACATGCCTGGTAGCTCATCATAATTGATTAGGTGCTGAATACATATTAGGTGCTGAATAAAGAAAAATAATCTAGAAAAATATAGAAAATTGGTTTTAATAAAATATTTAAAGTAAGTTAAATGGTTATTAAAATTCCTAATCTAATATTTAATTATTATGTTAAATTAGAAATTTGATGCCAAGAAACTAAAGCTTTAATGTTAATAATATTATGTAATTGGTATTTGAAATGATTAGCAATTATATGAACTTAATGGCTTAATGTGAGAGAAACATACCATACACGAATACTTTTCTTTCTTTCTTTTTCTTTTTTTTTTATTATTTTTTTCAAAGAAGCGTAAGAACAACAACATATACCCAGTGTAATCCCACCTTGTGGGGTCTGAGGGAGATGGAAACATACCTACTCTTACCCCCAAAGAGATAGAGAGACTGCTTCGATAGAGTCCCTCGGCTCTAAGCGTAAGAAAAGAGTTCATTTTTTAATCAAACTAATTTAAGTTAAGTGATCCTAGACTAGTATTTGAAAGTTGTGTTAAAAATGGTCTCTAAAAATTTTTGTTTATCCCCTATATAAACTCTTTCACATTTTATAAAAAATACATTTTAAAAACAACACATCTTTATTCTCTAAAATCCTCTCTAAACCCTCTCATTCCAAAGATGAATCCAAACTCACACAACCCCGATTTCAACTTGTTGAACGATCCAGAAATCATCCGAACGTTTTCATTTCAAATGTAACAAATGCAACAAAACTCGAACCTTTAATGACAACAACCGAACCCTCAAACCGGGCATTCATCCTTCACGCAACTGGGCTTTCAAACCAAGTTTTCGTCATTCACGAAACCGGATTTTTAACAAACTGTGTGTCAATCCCGGCATAAACCGGATTTCGTATCTACCGATGTCGTGCTCGAGAAAACAAGAATCCCAAAAAAAAGAAGAAAAAGGAAAGAGAGCGAAAGAGACTGACGCGGGCGGACCGAGTAGCGGTTCAATGACACCGAAACCGTGGACTCATGATGAAGAAACGATGCTAGAAAGATGTTACATCGATAATTCCGAAAACAAAACCAAAGGTAATTCACATATATTCGACAAATATCGTTAATTTGTTTTTTTATTTATGTTAGAAATTTAACGTTTTTATTTTTTATTTTTACATGACTCGTTTAATTTAATGTTAACGTTTTTATTTTATTATTTATTTTACTTATTAATTTACAACTAAAAAAAATAATAAATATAATTATATATTGGTGATGATGTGACACAGTGGGGAATGTTTTTTAATGAGGTGACCATTATTGGGTTTCAAGGATTTTAGAAAGGTAATGATGTGACATAAAACTTATGTGAGGTGAGATTTCAGTAGGGTGGGTACCAAACATAGTCTCAAGATTAAACTAACTATTATTAAATTTTTAAAATTAAATAACTTTTATATCCTTTATTTATTTATTTATTTTAAATTATAAAATAAAATGTAGAATTTAATTATCTTTAATTTAATTTTAGAATTGTTATAGTTTGAATTTATTTTTATTTTTTAGCATGTTCTATAATTTTTATAAATTTAACAAAAGTTATGAATCAGTAAGAGATCATGATAAAAGTGTTTTTACAATAACCCAATCATATTTTCTATTATAATCTTAAATATATAATGCTTTATAAAAATCGAATATGATGTTGCGATGTGTTTATGTTTATCAAGCTTTGATATAGCTTTTATAAAAAATGAAGCTGCTTCAATTTTAACATTTTTAATTTTTCGGTTGGGATATTTGATATGACTTTTTTTTAATAAATCCTTAGCCAAACCGTTGCAAAAGAAATATATTGCAACAACATATTTTATTTTTATAAAACCTTGAGTAGGAAAAAAAAAATCAAAGTCGTATCAATTGAAAGTTGTTGCAATTAAATAGTAGAATATTTTTTTATATCGTTGCAAACAAACTACTCAAATGCATTGTTATATATAACAATTTCAAAGATCGATGATATCAATAACAAGTGTCGGTTACCCACCTATACAACTATATATTATTTATGTGATATGTATGTAGGCTCGATCAATTGGTACAATATATCTTATTTTGTGTATGGTTTGATGTGAGTTTGAGTACTTCAACAGTTTTTTATTTTATATTTTTTTTTCTCCTATCATTGTTTGTAAATATTGTTTTTTTGTCACCCATTTCATTCTTTGTAAATATTATCTACAAGATATATCTAAACTATGAACTTCGTGGACTATTACAAGTTTAATTTGTGACAAAGCGTTTGAAACCTTTGTCCTCTAGTTATTTATTTATTTTTTTAAATTTGTACTCTTCTAATGTTTCGAATTTGACACTTTCAGTTTCTAATAGTTTCAACCTAACTTATGTACTATATATAATAATCATTTTTAACCTATTAATTTCTTTATTTGAAACCGACTCAAGAGAATTGATACTATTGTATAGTAGTTTTTTGTCTACCTTTTTATTTTTTAAAATTGTGTCGCGTAACCTCACGTGTTTCTTTTATATACTTATTTACCTTAATGTTACAACGCAGCGCGTTTAATGAAGCTCGTAAACACGCCACATTGTACGATGTCGTTTTCTACTTTTATTATGTTAATTTCCTTATTAATTTTTTTTTAAATTCTTATATTTCAATGTTCGGTTCTTGATAATATCTTCTATATACGTTTCAATGTCCATCGCCAATCCTCCATGATTTTACGTCTCAAAAGCTGGTTTTATTCATATTGTCCCGCTCCAACCCACACTATTTACAAACATGCCTCGAAATTCTCTCGTAATAGACTACTAAAAGGATTGAAAGGAATGAGATGTATTCAAATCTTTCATCCATCTCATAAAAATGAGAGATTGACGAGGAAAAAAAATTAACGAAAAAAATTAAACTTAAAAACAGTTTTTATTATATACAAGTGTGTAAATCGTATTCATGAAACACAAAAATTGGAATGCCAACAGAAGTCTCATTTATTAGATAGAAAAAATATCAATATTTCATGATTAGCCCTTGAACTTATTGAGTTATTTCCATTAATAAGATCAAGCCATATTTTTATAGTATTTACAAGAGGCTCTTTTTCTTTATTTCTAAGAAATAGTTTATCAATGATTTAGACGTCACATTTTGTTATTTTTCATTTGTTTCGATAAATATATCGATCAATTCTAATTCTACTTTTTTCTCTTGAGATTTTTGTAATTGAAATGTACAAAATCATGTTCATGGGTTACTACAACGAGCATATACTTTATTAACCTCAGTCATTTTATGAACTTCTTAACGTAAAATCCACTAATTCAAAATTTAATTTGAAAGCTACATTTTAACCCGGATGTAACGTTCTCCAAATGCTGTTAATAACCAACAAATAACAGGTGTTTTTGCTTATATGGATCATGTATACCATTCTCAAAATAATCATACAAAGAAAATACTAATTTAGAAAACTACAATTAAAATTACTAAATATGTCAAATTAAGATCCTATGTATTTGTCTCAAAATAAATGTTAGTTTAATGAAGAAAATACTGATTTAGAAAAATACAATTACTCTTGGCCGGAGTATATGCATTTTAAACATATACAGGATTATAATACAAAAGTCGGTATATATTTTTAAAATCAAGTATTTAATTTGAATAAAAAATACAAGTTTTTAACAAAACAAATTTTCTATGCCGATCTATGAATAGGGATGTAAACGAACCGAACGAACATGAACGAGCCTTTGTTCGTGTTCGTTCGTTTAACTTTTAACTTGTTCACGAACGCTAACCGAACGAAAGTTCGTGTTCGTTCATTAAGGAATTCAGCTTGTTCACGAACGCTAACGAACACGTTATTTAAACAATAAAAATCAACATTCTAAATCTTAAGCATTGGAGATAATCATTTATAAATATATAAATTAAATATTATAGTATTAAACTAAAAATAACTAAAATATTATGGTATTAAACAAAAAATTAAAAATTTAAATTATACAACATATTTAATGAATAAATATAATAAATGAACTTAACCGAACATAAATGAACGTAAATGAAAATGTTACCGAACGTTCATGAACACAAATGAACGAATACGACCTCTGTTCATGGTCGTTCATTTATTAAACGTACGGACATAAATAAACTTCCTACGTGAACTGTTCGTTGAAAGTTGGGTTCGTTTAAAGCCTTATCTATGAAGCATACAAGTACACGAGCTTGAAAATTGTATAGTACACAAACAATTGCTAAACATTAATTAATATTAATTCAGAGTAAACTTCTCTTTTACTCCCTGTGGTTTGACAATATTAACCATTTTGCTCCAAAACTTTCAAAATGATCATTATGCTCCCTGTGGTTTGATAGTTTAATCATTTTGCTCCCTATTGTTTGACAACTATAACTCTTTTGCTCCCTGTGGTTTCGAAAAAAATGGAGTATAATGAAGATATATTGGAAAAGTTTGGAGCAAAATGATTAAACTGTTAAACCACAGGGAGCATAATGATCATTTTGAAAGTTTTGGAGCAAAATGGTTAATATTGTCAAACCACAGGGAGCAAAAGAGAAGTTTACTCATTAATTCAAGAAAAAATCTACATACACATCACGACAAAAAAAAGGAGTATTATATATTGTATTAAACAAAATTTTGTATTGGTATTAAAAATGGGTGGATGTCCTTAAACAAGAGAACATTGAATGACATAAAGCAAAAGACAAAGTATTTATATTCACAAAATGAAAGGCATTATCCTTCAAGAGTTGCTTAAAAAGCCACAAAAGGCTCTTGCATTAACACTTGTGCCAACTCCCAATACATTCCAAATCCCATGAAGCTTAATTTGAGCCAAGTTTTATGTTTTTAATGTCCACATCATCTTCCTTCATAATATCCACTCATATACATATACATGTATTTAATTTGTCACCACAAAACTTATACAATCTCCTCTCCAAAAATGGCTTCTTTAAGCACTCTTGAACTCATGCTTCATGAACTTCAAAGCCAAGAAAGTTTTGACCGCCATGCCGATCATGGAAAGATGCCGACGTTGCCTCAACGACCCGTCTCTAAGGCTCGGATACCAACTAACCGAGCCAGAAGGGCAATTTTGTCATATCACTTGCAAGAGTTCAGTCGCAAGACGAATGATGAGTTTGTTAATGATCGGGTTATGAGAAATGGAATTGAATTCGTTGACGGTGACATTGCTTTAAGTAAGGTGAAATACTATAATTTTTTCTTTCAAAAGCATTTGTGTGAATGCTATATGTTATGATGATTATAATGAACTTATAGTATTGTTGGAAGAAATAATAGAAAGTAACTTTGATTAACAAACTTTATTATCTTATTATTTAAAATGATGTAACATATATGGATTATAATGTCATTACATTCATTTTACATGTCTATTGCTATGTTCCTATGATGCATGTATGTATGTTGATTGATAGAATTAATTATATGCATGTGCAGAATGTAAAGAACAATGGTGGAGAGGCACAAGAAGAGAAGGGCATAATCGGAATCCAAAAATGTTACCGTGGGTACCAAGCACGCTCTCATTATAACAAGCTTAAGGAAGCGATTATTACCCTTCAATCATGTAATTCCTTCCTAATATTTCTATTTATTTATTTATTTATTTTTTCATTTTAGATAAATATTTATTGCATTTTTAGAAGGAATTAAATTATTGTCATACCTAATTCATAAGTTTAGTTTTATAACATCATAATACCAATCAAGTAAATTGAGATATTTTACATATATGATTCACAAATTTGGTGCTAATTAAATCCCAATTAAAACCAAGTTTCACAACTTCAATACCAACAATTGTTGGTAATTAGGGGTGAAATCAATGATGGAATTAAAGAATATTAACAAGACTATCACACACACAAAATTGGTATATGATCTTCTGAATAGAATACTTTTGTAGATCCCATTATTATTTATAACCCTAAAACAATTTTTAACTTTACATATCTACACAATGGACCTTTTGACTCATAATATTTACAAGTTTTTACCCAAATTGACTGAATTTAACATAGTAACATAAACTCTTATATTAGAGTAAATTACCGAGATTGTCCTGTGGTTTGCTACTATTTGACTTTTGGTCCCTAGGTTTTATAAATTACCTATATGGTCCCAAATTTTTGACATTTGTAACACATATCGTCCTTAAATCTCCAAATTAACCTTACATAATTGACCAAATTACACTCACATAACGACTATATGTGTTACAAATGTGAGAAGTTTGGAACCATATGAATAATTTATGAAATCTAGGAAACAAAAGTAAAATACTAGCAAACCACAAGAAATATCTCGGTAATTTACTCCTTATATTATAACAATAATGCACAATGTTAGTTTATATTTTTTTAGAGTAAATTACGGTTTTGGCCCATGTGGTTTATGTGTTTTTACTATTTCGGCCCAAAATAGAATCTTTTATCAATTCAGCCCCTGTGGTTTAGATACCTATCGGTTTTGGCCCCTCAAACTTAATTATTATAACGGTTTTGACCCAAAGTCTAACTATGGTTGGGGGCCAAAAATGTTAGTTTGTCTAAACCACAGGGGCTGAATTGATAAAAGATTATATTTTGGGCCAAAATAGTTAAAACACACAAACCACAGGGGTCAAAACCGTAATTTACTCTATTTTTTATAAACCCCCCTCTCCCCCACCCACCCACCCACCCAACGTAACTTAGAAGTCTTGTTTATGACTTTCAGTTTTTGCAAAAACTATGTCAACTGATTTCTTTATTTGATTTTTAATAATTACAATGTTCACATTTATGCTAATTGACTTGAAATTTTTTATCTTCTTTACTGAATAAGAGTTTGTTATGCATGTCTTCATATAACCCTCTTTCGTTTTGACGCTCAGGTATATGTCGAGAAGTTCCACTTTTTGTACCATAATCTTATGTTGTAGGGAGTGAATTCTTATTCCTGATTTAAGTTAATCCTTTATAAGTCATTCTACTATTTGGTAAATTCAACCTTGAGTGTAAGTTTATATTATGAAAAAAATTACGAATCTTAAGCATATCTAAGAAAAAAGACAACCTTTCAAAAGGGTATTCATTGGGAACATGGACCGACTTAATGTGGAAAATTTTCTCTGTTTTTTTGAACGCCAATTTAGATTAATGACGGGTCATATACCTACTCGATCATATCCGTAGTCTATAGGAGGAAACCCACATAGATGAAATAAAATCCCCTAGATCAGCATGAAACCCTTATTTTGTCCATATTAGGACTTGAATCCGTGACCTTAATATTAAAGCTGTTGGAGAAATTCGTTTATAATCTCTTGGAAATCTATCGAAACGTGTATGAAATCACTATCCGAAATTAATATTTCTACTATTCCGAGTTCAAGAAACTTGATTTTTGGATAATCCAATAGAGAGAATTTCAGTCATACGAATTTTGATTAAATAGTCATTCTGAGAGTTCGTTTTTCTTGTTAATCACCAACCAACCGTATGACAGTTGTTAGCGGGACCACCACTAGGGGCTCAGCCCCTTAGACCCCGCTAGCTAAGGGCGCTGCCCCTAGGACCCCAAAGGGGGCTAGGCGCAGCCCCTTGACCCCCGCGTTTGGTCTGGAGTTTAGAAAATATTAAACGAGTGTGCACTCCGCACCTCCAACTCTTTAATATTCTTTGGCATCCAATTACACTAAAATATACAATAAAAACCACATGATACCTCCACTCAACCAATTTAACCTTCCAAAACTTTCATAATTCATTTACCTCATAACTATCATCTATTTCTTTTGTTTCTTCTTGATCATTTTCATCAACATCATTATGGAAAACAAGGTCATCCTTGATATCTTGAGTCTGTTGACCTATGATATGTTTGAAATATTCATCCAAGTAACCCTGCTCACACGTGTGGTGTTATATATTATCAAAATTTGATCTTGTTTCATCACACATTATCTTTTCCTTTTGAAGAAACAAATTCAACTTCTTTGTCATCAAATATTAGTTTGAGTTCATGATTATATCCTTTTAACACAACTTCAAAACCTTGTTTCACAATTAGATTCATACTAACTATATTTTTCTTTAAAGATGGTGCATAGTGAACACAAAGAACAAAAGTTTCCTTTCCAGAAAAGTTAGTTTTTATCTTTTAATTCCATGTCTAAAAATCATATTACTTTCTCGTGTTATAGTCTCAATACCAAAGCTATCCTTAAAGTATACAAGTAGGTTTTATTCCTTATTACATGTATTTTGAAATTAAGACTTAGAACCCATATTTCATCCCATCTTCTAGAATTAGTGTCCCTTACCATATCTTTAAAAAGTCACAAACACATGAGTTATTCATATTTCAGTTGGGTCAACACCAAAATCATAGGTCTTAAACCTTACATGTCATTTCAAAACAGTGAAATAAACTTATGACAATAAGTTCTAGTTTTGGTTTACTATAAATAAGTTCATGATTTTCCACGAGCCATTTTGTTATCATCAAAACATGTTTAACCTGACATGCATTCTAAAACAAGTTAAATTGCACCAATAAGTTCTAGTTTTAGTTTACTAGAAATACTTTAAATGGTAGTTTAGATAAATCGTTTGTCAATCCCCATAGATCATACTTATCATCATAATAAGAACATCAGGTTCATCTCATTCATGTAATTGCTATAACAAGGACAATTGACTTATACTGACATAAGACTTCTTTCATCTCTTGTATAGTAACATGTTTCAGATATATATCTCAGGCATAACAAATAGTGTTAGGTATACGTATTAGGTCTAACAATAAGTGTTAGATATACATATTAGGCCTATCAACAAGTGATAGGCATACATCTTAGGCCTAACACTAGTATCTGGTATACATCTTAGGTCTAACAATAGTGTTAAGTATTATAACATCACATTTCATTATAACATTGTATATCATCATAGCACCATAACATCATAACATCATCATAAAATCTCATATTATCATAATAGCGTACAATAAGTAGTTCTATCATAACATGTAAGTTTGCATGCATATCATCCCCAAAAGTTATTTGATACGTTCAAGTAAAACATCGAGAAAAGGGACACATTGAGTTCACTTTAGTCAGAAGCTTGGCTCGTAATAAGCTAAGAAAATCACAAGTAAGCTCGGGGTTCATAAAAGCTTAATGACCTACATCATATTATCATACATTAACATAAATCTTGTTACTCGATTTATATTTGCATTAAGGCTAGAGTTAGGGTTAACATGTCAGGGAAAGTGCATGAAACTTTCCACCTATAATCTCTTCCTTAGCCAAAACATAGTTGGTTTTCATATTCACAATGCACTCTCGCCCATATGCACATTAGTTCACAATGAGGCATCATTTATCACACACCCTCCCTCGTTTATGCCATGTTAACATTCACACACAACCTAGAGGTGGCCAAACCGGGTTTTTTTGGAACCGGAACCGGTTCCGGTTTTTGACCGGTTCCAACCGGTTTTTTGCCGGTTCTGGTTTGACCGGTTTAAGGGTGGAACCAGTTCCGGTTCCAATTTCTCTGAAAACCCGAAACCACACCCCGTACCAACCGGTTCGGATACGACCGGTTCCGGTTCCGGTTTCGTGTACGTTGGCCACCTCTAGTGACACAACCTACACCATACATATTCTGATCATTCTAACTTTTTATTCACTCCATGCAACTCAATTCATCCACCCTAGGGATGGCAAAAAACCCTCGTTTGATGGGTTTATCTGAAACCCGCTACATATGGGATGAGTTTTCTGAACCCAATGGGTGTTGGGCCGAGTATGAGATTGGATTTTAAAATTTTCGTGGGTATGGTACGGGCATGGGATTTAATTTGTTCATATACCCATTTACCTGTCCCGATTACCCGATTATATATACCCGTTTACCTGGCCCGATTACCCGATTATATATACCCGTTTACCTGCCCTGTGTACCCGATTATAATTACACATTTATATCCACCCATTATTATGCATAAGACACACAATAAATACACCATAGAATCCATTGTTTCGTGTACTGATCATTCTAACTTTTTATTCACTCCATGCAACTCAATTCATCCACCCTAGGGATGGCAAAAAACCCTCGTTTGATGGGTTTATCTGAAACCCGCTACATATGGGATGAGTTTTCTGAACCCAATGGGTGTTGGGCCGAGTATGAGATTGGATTTTAAAATTTTCGTGGGTATGGTACGGGCATGGGATTTAATTTGTTCATATACCCATTTACCTGTCCCGATTACCCGATTATATATACCCGTTTACCTGCCCTGTGTACCCGATTATAATTACACATTTATATCCACCCATTATTATGCATAAGACACACAATAAATACACCATAGAATCCATTCATGCAAACAAACTTTACTTTTTTTTTTGAACGGCATTTGATCTCAACGTGTGAACCACTGATTTTCAGGCCACGTCACCAAGGTCTAGTTACCATGACCTCCGTTGAGACCCCACCACCACCGCAGGAGGAAACCGCACCGGAAAACCCCCCGACCTCCCAAGGACCCCTATTTCGCCTTGGGAGAGATTTGAACCCGTGACCTCCCACAGAAAAGCCAAAGGGGTAACCATTAGGCTAGAAGCCCTTGGTTAACAAACTTTACTTACTACGCAACATAAACACACACACACTCTCACGGTTACACACACATACACTTTCAAAATAAACACTCTCATAGTTTAATGCACACCCATACCCCCAATCTCTCAGCTGAATTTAATTTCACACACGCATACAATATCACTATAGGCTGTGCCTGTGTGTGTACTGTATTTGTAATCACAACAATTACGATAGAAACATGTACTCGATCATCAAATGTTAATATACAACCTATTTATAGTTGTTGTCTAAGACGGTTATTTGGCAGTTATCCAACTGCCATATGCCAAACCATCGGTAAATTAAGTTCGACCCGTTTACGACATATTACACATATATTTACAATAATTACGAAACTGCCACTGCCGTTAATTTACTTAAACTAATCAAGCTTAATTTTCCAACAATCACATCCCATGCAATTGGTTTTGTCCTAACATCCATGAATTGAAGGGTTCCATATATTTTTTTTGAACGACGAAGGTCTCAATCGTGTGAGCCCACTGTTTCCAGACCATGACACCAAGGTCTAATTACCTAGACCTTCCATGAGCCCTCACAGCCATCTTAGAAGAAAACCCCACTTGGAAAACCTCCTGACCCCCCTCAGACCCCTATTTCACTGCGGGAGGGTTTCGAACCCGAGACCTCCCATTTGGAAGAATCCCGGGATACTGCTGAGACACTGCCTCATTAGATAAAGGGTTCCATATATAACAAGAAATTAGTGAATCAAAAATAAAAAATAAATAATTAATAATAACCTCTGATTTGCATCTTTTTTTGAACAGCTAAACGAGTCCTCTGACCCAACGACCCACGCACTGCGACCACAGACCGCTATCAACCCCCGGAAACATTTAAAGTCGGGCGTTGGCGAGTGCCTAATCAAGGAACCGTCACACCATCTAGGAGGAAACTCACACTGAGAAAACCCCCTAGCTCACCCAGAACATTTTTTGCTCTAGGCGAGACTCGAACCCAAGACCTCCCATTGCTGGTAGTCAAGGAGTACCACTAGGCTATAAGCCCAATAATCTTTGATTTGCATCTAATATGAGGATTACAAACTGACACTGAAATCTAGATGCAGAAACATCCCATTTATACTGCCGGTACAAGGGATAACTATCTCAGCCGTTTATATTGTGGTTTCCATATGTATTATTGTATTTGTAACTTTAGACGTTGTTAACCAAGTGACGTCTCCCCTAATTTTACACATATTTGACCTACAATATATATATATATATATATATATATATATATATATATATATATATTCTAATAAATAAATAAATGTTTTATAGGAACACATGACATGTTCCTAAGGCTCCTCAACCCTGATTTTCCGTCTCTCTCTTCTATTAATTAATAATATTAAATAGTAAATAATCTTTTTATACTTTTTTAAAATAAATATTTTAAATTATAAAATTTTCGAAAACAATTATTTAAAACACAATGTTTAATGAAAAACAAGCTATAAAAAGTTAGTGTTTAAATAAATAATAATATTATTTTTATACTTAAAGTATTAAATCATATGAAATTGTAATCATATTTTATATTAAAAAAATCATTTTATATATATATAACTATTGGTTATATTTATTTATTCAACCTGGGTTACTAATCTAGATATAGGTGATATAAAATAGTCCTTTCACTTGATAATTTCTTCTTAACTTACAACCTGACTTGGGCTAAAGATATATACAAGCCCATTTACATAACCCAAATAGCATTTGTATTGTTTTGACTCATCTAATAATAAAAACTAGAGGTGAACAAAAAAACGATTTGGGTTTACAAACCAGTCATCAGTGGATCTTAAATCGGTTCTTGTCAAACCGGTCCGAACCATCGGTTTGGCATAGGTTTGGGATTTTGCCTTTAAAACGGTTTACAAACCGGTTCGAACCGGTTTCAAACCCATCCAAACCGGTTTCAACACATTCAAACCGGTTTCAAACCCCCCAAACCGGTTCCTATAGGTTTGGCATCCCCCTCTCTCAAAACGGTTTCCAAACCGAACCGGTTTCACCCTTACACTACCCAAACCGGACCGGTTTAGGAACCGAACCGGTTTGATGAAAAATACCGGTTTGTGCAACTCTAATAAAAACCCAACTTGTAGGATTAAATATTTTAAAGGTTTTCTAACATCATAAGGTTTGCAAAATTTATTTGTTTATATCTTTAAATTTGTTGTTACATTTGAAAATTAGTAAAAATCACCTTATATTGCATATAATCCATCCTTCTTATAGTTATTCGTGGTGAAAAAGCAAGAAAAGAGTTCAAACTTTCTACTGAAATGCTCATACAAGCACACACTAATCATGAATTTGTGTGGAAACCCCTAAAGAACCGGGAGACAACGATCATTTATTTGCAATCAGGTGAGACCATATTGGTACCTTGTACATGTGTCTGTATTGGTCTTTATAATCATAGCCAAACCGTTCTCACCGTCGGTTTCATTGTTAGTGGTTCGAGCTTGGTTAACTCGAAGACACCTTGGCTATACAAGAAACTCATCTATCAAAAATACAAAAGAAGTTGAGGAATTACATGAAGAGAACATAGAAAAATTGGTACTTATGGTTATGCACAACATTCTACATTCTATGTAGCTCGAAAGATCGAGTTAACTCAATGATTTAATGTTATTTAGGACCATGTCACGGTGACAAGATCCTATGTTCGCAACCTCGAACGCCAAGTTTTGAGGACTGAGGCTGCCTTACGACACACAAAACGGGAAAACGGTAACTTGGAGCTACAAATTCAACAAATCAATAGGAAATGGGAGTTGCACAATGCTAAGATGAACTCAAAGGAGAAAGTATGGCAAGATGAGTTCACTTCAATTCAAGTATGTTCATCCCAATTCATCACATTGAATTTTATCCTTTAATTCATCTTTTTAACGTCTAATTTTTGGATTACTGGCGGATTACTGAAGTATCATTGTACCACTAGCAGTACCACCCGATCATATCCTCTATCAGGTCACTAGTTCTGTAGGAAACTGAATACTTTGAGAAAAACCCCTTGTGGGATTCGAACCCATGACTATTTTGTTCTTGAGCTTTATCTCACTACCAAAATACCACTAGGTTGTAATGCCTTTGGTCTTTTAATTCATTTTTAATTTATTTTTTTATACTTTAGAATTATTTATGAAAATGGGTGATGAAAACTAAAGTCTTTTATTTCTTTCTATTTTTTTTTGGGTTTGAGAAATGATTAGCCCTAATTTACAACATTCAGACAATTTAGTAAAAAGTTTAGTTGTTATGTTATTAAAGTTAAAAGTGAACTCATCATCAACCATCTCATGCATCTACTACAAAATACAAAATTATCTTTGAACATGTTCAGGTATAATATCATTATTTAACATAAGACATTTTGTTGCAGATGAACTTAGAACTAGCTCGAGAAACGACGTTGAATGAAATCACTCATTCTCCTCATAACTCTACTAGACGCCAAGGTGGTTACGAGCAAACGAATCAAACGATTAGAAAGATCCTTGAGCTTCAAGAAAATGATTCCGATTTTCATACGGACAGTTTGTTTAACTCAAGACAACGTCAAAAACAAGAGCTTCGGAAGTTGAAGGGTCGATTCAAGGCATGGATGAAAGAGTTTAAAGCTCGGTTGCATGATGTAAAGAAAACACTTGAGAGATTTGAGGATGGTAGAACCGAGAGAGTTCATAAAACTTGCTTTCATAGTTGATCAAAAAGGTTTAAACGTTGGGGGAACATTCTTGATGATCCACATAGAAACACACACAAGTATATATAGAAACACACACACACAATGTAATTCAAAGGGTTCTCGGCAATAATCGTTTATACACCATTTTGAAACTGATTGAATACTATTTTGACCTTATTTTAGTTCCATGATTTTCGGAGTTTCGAGTATGTGATGAGCATCGAACCCAAATTTTTTTTCTTTTGAGGCCACTTTTTTCCGGTACCTGTATTTCTACTAACTTAATGTCACAATTTTTGGATTGTACATGTCTACATCGTTAGGTTGGATAAAATAACAACATAAAATATAATAATTAAAATACATTATTAACATATAAGCGATATTAGGGTTCGGATTCTGGGGTAATTCTATAACTAAACATGATCATAGTTTAAATAAAAGAAATTATCTTGGATTCAAACTTTAAAAGGACCTTTAAAGTCTCTTAATATATAATAATTACACTAACGATGTTAATCAAATTCAACTATATTTATGGGATCACTCCAAAAAATCCTTTTGGGTCAAAAGAAATTTTTCGACATACCTTAGATTAACGAGTTGAGATTTAACGGGTCTCATGATCCCGATCAGATATACATAAGTTCACCCATTTATGTGATAGTTTGAATACTTGCACTTGACACCATAAAGATAGTGTCTTTAAATATTTAAAAGTAAGACCACAACAACAAACTCCAATCATGAATCAATTAATTGGACTCATGAAGCTAGAGGGAGAGCTTTTCAGATTGGTGCAACAGAAGCTTGGCATGATGCAAATATCGTCATCGATACGTTCCTTCTCAAAAATCTATGCGCATCAATTCTGTTTAATACCGGGACAAATAAAAGTTTTATCTCTCCTGAATTTGCATCATTACTTTCATTGCGTACCGTAAGTCTAGAATATCCATATGCCATTGAATTTGCCAATGGCAAGTTGATCAAAGCTAACAATATTATTCAAGGATGTTCTTTGAATCTGAATAATCACCTTTTCAATATAAATTTCCTTCATATTGAACATGGAAGCTTTGCTGTCCTTTAGGGCATTCCTAGCACATGTAATTGAGAACATTCCCCCAATAAAACGTATCGAAAATATTCCTATAGTTAAAGATTTTCCTGATGACATATTGGGATTACCTCCAGTGAGACAAGTTGAGTTTCGTATTGACTTGATTGCAGTGCAGCACCTATTGCTAAAGCTCCTTATCATTTAACACCCTTAGAGATGCAAGAGCTTTCAGGTCAATTGCAGGAACTTTTAGATAATGGTTTTATTAGACCTAGTTTCTCACCTTGGGGAGCATCAATTCTTTTTGTGGAAAAAAAAGATGGTTTGTTCAGGATGTGCATTGACTACTGAGAACTCAATAAATTAACAATCAAGAACCGTTATCCACTACCACGTATCGATGATTTGGTCGATCAATTGCAAGGTGCTATTTATTTTTCTAAGATCAATTTAAAGTCTGGATATCATCAGTTACAAATTCATGATGATGACATTCCTAAAACAACTTTCAGAACCCGTTACAGACATTACGAGTTGTTATTAATGCCATTTGGGTTAACCAATGCACCTGTAGTCTTCATGGATCTCATGAATCAAGTAGACCTTATTTGGATAGGTTCGTCATTGTATTTATTGATGAAATTCTCATTTACTCCCGAAACCAACAAGAACATGCACAATACTTGAAAATAATTTTGGAACTTTTAGCACGGGAAAAGTTATATGTCAAATTTTCCAAGTGTGAATTCTGTTTACAGGTTGTTCAATTTCTTGGGAATGTAGTAAATGAAAATGGTATACAGGTAGATCCCAGCAAGGTTAGAACGATAAAACAATGGGAAACACCAAGAACCCCAACTAAAATTCGTCAATTCTTAGGACTGATAAGAATCGTGTAACATTTGTGTAAGTGTTCGTCGTGTACAAAACGTGCAAGTCGCGTCTATGGGCAACTTACTATTTATAGTAAGTTTCCATTTATGGCAAGTTTCACAACACTTATTGATTTTAAAGTTCTAGCATGCTTGATAAGTCCTATGTGATCATGTTAACACATAGCATGTGTCATGTGATTCAAATACGCATGTAAGTCACGTTTCTATTCAAAAGTTTCCTAAATAGGAAAGTTTCTAAATCTAGCATGTGCGATATCGAAAACCATCTAACTTAGCATACAATCATCATATTAAGTTATGTTAAGCCATCTAGCATGTTCAAAACATACATAAATCGATATTTCTAAAAATAAAGTTACTAAAAATAGTAACTTTGTCAATTTACATACCAATGATTATTCTAAACCATTTTCATGTAACAAATCATCATAATATGCCATTTAACATCATTTAAACATGTTCAAATAGTCAAAATCACCATTTATCAATATTTGGTTAATAAAAGTTACTATATATAGTAATTTTGCTAAAAAATGATCATAATCAATATTAAAATCACATTCTAAGCATCAATATTATCCTAATAACATTCTAATAGCAAATCCATATGCATGCATGTTACCAATATTATCCATATTACCATTTTGTAAGTAAAAAGTTACTATTAATAGAAAGAAATCAATATAACCATATTTTAACCATTTTAACAACATTACATGATGTGATATACTACCAATATCATCAAGAAACATATTTGAACCTTCAAAATCATCCCACATGCCATGGATCGTACATGCATGTGGGTTTTTCACTTGGTCATGACCAAATCATGCCTTACACATACACACCACATTATAGATCATCATCTAAGCATCTTATATCATCAAGAAACACATTAAAATCAACAAACCCAGATTCAAATGGTTGAAAGTTCGTGCATGCAAGGATTTAGAGCTTGCATGTGGGTTTCGAAGCTTGTGAGTGTGTTTGTGTGTGTTGAGAGTGCACATTAGCCATAGAAACTACCTCATCTGCTTCAAAATTCCCTGAGATGATGAGTACTCGTCCTCTCAAGCATCTGGTCAGCAAGAACGTGTAGCCACAAGGTCGTAGTGGTGGTTTCCAAGCTCCTAGGTGGATGTTAGGCTTCAACCTTCAAGTTCTTGAGCTCTCAAATGGTCTCTAATGGCTGCCAGGAGGTTTCCAGATGAAGAAGACGAAGTTTAGGTGCCTGGGAATCGAGAATGAGGTGGTAGGGTGGCTTAGAATGATTACAATCTTGGTTTTATAAAGATTTGCCGTCTGACACCCATCGCGTACCGCCGAGAGAGCCCAAGATGCTTTCTGCGTACCGCGATGGATTTCGGGATTCAATTTCTCCTGAAACTCGTCGCGTACTGCTATGGGGCCTCTTAAGGGTCATCGCGTACCGCGATGGGTCCACAGAGAGCCCAATAGGCCCAATTTTCATGGTTTGATCTGTTCGTCGTCGTTTTCACGCTTACAAACTATCGTTTGGCCTTGTTTGGACTTCCAAGTTCAATGTTTGAGCGTTTCGTGACGTTTCGAGTGTTTTGTTACACGATGTGCTAAACGTTCACCAACGTTCGTGTTTTCTTCGACACGTGTGTGCGGTTTTTAGATAATTTCTCGAATTATCGGTGCGTTTGGACTGTCGTGCCACGTGTCACACTAAATATTCATAATTCTAGTGTCACGTAAGTATTTAAACCTAAAAAAATAGGGTTTTGGGATCCTAACTCATTTCATTTGACTTGGGATGACTTGGGACGATTTTAGAAGTCAAAATTGAAGCCTTTCATCATTATAATCCATTCAATCACTCCCTAATCATCCACGATGAAGATCCAATCAAGTTTTGAAGATCGATTCGGTGTTATGAGTGGCTGATTTCTTCGTGGTTTCCTCCGGGTGGAGGATTCTTGTAAGTAGATGATTTGATTTAGTTTTCAATCTTGTTTGGGACATGCAATCTAAGCATTCGATGCTTTTTGCTAGTTTTTTGATTATTTGATTGTAAACGATTGGATATGATTTGAACCTTAATCATTGCTTTTCAATTCCTGAGAGTTCTAGTAATTAGGATATATTAAGTTGTGTTTTGGGTTGATTATATTCAATTGATGTTCATGTGATAATCTTCCATTTTTTTACAATCGAAGCAAAGGGTCCTTGTGTGTCACAATCAACTAATTCATACGTTCATGTCTTTGTGAACTCCCAATTGAAACTAAGTTAAATATCTATCTTTGAAAATCCCGAAGGAATCACCTTTTTCATAATTGTTTAAATCCATTTTAGTTAATTGCAATTGATTTTCAAGTTTAAGAAACAAACATTAAATCGATTTTCCAATTGTTAATTAGTTAAGTAGTGATAATTACAAACACTTTCCATAATACTCCTCGTGGTTCGACACCCGACTTACCCTATCTAATAAGGTAACTGGGACGGAGTTTTACTCTTATTTTTGACTGACACTTCGACATCAGTCACATCCCTGATGTCCCGAAATCAAGGATCCTTGGAGCTAGTGGAGTAGAAGTTTTGATTTGCTTATTCTTCTCTGCCCTCAAATTCTCTATTTCCATGAGAAGCCTTTTGATTCATCATTTGTTGATCCATTATTTGTTGTTGTATCTATTGAAACATACTCAAAATTTCATTATTAGAAACAAGTATAGGAGCAGCAGTAGTCATCCTTGTTGATGGAACACTTTTGGCTACAAATATGGTCTTCTTTCCAGAATTTTCTAGCTTTTTGTGGGAGAAAACATGAATCTGCGAAAATACATTAGTAGTAGTAGCAGAAACTATAGGTAATGAAGATGTTGATCTCGGTTCTGAAGCCATTTTTCACTATAGTTGTCGAGAAAATGCCTTTAAACAAAGTTTTTATTATAAAAAACACAATATTGCGCCCCACGGTGGGCGCCAAATTGTTTCGGGTAAAAATTAACAAGTATAACTTTTAGCAAAACCGAATTAGTAAAGTGGTGCTTTGTGCTTTATAATCAGGAAATCAGTTTATAAGTAAGATTCGACAAAATTTTCCCTGGGATCCCTAAGGATATTTCAGAATATAAAATGAAATAAACAGTTTACACACAAGATTTATACGAGGAAAAGTCCTTAATCCCTTAGGATTGCGGGCATAAAAACCTCAGGAGGTGACAATCGTCACTCTGCCTTGTTTATATTCATCAAATTGATAAAAATACAAGTGTTAGAGCTTGGATGATCGAGATTTAGTGCTACAATTGCTTGAATATGTGTGTGTTTGAGAGAA
Organism: Mikania micrantha; assembly: GCA_009363875.1. Classification (NCBI taxonomy): domain Eukaryota; kingdom Viridiplantae; phylum Streptophyta; class Magnoliopsida; order Asterales; family Asteraceae; genus Mikania; species Mikania micrantha. The sequence continues at coordinate 38,578,858 of CM018686.1, read as the reverse complement.
AATGCAGTAAGAATGAAGAAAAATCTGTGCCTAATCGATCACCAGCCCTTTCTTTATATACAACATTTTGTAACAGCTAAATTAACTAATTTCCAAATATCATCCCGGCGAGAATCTCGGAATTATGACCATGTGACAGCTATCACGTCCATTAAAACCGTCCCTTTCAAGTAAATCCCGAGTCTTTAGGCCCAATCAAGTCAACATGATCGTTGGTTACTTGTTCTCCACTTGTATCCACTTGTAACCATTATTTACCATGTTTATCACGTTTTCTTTGACTTTGTCCCGACTTTTAGGGTAAAACCAAGTCCACAACAAGTTACCTGCAAGACTAAGTCAGGCTATACAGAGAAGAGATCGATTAGTGATGTTAGTATTCATGATATTTGAGGATAGTTAAGAATCCCATATTCCGAATTATCCTCAGCTATCTCGAATATCAAACCATAAAAATTGACCCACAACAGTAACCCATATTTAATTTTACAATAATGTAAACCAATATTTGTTACAACTCATTACAAATAATGTGTTGTGTTTTATAGTTGTTACATTGATATAAATACGAACATCCGAAAAAAATAAAAAAACATAGTCAAGACTATAACAGAATTAAAGAGAAAAATAAGACGAAAAAAATGGTGCAATTTTTATAAAAAATATTATATTATAAAAAAGTTCTGGATATACAAAAATAGAGGGAGTAAAGTTTAAATAAAAAATTAGTCTTATTAAAATATACTAAAATGTGACACATGACACCGATATATGAATGCTAGTTTTTTTGATATAGTACAAATGACTAAAATAACATTCTATATTTAAATATGAAAGAGGGCACATGTCACAATCTTATAAAATGAACTTTTACATTAACTATTAGATTTGAGTTAATGAATTATTGCTTAATCCGATTGTTTTCATTTGAACACTTCCATATATATATATATATATATATATATTATTTTTAATAAAACTCTTATATTATTTATGTTGTCATTTGTTGAACATTATTGTTTACCTAATTACCCATACACACATGTATGCATGCATGTATGTATTTTGGATGCAAGTATGTGTATTCAAATATTTTAAAACATTGATACAAACTTTGTTTTATTAGAAATTGAACACAATTGCAATTAAACCTTAGGGATTATGAGGGTGTTGCACCTCTCTTTAGGATGAACAAACTTGTATATTGAGTTTGGTGAAAAAACTATACATAAGAATTAAACCATGTATTCTCATAGATTAGAAAGGTGACCCTTCATTTTATAACACATGTTTGTTTGGTAATGTTTTATTCAAAAGAATTCACTATTAAAAACACATTGTTAAAATTTTTCTCCACAAAAATTCCTTGATAATTTTTGGTATGAAAAATTAAAATACTTTAGGATTTTTTCACAAAAATCTTTTTTAATATACAAAAAACAACATACTTTCTATTTTTCTTATAAAAATCTCTCAACAATATTTTATACATTAAAGTCCTTTTAAATGTTAACTTTATACCGAATTGTGGAGAACAAAAAAAAAAAAGAAGTTAAAACCACTTTTGCATGCCAGCTATTTTTTATGTTTATTCCTTTTATTTTCTTATATTGCCTGCTTCCTTAGTGAGTAGTTTTCAAACCTCACGCTCAGCTTTTTTTATTAAGTTATGTTTGTAACTTGTATCTATTGTATTTGTACCAAATTAAAGGGCGTCTAGCCTAATGATAACCCTTGACTTCTTATATTAGAGGTCTTGGGTTTGAGTTTCATCTAGAACAAATATTGCTTTTAGGTGAGCCAGGGGGTTTTCCTAGTTGTAGGTTTTCTCCTGAGCAGGTGGGTCAGGTCACCACGCTCTGTTATTCGGGCGGAAGGGTGATTTATTTGCCAGGGTGATCCCGGGTGACCGGGCGCTTGCTGTTCAAAAAAAAAGTTATAAATTTTATATATAATTAATATATATTACTTAGTTATTTTTATTTTTATTTAATAATATAATCTTTATTAAAGAACATATTTTTAGGATCCTAAATAATTGGTATATAAGTAATATACCTGTTTAGATTTGCGAGCTCATTTGCTAAATAAAATATAAAAATTATAATATATATATATATATATATATATATATTTATATATACGTGTGTGTCTATAGGGTTGATTCATATGAAAAAATTCGATCTTAGAGAGTTCTTTCTCTAATATCGGATTTTCACATGGGACAATCCCTATATATGTGTGTGTGTGTATGTATGTATGTTATGTACACTAATTTTAATGTTATTCTACTTATTTTTTTTTTGAAAATAACATTAAAAGCGTTGGGTTGGACGGTAAATCTCTCTATTTGACGGTAAATCAGGCATCATGAGTTGGGAGTCTCATTAGAATAAATCTCTATCCATATGTAGTAAAGGTAAGACTGTCTATATCCTAATCTCCTACATATAATGTGTACGTTGATGATGATCATGATATATATTAAGTTCTAAATTCTAATAAATCAATAAATAAATTCAGCACGAGGTTCAAAAGCAACTCATGAATCAATCTCAAGTGTTAGATATGTATAGCCGGAAACAAGTTTGACCAAGTTTTAGGTTCCGTAGAAGAGTGAAAGATCTTATAATTTGCTATTATAGATCATGGATGATTTATTCTATTAAAGAAAATTAGGAGACCAATAACAATTGTCATCTTCCACAAATGAGTCAAAGATGTTGATAAGATATTTGCAACTTGATGACAGTGCATATCTTAGGCTTCAAGTGATGACCAGTTGATGATGATAAGCAGCAAACAACTTGCACACTTTTGATATCCAGTTGTGCTTATTTCATCATATTTTATTTATTCTATCTCTCTTTTCTTTTCTTTTTAATTGATTATTTTCAATTTCTTTTTTTAGGCCAGGCATGCATCAATATTAAACTCAAATATCATATTCAAAGGCATGTAAGAGCCGTCACTACTTTAAATTCGAGAACTTTTAAATATATTTAAAAATTTATAATAACTAGGTTTAATCCCACCCGCGCGTTGCGGCTAGGGTTATCACAGTACACTTCCGATAACGGGTATTATATATCATTTGCAAAATCATAAGTTACATAGCAAAATCAAATCTCTCATCACAAACTCTATACAATTATATATGTAAACATAAAATTATACAAAATCGAAAAAACAAAATTTAAAAGTTTTAGTGGCCAAAATTAAATAAACAAAACTTTATATTATATAAAAGTTTTAGTGACTAAAATCGCAAAAACAAAACTTTACTATTAAGTTTTAGTGGTCAAAATCGAAAAAACAAAACTTTATATTATAAAAGTTTTCGTGGTCAAAATCAAAAAAATAAAACTTTAAAAAGTTTTAGTGGCCAAAATAGAACAAACAAAACTTTATATTATATTAAAGTTTTAGTGGCCAAAATCGAAAAAACAAAACTTTAAAAAGTTTTAGTGGCCAAAATAGAACAAACAAAACTTTATATTAAATTAAAGTTTTAGTGGCAAAAATCAAAAAACAAAACTTTAAAAGTTTTTGTGGCCAAAATCGAAAAAACAAAACTTTAAAAAGTTTTAGTGGACAAAATCAAAAAAACAAAACCTTATAATATAAAAGTTTTAGTGGCAAACATTGAAAAAACAATACTTTAAAAGTTTTAGTGGCTAAAATAAAAAAAAAAGAGAACTTTATATTATATAAAAGTTTTGGTGAACAAAATCGAAAAATCAAAACGTTACTATTCCTTTCAGTTGGTTTTTAATATATATAATAATTTGAATTGATTGAGATGGCAAACCTAACCCACGGACTAACGTTTGGACTATTGGGACATTTTATTTTTAGCATATGAGTTTTTAAGTTTTCTATAGTCTAAGTGGAAAGAAATGAAAATGAAAATGGGCAAAAAAATATCGGTTAATTATTGGCCATTCGAATAACTACGGGTTTCCAATTGGTTATCCCTTTGAAAACAAAAATCAATTTATAACCGGTTAAAGTAAAACCGGTTATTATGACCGGTTAGAAACCCATTAACTGGTCATGAATTTTGTAAAATAGCCTGTTATAGCCATTGGTATCCAAAACTAGTCGTTGAAGGGCCGGATAACAAATCATATATATTTTTAAATATAGTTGTTTTAGGGAAATTTGTCTACTATTTTGCCCTCATTGATGCAAATAGGTCTTGAGTATTATGGTTTGAACACACAACTTCTTTATATCTCTAATACTTAAAAAAACTCAAAAAATGCTCAAAACACTCCTACATTTCCAATTCTCGAAAAGGTTACGAAAAAAATTGAAATGACAAGCTCAAAAAGTGTTCAAATTCTATTGGTATTGGTGTTTCTTCCTTCACTGGACCTGATATTGTGAGAATCAAAGCTACAACGAGGAACAAAAACCTTTTTAGTGTTTTAACTTATGTGAAATATTGAACGGTGTCAATAAGACTTAAGCAAAGGTTAAGGTACTTTTCTTAAAGCGGAGTCTAACTCAACTTTGAGAAGTGTCCTGACTAAATATTGCATCATAATAAAAAATAACCCGACAAGTGATCAAGTACAAATGTCAACTGAGTGCGCAGCTTGAAATTTTAATCTTGACATAGTTTGTTAGATGATGGAGAATTTGACGATTCAAAAAAGTTTGCCTTTTAATTACTTTGACACCCCTTATTGACAAGGATGATTCAAAAGACGTTTTAATCTCGATACAAAAACTAAGTGTTTCACTATTAGACTTGATTGTTAAAACAATAGAAACAAGCAAAAAAGAATTAATATTAGGTTTTGAAAACTTTAAAACCGACGTTAACATAACAACATACGTTTGATTAGCACCACATGGTTTACTGAAATTGTATCTTTGTATAACTACACATTAGGTTCTGATATATGACAAATGACGAATTGTATGACATGGTATATGGTAAATTTTGATAATGATTCAAATAATATTTTAAATTTTGTTTTACATGTTATACGTACGATTGATTAATTAGTTTACATGAAGTTTTATATGAAGCTGCTGATGTAATTCCCAGAACCCAAAAAACAGATTGAATCAAAGAAAAACACATAACTTTTATTGAATGATCGATTGGTACAAAGAAAACCATAAACCTAAACCCCTATTTAACCTAAAACATAAACCAAAAAGTCAAACTTTATCTCTAATAAATCTAATGGATAAACATTCAAAATAATTAAAAAAACCAAGCTAAAACTTTAACCCTTCAACCTAATTAATTTTACAAGATTAACCCAACATTATAAACGCTGCAAATATTTTATTAGGAGTATAATATCACAAATCTTCTTTGATATTTCAAAAATTATTTATTATTTCTACAAAAATAAATTTATGTGAATCAAGAAGTGACATATATATATATACTAGGTAAAATCCCGTGTATTACACGGGTTGAAAACTGAAATGTTATATACTTTGTAAGAAAACTTGTTTTAAAAAACTTGTTTTTTTAATAAAACTTATTTTTATAGAACTTTTATTTTTCCTAAAACTACAAATTTAAAATAATTCTTATTTTTTTTAAATTCATTTTTAGAAAATTTTCATATTTTGTAAACTTTGTTTAAGTGTGCTTTTTAATAAAAAAAAAGATTTCATTTTTATTTGTTAGAACTATTTTTTAATATGAAAAAAAAGGTACATAAAGTATTAGCTATTAGATTTAAAATTCTTTAATAAATTAAAGAATCTAACAATAATTATCATTTAATATGAGAGAGAATAATTGTAAAGATTAAAAAATGACATGTGGCAATAATTCTTGTAAAAAAATGACATGTGACAATGATAGCCTAATAAAAAATGAAATCTTTTTTTTTTAAAAAAGCACAATTAAACAAAGTTTACAAAATATGAAAATTTTCTAAAAATGATTTTTTTTTAAAAAAATAAGAATTATTTTAAATTTGTAGTTTTAGGAAAAATAAAAGTTTTGTAAAAATATATTTTTTTTTTAAAAAAAACAAGTTTTTTACAAAGTATTTAACATTTCAGTTTTCAACCCGTGTAAAGTACTTTGTAAAAAACTTGTTTTTTTTTTAAAAAAAAATATATTTTTACAAAACTTTTATTTTTCCTAAAACTACAAATTTAAAATAATTCTTATTTTTTTTTAAAAAAAATCATTTTTAGAAAATTTTCATATTTTGTAAACTTTGTTTAATTGTGCTTTTTTAAAAAAAAAAAGATTTCATTTTTTATTTGTTAGAGCTATTTTTTAATACAAAAAATGTATATAAAGCCATTAGTCATTAGATTTAAAATTATTTAATAAATTAAAGTTTATAATTATAATTATCATTTAATATGAGAGAGAATGATTATAAATACTAAAAAATGACATGTGGCAATAATTTTTTAAAAAATGACATGTGACAATGATAGCCTAATAAATTGACATGTGGCAAAATATTTACTTTTTTATTAGAGAGTATGGATATATATGAGGGAGGGTTCCTAAGAAAAACATCATTTTGAATAAACTAAGAAACTAATCACAATCATTAACAAGTAATTTTTTTTCCACCTTTTCTTTTTTATTTCCTTTTTTATAAGATAAAAAGGATAAAAAAGAAAAAAAAATTAAAAAATATGTATTTTAGGTTATTACATATATTATCTTGTATGTTATACATACTGATTACATATATGTAACTTTGTAAGTTACATACGAAACTTTTTGAGTTACATACACGTAACTTCGTTATCTATATATTTTTTCAAAACATTTTTTATTATAACTTTTCTAACCTTATAATAAAAAATTATGAATTTTTTTTTTTAAATTTATTGGTTAGTATGAGTTTTCTTGGTTTCTTCAAAATGAGGAGTTTTCTCATCAACATTCGTATATATATAAAAATGTTATAATAAAAATGAGGAGTTTTATGATTAGATTAAAATTGTTATAATAAAAAAATGTTTTTGAAAATAAAAATGTAAATCACGAAGTTACGTATATGTAACTCAAAAAGTTTCGTATGTAACTTATACTATAAAGTTACATATATTTAATCAGTATGTGTAACATACAAGCTACATATATGTAATAACCTAAAATACATATTTTTTAAGTTTTTTTTTCTCTTCTTACATTTCTTATCTTATAATAAAAGGAAATAAAAATGAAAAAAAAATGGTAATAATTATGATTAGTTTTCTCCAAAATGATGGTTTTCTTAGGAACTCTCTCTCTCTCTCTCTCTATATATATATATATATATATATGGGATGGTTCGAATGTTAACTCTTCCTTATAGGTATAACCGAATAACTAAATCTTATTACTTTGGGGCCCATATTAAAGTAAATCTAAAGGTGTAGGTTTTTTCTTATTTTTTTATTAATGTAAGTGGTTCCTAGATTAATTAAAAAAAAACCTACACCTTTAGATTTACTTTAGTGTGAGCCCAAAGTAATAAGATGTAGTTATTCGGTTAACTCAATAAACATGGGTTAACATTTGATCATCTCCCTATATAAGTATATATATATAGTTATATGTATCTATATACGTGTATGTGTATGTATATGTAAATGTTACTACCAATAAAAATAAAAATTTTAAAATATTTTCAAGAAAAGCCGATTGTTTTTAATTGTGGCATGACATTGAAATCATGTTTAAATGGCTCTGGTGTTGAAACTTCTATTGATGAAATAGTTTTTCTTTAGGTTTAGATGCTCCAAATGTTGCTACAAATATAGAAAATAATTTTAACATATGTTTTAAAAACATGTTTGTTCATTATTTACAAAAATATGGTTCACTATCAAGCATACAATAAACAATATATGTGGCTTCTAGTAGTTCGATTAGAACTCAAGACGTTAACTTGATTTGTTTACACTTTAAGGAAAAATATTACTAAACGGGCTCAAGGTACTAGCAAGTAACGAACTTAGAAGATACATAGGAATGAATTAGATTTTTGCATAAATCCAGATGAATTAAAAATTTGAAAACTTTGTTAAGTTGGCCTGATGGGAAGAAAAGTATGTCGTCATGGCCCGTGATTTATTAAACATCCAAGTTTCTACCGTAGCCTTAAAATCTACGTTTTCTCGTAGTAGGGTTCTATCAATACGAAGGACGATGTTCATTCTAACATTGTTGGAAATGTGCATTTGCTTTAATGAACATTTGGATGCAATGGAACGTATACAAGAAAAGGACAATCTTAAAGGCATACTCGAGGTAGAAGAAACGATACATGGGGGAGAAAGTTGAAGGAGGATCGACATTACCAATTTATGATGAAGAACAAATCAGGGTTGAATAAATGAATAATAACATTAAGTTTTATTTTTTTGCTTAGTATTTATTAATTTTAGTTAACAAATGTATTTTTCAAACAATTAAATGAATGAATAATAGTCCTGAAGTGCAAATCTAAAAGTTAAATACGTTTTCAATCAATGATACAAGTACAAACATTTATATTTTTGTTTCATGTTATTATTTATGTAGTAAATATAATATTTTTATTAAGTTTTAATTTTTTTTAGTATTTATTAATTTTATTTAACAAATATATTTTCAACCACTTAAATTACCACTTTACAATGAAGAACAAATCATGGATGAACGAATGAATAATAATCGTCTTGAAGTGCTATCTAAAAGTTAAATACGTTTTCAATCAATGATATAGATACAAACTTATATATTTTTGTTTCATGTTATTTTTTATGTAGTAAATATAGTATTTTTATTAAGTTTTAATTTTTTGTTTAGTATTTATTAATTTTATTTAACAAATATATTTTCATCTAACTAAATTATGTTTATATTTTTTTTATTATTTGTTTAATTAAATAAAATATATTTATTATTTAATTTTTTATTCAGTATTTATTGCCTTTATTTAACAAAATAATTTTATAAATTTGAAAAAAAACCCAATTTTCGGACCGGTTATACCGATTAGTCGTTTTGGTTATTAACTACTTAAGTTACTTCGGTTAGCATTTATAGGTTAAAAAATTGGTTTTTAATCAAACCAGTTTTGAAACAAACGAGCAAACCCTTCTAGACTGATTAACCGGTTGGATTAATCAAAAACAGGTTCCGGTTTGTGCACGTATAACAATGGCTCTAGAGAGGGAAGTATGTTTTAAGTATATGATTAGCCAATGGGTTTATAACACAAACGACACCATTTTGATATTTCATTAGAGAGTGTTTTTTTGGAATTCCTCTTACCGAAGGACATGAGCTTTTCTTTTATGATTTCTGTTGGGGTAGTCTTGATTTGAAGTCTGACCTAAAACATTTAACAATTTTGACGGTTAAAATTATGTCACATGATAACTTAAACTCAAGTAATAGTAGTAGATCAAATGCCAATTAAAAAAATATATATGATTTGAATACCTTTTAAAGTAAAATTCAGAAACTTCTTTAAATAAAACACGTTTTGTAAAATATGTAATACATAGATATTTATATAGAAACATTTTTTTATTGAAAAAAAAAGCAAAAAAAAAAAAATGAAATTGAAAGAGGTGGGGTTTGGGTGTTGGGAAGGTGATAAGCAGCACACCGAAAATGAATTAGATTGAGACATACATAGCATCTCTACAACTGGGTTTGCTTTTCACTTTATCTTTTTTCCACTTCACCAACAAAATCATGATCTTTAAGTCAAACCTACTTCATTTGACCATTTCATTCAAATAATTACAATGATACCAAATTAAATTTTGTCATAACCAAACACGATCTTGATACTGAAACTCAACATAGGTTATGAGAAGCATGTTGTGCACTGAAACTCAACACGATCTTGATACTGAAACTCATTATTTAGTAGGATTTGGGAAAATGATGCGAAATCAAACATATCCTTATCTTAATGAGATAAATAGAATGCTTATGAAGATATCCATAGTTTGAATATGCCACCAACCATTTATTTATTTATTAATAGGATTTGTTATATATATACATACACACATGCTCAGTAATCACGGGAAAACTATGAAACTATATACCAATAACAGACTCGTTACATGAGATTAATAAAGTTGTATTACTTTTGAGAAACAATAAATTTCTTCTAGCGATGAATATAATTGTCACTAATAAAGCTAAGTCTAGTCATGATCCTCTTAGTTTCTAAAACAAACTTTAAAGTAAGTATACGAATTATGATTCGAAAAAGTAGAACATTTCGATCTGTTGCAATCAAAAGTGTTAATCCCCAAATGTTGCATCTTCCGGTCATTTGATCAATACAATAACTAATTGGTTAAGCAAACACCAATCAAACATCTAAAAGATGATTCAAACATGAAATCCATGATGAATAAGATGTGTGTTTACTATGCAATGGCGTACCCACTCTTTGTTTAGGGGGACATCCACCCTTGTTCAATTTTTTACAATAATATATATATATATATATATATATATATATATATATATATATATATATATATATATATATATGTTAAAATCTTAACCGACCCTTTTAATATTTTGCAATTGTTCCCCTTAAATTTGTATATTTGGACTTGTGATGAGAATTAGTTACTTGTTTTTTGGAGAACAAATTACTTAAAAAAGTCTTTATAGATGTTGTTTTGGATATATTTAAAAAAATAAAACCTAATAGAGAACAACTAGGACTGACAATCTTAACTTGTAACAAGATAAATGTGTAGATTGGGTAAAAAATTATAGTATAATGGGTTAAAATGAGTTGAAATGAGTAACTTCTTAACACTATACCGGTCAAGATAGATAACATAAAAATTATGGGAATATATAATGGATTCAAACGGATAATAATGATCAATAATATATTTGATGAGAAAAACATTACAAATTATTCAACTAAACTATTTGTTTAGTTACAATTCACTTTAACTTGTTCAAAATTGATGTTTTTTAAAACGACTCATTTAAACTCAAACTGATTTTACTTAAAACTCGTCCTAACATGATTCCATCATGGCTCGCACCCATTTTGACCCGTTACCTAACACAAGCCAACCCACCTATTTTGACAGACATAAGACCAACTTTAGATGCGTTATATTTTCATTATACTTTTATATATTTCGTTTGATTGGTTTTTTAACATGACATGACCTGACCTGATTCAACCTAACCTGATCTGAACAAAAGAGGAAAAAAAATATTATATTGAATCCTTAAATACCATAAAAGTTTTTCGTCCCATAAGAAAATTTCTAGGTCTACCGGTGTAATACTATGTGTAATGTGAGAACCAAGTTGATTCATAATCAATCAAAGATTACAATCATAGAGTAATTAACAAGATCAATCACACATCAAAAGGTTATCTTAAATTGACTTGTGAATGTCTTTATTGAAGGTCTCTAATAAAAAAGACAATGAATTTGTGCTAGTTATAGTAAAAAATTAAATACAGCATAGCAAGACAAAGAAAGCACATAAGCATTCAGATTAATTTTATTAGTAATTGCTATAAATCAGGTTTGATTAGAGTAGTTAAGGTAGATCCCAAGACCAAAAAACTGATATTTTCACCAAACCAATTAATGCTTCATTATTTATGGTCCTGGTTAGTCTTTTTTTTTTTAACGACGAAGGTCTTAATCGTGTGAACCCACTGTTTCCACGCCATGTTACTAAGGTCTAGTTACATGGACCTCCCATGACACCCCAGGAGGAAACCCCACTGGGAAAGCCCCCTGACCCCCTCAGACCCCTTTTTCGTTGCGGGAGAGATTTGAACCCAAGACCTGCCATTTGAAAGAATCCTAGGGTATGATTAAGGCAATGCCCCATTGGTCCTGGTTAGTCTACTTTATCTCATTTCGTTCCCGTGATCATTTCTTCTCATCATTTTCGTAATAATAATAATAATAAAAATTAATAAAAAAACAAAAAAGAAAAAAAATTGAGTGAAAGACTTGTTTTACCAAAAAGTGTTACACTTTTGTATGTGTTTGCTTATTACATTCTTTTCACAAAACAAAAATTTAGGAGGAGACAAATTCATAAAACCTGAAAAAAACATAAGAAATAATAAATAAATAATTGTTTTTACTATATCGTTGAAATGATAGTAAATAAATTTGATCAGGTCTTTAGTTGGATTGAATATAAACAAGATTAGTAGTCTAAATATTTGATATGTTTCCCAGGCTCAATTGTTTATACGTACGGTAGTATCCAATATATATATATATTTTTTGGGAATGTAAATTTGTATATGAATCGAGAGATCTACCATAACTTACGTTTGCAAAAATTGATGCCAAAAATAGGTTAGAGTAAATGCTATTCATCTATATGTTTGGAGTTTCATTTGCTTTAGTTAGCATTTGGTATTCATGAATTAATATTGAAATTAAGTAAGTCGTTACGTTGAAATGAAAAAAATATGTTTAGTTACTGCATATGAATAGAATGTCCTATTTCATAAGAAATAAGAGTCTGTTTGGTATGATGGAATGGAATGAACATAGGAATGGAATGGACGTGGGAAAGAAATGAATCATTACCATTCCATTGTCCTGTTTGGTTACCTCCGGTAATGACATGATTCATTACTTCTTGTTGTTTGATAGACGTGAGAAGATGAAGGAACGTGATACAACTTATGGGTCGAGTCGTGGTTATAATCATTGTTCGAATCATGGGTCGGGTTGGGTCGGGGGTCAGGTCATGTGTCATGGTTCGAATCATCGGTCGGTTCGTTGATCGGTTGTTGTTTAGCTCATGATTCGATCATGGGGCATTTCATGAATCGGGTCATTGTATTGTTTGTGGATGGGGTCATGGTCTTGGTCATGGTTCAGGTCATGGGTCGAGTCATGGTTTGGTTCATGGTCGAGTCATTGTTTGAGTAAATGGTCGGGTAATTTTTTGAGTCATGGATCGGGTCATGGTTCATGTCATGGTTCAAGTCATGGTTCAAGTCATGGTTTGGGTCATGATTCGGATCATGGTTTGCGTCATGGATCAGGTCATAGGCCGGGTCATAGTTCAAATCATGGTTCGCATTATGGTTCAGGTAATGGGTCGAGTAATGGCTCGAATCATGGTTCGTGTCATGGTTCAAGTCATGGTTTGGGTCGTGGGTCAGGTCAAGGGTCGGGTTATGGTTTTGGACGTGGGTCGGGTCATGGTTTGGACATGGGTTGGGTCATTGGTTGGATCATTCCTTCAAAAGAAGAAATGAAGAAAAATCACCCCTTTTTATAAGGAATGAAAATCATCAAAAGTGAAGGAATCACAATTCTTATGGAATAATGCATTCCATTCCTATGTGGTAACCAAACACTTTTTTTTTTCATTCCAACGTAATGACTCATTCTATTCCATCATTCATGCATACCAAACGCTACCTAAGATTTTAGAGTTCGAGTTGGATTGAATGCTTGAATGTTTATAAAGCATCTTAGTTTATTGGTATCTCTCAAAATAATTAGTCACATATTACTTATTTAGCATAAAATCATTTAGTTTTATTACAAGACTTTACGATTTATATTAAATAGGAAACTTAAATAATTTATGATTTTAGAAATAAATTTAATGTCATTAATCCTTATTAAGGTAATAATATATGTTTTATTGTTTTATAAATTTAAATAGATTTTAAAGAAAAATTTAAATCCATATAAACCATAATCAATTAATTATATACTAATTTGTTTTATAAAAATTATATATTTTGTTGATTGTTTGGAAATAAGTTCGATCAAAATAATATATCACAAATAAATTTATAGGCATCATATATTACAAAAATGGATTTAATCATTATAAGTTATCAGCTTATAATATCTATGTAACACATAAAAATATATTTATTAGCTTAAAAAATTATTGGTTTAAAACCAAATTTAAGCCCTTTGTTTAAAATATAAGATACAAAATATAAATAATAACTTTTGTAACATTTGTAATTTAGAATTTTATTTATTCGTACTTTGTTTACAATAGAAATGATAAAGTATATTTTATAAAAATTATGTGGTTATGTAGATTGTAACAACAATAGCATAAAAGAAGGATATAATAACAAAAGGGCAAAACCGGCTATAGTCGGGTTCATACCCAGAATATATTTAGATCGGATATCTGTTTTTTGAATTTGGATCGGATCGGATATCGGATATACAAATCTTGTTTATTCAGATCCGATATCCAAATTAAATCCGAATAAACCCTGTTTATTCGGGTTATTCGAGTTGTTTGAATTATTTGGATGTAAAAATAAGTTTTTTCGGGTTTTTCGGATAGTTCGGATAGGATCAACAAATTTCAAATTTGAATCGGGTAGGTTTTCGGATAGTGTCTTAAAATTTTCAAATCTGAATAATCTTATCCGAATAAACCATTATCCGACCTGATGAATACCCCTACAATCTATCCGAATATCCTAATCTTTTATCCGGATCAATTTTTTCGGGTTTCAGATACGATTTGGATTTCAGATTTTTTTAAACACCCCTACCGTGCGCGATAAAGTTTAGGGCTCGAGGTCGCATGGTATTCTAATCGAAGGAACCCTGAACAGTGGCGGATGTACATACAAAAAATGGGTTCACAGGAACCCACCGAGCTTCGGCTCGTTAGTAGGAAAAAAAATTTTCGAAGGAGTTTAACAATAGGGTGAACCCATTGATATTTTAGGGGTGAATCCTGAAGTGAACCATTAAGATTTTTAAGAGTGAATTATTAATGAAATTTTCACGGTAATTTCAACTTGATTGATACAAGTGATATTTGTTAGAGAAAATCTTGATTATTGCAGGCGGAAGTGAATTATTTAGGGCAATTTTCGCACCAAAATCTGGTGAATTTGATTGGGTATTGTTTGGAAGATGAACATAGGCTTCTGGTTTATGAATTTATGCCACGTGGCAGCTTGGAGAATCACTTGTTCAGGAGTAAGTCCAGGAGCGGATGCAAGAAGAGGTTAGTGGGTGGCAAGGATCCCACTTAACTTCTTAAAAACCATGTAATTTATATTAATGTTGATTAAATAAAACAATTAGGCACCCTTGGAATTTATTTTAAGGCCCCTATGGTTTCAACCGCTACAGTTGAGAGATGTTTTTTGGCAGTGAAGATCGTAAAGACAAATGTGCGGTTGAAAAGGAAGCACTTGAAAGCGTTACGAATGGATTAAGTGATTTTTGTTAGATAATTCTCGATAATCAATGCATGAATTTATATAGAATCGTGTTAAATCACTTTCCGAAATTAATATTTTTTCCTAAATTTCGTTTATGTTTCGAGGCGTTGCCCCGAACCTCACAAGGGGCGCGACCCCTTTGACTCTCGTTTAGTCCGGAGCTCAGAAATCTTAAACGAGCGTACACTTCGCACCTTCGAACTCTTTAATTAATGACGATATCTATTTAATTATTGACTTAATATATTGCATTGTTATTACGTGATAAACATTACAAGACTCGAACTGTCAAACCGACCCGAAATTTTTTGTGTCTGGTTCTATCTAATTTAAGTGTTTATAACTAGTGAACCCACTGAAAATATTTCCTGGATCCGCCACTGACCCTGAACCCGAAATAATTAACTTATACACGCCGGTTCTCCTCCCCCCTCCTAGCCATGAGCCCTAGTTCCAACCATGTTCAAATTCGATCGATGAAAGTTTTACTGCAATAACACACATATGGCTTTTGTTTGATATCAAAAAAGATCAATATGAGGCATTAATCTCTTACCTTAATTTGCTATTTCATGGATTTTGATTTGGAAACCAAGACGACAAACGGTGAACATTGCAGGTTCCAATTCACGATGTTAAGTGTCTGAGTGTTTTTGATGCACACAGAAAGTTTCGTAGGAGGCAAAACGACCAATGTGTTGATTTAATTGGGTTTTTATTAGGGTTGTAAACGAACTGAATGTTCAGCGAATCATTCATGAACCGCTCGATGTGAAGTTCGTTTATATTCGTTCGTTTAATAAATGAACGAACACGAACAAGAAATTTCATTCGTTTAGTTGAATGAACGAACATGAACAGAGGTCGTGTTCGTTCATTTGTGTTCGTAAACGTTCGGTAGCATGTTCGTTCATTTATTATATTTATTCATTAAATGTGTTGTATATTTTATATTTTTAATTTAATACCATAATATTTAAGTTATTATTAGTTTAATACTATGTTATTTTAATTTATATATTTATAAATGATTATCTCCGATGCTTGATATTAAGAATGTTGATTTTTATTTTTTAAATAATATGTGTTCGTTAGCGTTCGTGAACCGTTAAAAGTTAAAAGTTAAAAGTTAAACAAACGAACACGAACAATGGCTCGTTTGTGTTCATTCGGTTTGTTTACAGCCCTAGTTTTTTATACACGTTAGAGACGATTTTGCCCTCCAACTTTGTCGATTTTGCCCTAGTCGTTGCCTAGGCGCTAGGTGGCCTATTTTTTTTACTTTTTTTTTTTGGGTAAAAAGGACCTTAATCAATGATTATTCAAGATATTTTTCAACCAAAAATCCTTAATATATATTTAAAACATCGAATCCAACATTTTAAACATCAAGTCCAACCACAAAACATCGAAATCCATCTCTAAACTTTGAACATAATGTTTAAGTTTGAACTTTAAAATACTTGACTTACTATGTTTAAGTTTATTTTTTAAAAGTATTTGAATTATTATATTGAATTATTGATTATGATATGTGTATATAATATATATTTATAAATTACATATAAAAATTCCAATCAACATAACGTCGATTAATCCCGATTAATCTTCAGACGGTACCTTGCCACCCATCTATCGCCTAGCGACTTTTACAACCATGAATTTTATAATAAAATATTTCCTTGAAACTATTTAGAATAATTTTTGTATAAATCACATTTTTTCAATATTTAAATAATGTCTTTCCATAAGACAGCCCCTTTTTTTAGGTTTATTAAACGGGCACATATAAAGTAATAACAACTTTAATATATCTTCAGACGAATTTTCTCAAAACTTATGGAGATAATTACAACTTAATCTTGTACATAAACTTTACCCGAACAACACCTTGTTTAATCGTTATGATAGTCTCGAACACTCTTCCCGTAGTTTCATAAACTTGTATAACTTCAAAAGAGGCTTAGAGGAGTGTTTATGTTGAGAGAAAAGTATAGAATTTGAACTGAATATGTTGAAAACAAACTTTTGAAGTCTATTTATAGGAATTGGCACTCAAATCGAGGCAGCAGGGTCGTGAAACCTTAGGGGACATGTGGCAAGTCATAGGGACATGTGGAAAACTCATATGAGACATGGCAAGCTGTTATGACACATGTCATAGGGCTGGTAAGACCCCAAACACGTGTCTGTTTCGTGCGGCATAATTATGAACTTGTTTTTGCGATTCCCGCATCATACGAACTCTTTTTTGCGTGTTGTTTTCTGTCACGTTTACGATTTTTCAACATTTCTAACCATATGTATCACACCTCCTATGGGTGCAATGATTACATGGGTCATTTTACAAATACCGTTCAAATTTCAGTTTGACGTAATCTTTACGACGAACATTATTTTTCAATTTCGGTTCCCTCATTTTCATCATTGTTTTATCACCTTCATAAACTAATTTTATTAAATATTACATATGTTTATTGGATCATCTGATCATAGTTCAAAGCTTAATTTGCTTATTGCGGCGTTACCTTGTAACTATCATAACTTATTATTTTCACATAATCTTTGCTTATAACATATCAAAACAAGTAAAAGTACTTCCGTTATCATCATTACCTACAAAGGATCAAAGCATAGAAAATTTGGGGTGTTACAAATTTACCTTCCTTAATGAGGTTTAGTCCCCTGAAACCTCTCACATAGAAAACAGCTGGGGATGATGCTTTGTCATGTCATCTTCTGCTTCCCATGTTGTTTCTAATCCTCTGTCACACCCGAGCCGGCGGGGTAGGATCGGGTTTCCCCGACGGGCGGAAGGTTCCCGGGGCACGATATCGTGAGTGATAATCGGAATGATCAGATTGTTTACGTTGCACATGATATATAAATGAGAAACTTGCTAAAATAAAATAGAATTACAAAGTTAAATTACATCAGTTAAGTTTATAATTTAACAATGTAAATCTACTATAACATCATAAGTCTTCAATCTTGTATCTGCACAAGATATACAAAATAACTGTGTATGATGTCCAAAAATATGCAGGTCCAAAAAGCTAGGTCCTCTATCTGTAACCTAGTCCAAAAGAAACAACTCTTCAGTTGACCTGTTCGTCACCTGAGAAGTCATGCAAAAATAAAGTCAACACATGGTTGGTGAGTTCATATAGTTTAGTATTTGAAAATGATTTGATAATGATTTGATAATCCCTTCCGGTAAAGACCCTAACCTTATTAACTTCAATGTAATATTCATATCGGTATGCTTATATATAGGGCATACCCCTGAGTCGAGCCTACAAGCCCGCCCAGACGCCATCCCACCACATACTAATACGCATATGACACTGTTGTTAATGATAATTAAGCATTTTTACCCTACACACCTCTGATTTATTTTATGCTTTCCAAAACTTGATTTACCTTTGATTCTCTTGAGTTCATCATAGATATATAATTTCCCAAAAGTCAGTGATAGAAATAAAATGTTAAGTATTTAATTAAATAAATAATGAAACATTTAAATACAACTAAGACATGATGATTGGGCCTTATTTAACTCAATCATTTAGACTTAGTTTTTGGTGGTTGTCCAAGTTGTAACCTCTCACACGTGACCTATGTCAGGCATAACTCACAAGGAGTACACCTGAACTGAACGGAATTTTAATGTTTCGCCCTTACAGCTTGACCCAAAGGTCTTCTGTACATGCGGGGACTTTAAGGATATCCTTTGATTCTTGATCTCTTGATTCTCATGATTTTGACTTTGATATTGATCTCACTTGATAGTTCACGTTGTTGCCCGTATAGCCTGACTACGAGAGTCTTCTATACCTGAAGGGGACTTTATATGTGTGTTACACGTGGTCTTGATTCCCTATACAACTGACATCCACCTTGACTTGAGTATTAATGATTTCATTAGATTGTAATGATTTCATTATTTCAATGATTCACACACATTTATGATTTCTGATTCCTTGAGAGTCTTGATCTTGATCTTTAGAATTTCCATGATTTCACAATGATAATTGATTCTTGAATATGATTCTTTGTTCTCAGATCCCACACTGAGTTATGATTCCTTTGAATATGATCTTTTGATTTAGTTCCTTTGATTTCACTTTGAATTTAGATTCTTGAATTTGAGCTTGATGGACTAGGGGTTTATTTAGAGTTTGAATTTAAAGTATTACTCATAAGAGTACTTTAATTAACTTGATAATTTGATCTGTTTAATAATTACCTAGACAGGAGTCTAGGAGTATCAACAAACATATTTATATAAAACATATAATAAATAAAAGCATTTTAAATAAACAGTTTAAATAAAAACAGCTTATGCATGCTTCTCAGCCCCGCGTTTTAAAAACAAAATGTTTAGAAAAGGGGCAATGAACTCACTTGTGCTGCTATGTAAATGATTTACACAAAATGCGCGCTCTTGTTTGTAAGCTAAGTATCTTCGGTTCCTGAGTTATTTTATAAGAGTTGAATACAATAAGTACGCGTAATAGTCGTTGTGCCTAAGGTTGGGTCTTGTTGTGTGTGCAACTAAGTGTCTTAGTACTACGTGTATCTAAGATCTAATCTATCTTAGTTACCCTTTTATAATCCCAAATCCCATGTTTATTATAATAACTTACTTTTAAATTTTAAGAAATTTCGGCAGAGTTTCCTTTGTTTTTAAAGCAATTCCAGACAATTGTATTGTCTATTTTACAACAAGTTCCCAAACAATTAAATCAAAACATTACAATTAATTTCCATTTAAACTCAATATTAAATCAAAATCATTTAATTAACCCTAACAAGTTACAAATAAGTTTCTTTTATTAAAATCTCATCATTTCTTGTTCCAAATAAACATTGATACATGTTGGGCCTTAGTTGGCCCATTGAGTCCATATCGACCCATTTAGTAGTCTTTGATCTTCAATGACTTCCCTTGATGTATGGAATTAACCAATTAAGGGTCACTCATTCCCACTAGATTGTTAGGGTATTTTACTAAAACCCATTTTCAACCTACGCCTTAAGTTCTTTATTCAAGTTGGACCATCATGATCTAGGTAGTAATCTATTAATTAAAACCCACACCTATTAGTCCATGCACCCACACATAGTTAAATTAATCCATGCATACCCTTAGGTGACCAAGTTATCATGAGAAACTTAGGTTAACAACCATCTAACTATTTTCTAAGTTCTTAACACCCGTTTTTAGTAGTCCTAGTTCCAACATTAATCGAGTTAATCATCATCTAGTTGAGTAGCTTGGTTGGGGCAGCGAACCTTTATCTTAACTCCCTAGGTTCGGCTGAGTTGACACAATATAAGGTTCGGCCGTTGCATGGGTTCGTGTAAGCTTCGTCTCCCATGCAAAATGATTTAGAGTTCGGCTACAATAGGATCCACGAACCTTCAAGGGTTCGGCTAGCTTAAAGTTGACACATGTTTGTTCAAGGGATGGTTCGTCTTGCAAGGGTTCGGCCCCATCAAAGGTTCGGTCATGAGGAAACCAAACGAACCCTTAAGGTTCGGCCGCTAAAGTTTTAGCTGACTCACGCAGGGTTCGTTGCAGGCAAGCTACAGGTTCGGGACAGGTGATGGCACAGGTTCGTTGCAGGTTGTATCTAGTGACCACAGGTTCGCAACAGTGGGAGGGTTCGGCTAATGAAAAATAAGGAAGGTTCGGCTGTTTCATCAGCCCAGCAAGGTTCGGTCGACGCAGGTGCTCACGAACCTGCGTCATCTCTTCCTTGTTTTCGGCTCCAATCTGTTACAATCACATTCCTAACAATACCTAAACGTGTATACACCTTCACCTAAGTGTTTTAAGTGTTTAATCACGATTATAACAGCAAAACCACATGAACTCGTGAAAACCCTATAAAAACCGAAAATGAACTCGAAGTTTACCTCAAAATCAGTGGACAACCGACTAGATTCTTTGTACTTTCGTGTTCTTCGTGAAGAGAGGGTCGTCTTGGCGCCTATCTTGCTTGAATCCGTCCAAAATCGAGCGTCAAACCTTAGAATTTCATGGGTTTTTCTTGAAAAAGTTAGAGTGAGAGGGAGAGAAAACGAGCTAGAGGGAGAGAGAGAGAGTAAATGGGGTGGTTGTGGCATTAAATGGCCACAATAAATGTGAGGAAAAACACCCACTCGTTCGGTCTAGTACGGTTTCGCGTAACACGCCGTTTCGCGTAGTTTTCTCGACGAAACGACACGATTATAAAATTAGAAATCGTTTAATTATTCTAGGTTGTGATTCCTAATAAATTAACTAATATCTTCTATTTATTTAAATTTAGAATATTTATTTAACTGTTTAAATTGAATCGTACAGTCGTCGCGCGTATTCTTTCGAATCGTCACTCGTACGAACACGACGATAACTATACTTTCCAATATTGTTTTCTAATTATAGAATATCATTCAGAACGTTAAACTTTCAGATATATTCGTACAGATCGTCACCTATACGAATAACCCGTCGGTTTAGCATTCACATAACGATATTCGTGTGTTTTGTTCTGTAAAGCCTCACATACGTTTATACATAATATAATCCTAACACATAATCAATTGATGGTTCTGTATTGCCAGCTAATTATCTGACTCAAGAACCATTGTCCTGAACTTGTTCATGTTAAATGTTTTCTGAATTTGGTCTATGTTAACACAAAATGATAATGATAAATGATATGAATAATGAAACATACTGAAATGTATATAATTCGTACCTGTTTACTGTTCATGATACTGTATAAGATCACTGTTCCGGTGGCGGTTCCGGCACTGATGTTACATCCTTTTCAGTGCTTTCATTGTATTTTCATTAACTGTAATATCTTGTTTCTTAATCTCTTTTCTTTTCAATCTATGATATATGTGGTCCCATCAGCTAAACACTTCCGCAAGTGTGAAACATGAAACGTTGGATGAATCCCTCTCAACTCTTCTGGAAGTTCCAATCTATATGCAACCTTTACAACACGTGCTAAAATTTTAAACGGTCGGACTCAACTTTCCTCGTTTTTGAAATCGGATTACGTCTTTCCACGGAGATACTTTGAGTAACACATAATCAACAACTTGAAATTCAATTGGCTTACTCCGTTTTTCGGTGTATGATTTTTGTCGATCATGTGTCGCGTTCATGTGTGCATTGATTCGTTCCAAATCTTTGGACACGGATCGAACAACATCGAAATTTCCAATCTCTCTTTGGTTACATAACCCCAACACACCGGATTACGACATCGTTTCCCATATAATGCTTTGTAAGGCGGCATGCCAATACTTTCATGATAGTTATTATTATAGAAGAATTCTGCCATACCTAGGTGATCATCCCATCTACCACCATAATCAATTATACAAGCACACAACATATGTAACATTTATGGTTTTCCTTAAAATGTAATCGTGTTAGAATGTAATAAACAAAAGTTTCTTGAGTGGTATTTGGATTATTTTACTTGTATATATAAATATATGTTTGTATCTACGTACATATAAATCAATTAGTGAGTTACTAAAACAAACAAACAAAAAAATACATACATACATACATACATACATACATACATACATACATACATACATACATACATACATACATACATACATACATACATACATACATACATACATACATACATACATACATATGTGTATATATATATATTTATAACAATTGGTAAAATAAAAGTTGTTACCTATATTGGTAATTATATATGTATAACAAAGGTATATTGGTATTTTGTAAAATTATAACATTTGTTGTATAAACTATATATATATATATATATATATGTGTGTGTGTGTGTGTGTGTGTGTATGTGTGTGTGTGTAAACAACAAAACTGCATAAATTGTCATATTATTTAAAAACTTAGTTATACAGATATTTTTTTTAACTTCACATAATTAAACAGATTCTATTTAAGAGTTAAAAATATAAAAATTTTATACAGTTGGTTAAATTAAATAATTGTTGATGAATTTTACCAAGTTATATATATATATAGTATAAAATATATAAAATTGCCCCATTTATACCCCAATCGTTCCCCCCCCTCCATTCACGTTTTTCCGGTCGACACACTCGCCGGATTCCGGCTAGTCACCAGTGACCATTAAATTGCCCCATTTATACCCCAATCGAGCGGGTTTTTAATGCTTCATGAAAGAAAATCAATTTCTAACGCATCTGAACCATTAACACGTGATTACAATGATGTTTAATCCTAATTTTAATTACCCAGAACGTATACCATAACTCACAAACAAAATCAAATGTTTTGTACTAATTAGCACATAAAACCATAGGGTTTTTACACATTCAATCATTTAGAATACAAACCCACTCGAAATTATCTCTGAAATCAATAGGATGTCTCGGATTTGGCTCTTAAACAATCGCGACTAAGAGACTCATGAACTCAATCGAAACTACATCAATCCAAGTAAGTATTAGGTGTAATCCGATTGGTTATAGATGGGTAGCAAAAGCCCCATGATTGTAAGACCTCACATGCAACCATTCGGACGAATTGGTTTGGGAAACTTTCTATGGTTCATAATTATTTGGGGATTATTTTGGAAATGAGTTTATTATTAAAGTTAACTCGCATCTAAACAGGAAATCCATGGCAGCCTAGTGGTTAGGGCACAAGGCATAGAAGCCAATGTACCCTGGTTCGATTCCGGTAAGGAATCGAGTTTTTATTTTAAAACCAACTTTATTTTATTTTATTTTAGTATCCATATTAATTCAAAAAATTCTACAAAAATTCATAAAAATCAAAAATGATATTTTAAACAATCTGTAAAAATTTTAGAATTTTTCAGATTATATTTTTATTATTTTGCTATTTAAATTGTATTTAAATCATTTTAAATACATAAAAAATACTAAAATATTTTCAAAAATTCTAAAAGATTTAATGAAATTATATATGATTTTTATAAACATTCTGGAAAATTTTAATGGGATGTATTTTACAAAAAGCAATAATTAAATTGTTAAAATAAATTTTAAAAGGTAGAGTTTAACTATTTAAAAATACAGAAAATTGTTTATAATATTCTGAAATAGTTTTATGTAAATATAATCAGTCTTATTTAATAAATAAATTTTTAAAATAAAACTTTATTCAAACTTTGTTTTAAACTTATAAAGAATTTTAAGAAAATACATATACATGTATTTTGAATATTTTTAATTAAATATTCGGAAATAAAGTATAATAATATAGAATAATATTTTAATGGTTATTTTAAAATATTATCTAGATTATCATCAGAGTGTTAAAACAAAAAAAAAGATATACATAATTCACATAGTTGAATTATAAAAACTTATAGAAATATTTTATTTGTCATATGCAAACAAAGTATTATCTACACAACATTTCAACTCACAAATCGTATTCATAAAACCTTTCTTTTATAATTATTCAAAATTATAAAATGAGGGTTTAGGAACTACAAATTGGGGCTTTTGTCTTTTAGGTAGATCCATTTGGAAAGACATAAACTTTTTAGATTCATACATGAAGCCTAGAACTTATGCATAATCATATCACAATATAGGGCGAATTATGACTCCACAAACCTTCATCCTTATTCAAGAATATCGTGTGATCAAAGCTTGACAAGTGAGTTATTCTCATACTTTTCTTTTTTACTTTTGTAAACTTTAGGAATGTCACTTATGTCTTATCTCAAACTCAATTGTATTCGTAGAGTCAAAACATGATGCTAATACTTAGTTTTGGTATGTTGGCATTAAGTGTTATGTGAATTACTTGAACGACAGAACATGTGAAGACTTGGAATTCTCGTATGCATATTCATTATACACAAAAGTAGCCTAAGAATGGTTAGATACCTTCTTCAATTAAACTTTGGTCTTTGTGCTAAAAAGGTGAAATGGATACATTTGAAAACTTGTATATTAACTAACTTAATTAAGGCTTTGCAAACCTTGATTTACAAGTTATGTTATATTACATGTTGAGGACAATTGTTAAGGACAAAGAACATTGGAAAGAACTTGATTACTTGTACATGTTGAATGACACATAATTGTGATGAATTGGGATGAGTTCTTTACATTTAGCATGCTTTCTAAAATAATTGTATGAACATAGACTTACGATTGTTGTCACACAACGTTGTTACGGAAGCCTACGGTGTGATGTTCAAGGTTTCACAGTCATTGATTACAACAAAAGACACATATGTTCATATATTACGCAACCATGTTACAGCTACATTAGTTACAAACCCTAATGTCATAACATTCATAACTGTGTTTCATATATCTACTACACTATGCCTCAAAACTATTGAGTCTAACTCTCTTATACTCTACCGTATGTTTCCAAAAGTTGAGCTCCCAGCTCCACTACGTGTATCATTTGGCATTTGAGAAAACATGATTTTTAATCAATCAGCATATCCCTGGTGAGTTCACAAGATTTAGAATTTCAAAATGTATTTTACCAATGTATCCAATAAAATTTAGTATTTTCATAAAAAGACTTAAATAATATTCATGTCCCAAACAAGGTGTAAAACATTGGTACTCAATGCGAACATTGTTCAAACCAACAATGTCATGATGTTCTAACCAGCTGTACATTATAACACCTGGGCTCCTTAAACAGAACTGGCGATGTGAACTTGCCCCTTCCTAATGTCCTTGTCGTGAGACATTGTATGTAATGCCTTATTTAGCGACCGCTCGACCTCTAGTCGTGGTTTTAGCTACGAACCACGGGTGTCGATTGTCAATACCAAATATAATCTATTCCTAATAATCACGTACCCCTCACGATTAACAGTTACAGAATAGGGGAATTAGCGATAAATGTATAACCTGTGAAATAATGATGTTGGTGCATAAATGTCCCTAGTTCAGTTTTGTAGTTCATTTGTATATGATCTTTTAATGTATAAAGTTTATCCTTAATGAATTCAATATTTCCATATTGTTCTTAATGTTTATGTTGGTTGATATGTGTTTGAATATGTTTAAAGTTGAGTTAATATGTCTTATAGACCCATTCGGGCGAATGGCTCTAAGAATGAAGCCATTCGGCCGAATGAACGCTTACAGAATGACTAGGGCGAACGAATGAGTCAGCCGTATGACTCATTCGCTGGCTCAGGTCCATTCGGCTGAGTCGTTCGCCGAATGAGTTGCTTCGGCCACTCATTCAGCCGAATGATGACAGTCTATAAATACAAACCCAAACTGATTCAAACCTAATTTTCCTGAGCCCTCCTTCTTCCCAGAGCACTCCAGTGTCAAACCCTAGAAGATTTGAGCGGTTCTTGATGTCCAAGTTCGATTCTCAACCCGTGTTGTTCGATCTACCTTTGACCGTTCATCCTCTACTTTCGGATCACCACGGTTTCTGTTGGTTTCGATTGGAAAAACCTGGAATAGGATTCCGCACTATTCCAGAGGCTGTCGAGCAGATATCCATTGGAGCCGGATTGTTTCCGAGCTCCTAATAGGTCCTACAAAGTGGTATCAGAGCTTTGGCTCTTGATTCTGCTCAATTTTCATTCAAAATCATCATATCTTTGATTTCCTGTTCGAGTTTTGCAAAAACCCTTAATTTCTTGTTCCCCAAGTTACTATTCCATTCAAAATCAGTGGGTTTTTGTGGTGTTTTTGCTAAAACAGTTATCCCAATTGGTTGGTAATCATGTCGTGATGTTCTGTACCAAATTTGGTGCTTAGATTTGGCATAGATCGAAAGTTATCGTGATTTTTGCAGCTGAAAACCCCAGATAGCCCGAATGAGCCACCCGACCGAATAGCTAGTCCGAATCACTCTCATTCGGCTAAATCAATCTCATTCTCCGAATAGCTCTCTTTCGCCTGTTCATTCGCCGAATAGTTTCTTTTCGCCTACTCATTCGGCGAATAACCTCAGTAGGTCAACTCATTCGCCGAATAGCTTCAATCGCCATAGTTATTCGACCCAATTGTCATTCTGATTTTCTCATTCTCCTGATTCTCTTCATTCGCCAATATGAACCTCATTCGACCCCCGATATACGGCCTAAGTGCTGACATTCGGCCATCAGATTTCAGAAATTTTCTAAGTGTTGGACATACTTGTTATTGACCATATGGAGGACTTAGCTTTGATGGCAAATCAGAACCATCGTATTCAGACATTGCTGCTGACTAAAACTGAGACAGGGAACTCCAATAAAGCTCCCAAGTTGCTGTCCTTAGATGATTACCCACACTGGAAATACAGATTTGAGATTCACATCAATGGAGTGGACACTAATTTGTGGATGATGATTGAAGGTGGTTATTTGCGACCACTTAATGAAGATGGGACTCCAATGTTAGTCACACGGATGACTGAACCACAGAGGAAGCTTTATGATTATGAGAATAAAGCTTATGCTATTCTGTCCCAGTCCATTGCAACTGATATCTTCCATCAGTTCAGACAGTTTACATCCTTTAAGTATTTGTGGGATGCTTTACAGTAGAGATACGAGGGAAATGATGCATTGAAGAACATCAATTCAAAAGCTCTAAGGAAGGAATTCAACAGCTTCATGTATGTGGGGAACAAATCACTGGATGATCTGATTGCAAGATTCTACCATCTTCTGAGTGAGTTGTTCAATCATCAAGTCAAGACTACAACTCAGGAGAAGATCAAGTGCTTGGCAGATGCTCTACCTCCTAAGTGGGAGTCATTTTTGATGGCTCTTAAACATAATGAGATGATGGCAAACGTGGACATCAATGATTTCATCCAGAAGTTGAAAGAGCAGGAAATTGAGAACAAGTGGAAAGCTAAGAGAGTTGTTCAAGTCTAGGACCTTTCATTGTATTATTCTACACCCACTGTAGAGAGAGCCTCTTCTCATGCTCCACTGAAGACTGCTTTCTTTTTTCAGACTACTAAAGCTCCATATTCCAATCAGATTCATTTCAGTCAGTCATCTTCATCATCCAGCTCTCAGAAAGAAAGTCATCAACCTGTCACCAGTCTGAAGACATATAATTTTGATAAAGTGACTGTAGAGATTGCCAAGGAGCACATGGGTCTTTTGTCTACTCTTGTCAGCTCCTATGATGGATTAGTAGCTGAAAAGATTGGCAATCCTTATCTGACTAATGATGATTATTCTCAGATAGACCCAGATGATATGGAGAGGATTGATATCATGTGGGCTCTAGCTAGTGCTGTGAGGAGAGCTAAGGAGTTTGTGAGAAGAACAGGCAAAGACATCAACTTGAACAAGGAGTCTAAGTTTGGTTTTGACATGGCATCTGTCACTTGCTATAATTGTGGGGAGAGGGGTCACTTTTGCAAGACAGTGCAAACAACCAAGGAAAGCAGGGAACAAGAATCCTTTTCAGTATCAGAAGTCTTCTACAACTAATCTAGAAAGAAGACTTGCTCTTATTGATTCTCCTGCTTAGGCTGGTTCTTCAAATGCAAGTAAAGCATTGATGGTACAACAGGATGAAGGTGAAAATTGGGACTTCAGATTCAATTCTGATCAAGGGGGACAAGATAAAGCTTGTGTTGCTGAGATTCAGAAGATGGATGATTCAAGTGAAGAGAGTACTTCTAGAGAAGCACAGATCAGTCTAGAAGAAACATCTGGTTCAGAGTCAGAAAGCATGTCAGACTCAGACACTCAAGCAGATTATGATGTTGATCTTGAAAAACCTGTTACTCAGTTTGCTTTGATGGTAAACTCATCTGCTACTCCTGCTACATCTTCACAGTCAGATCAGGTATCTGATGAATGTTCTTCTTCTCATTCTATATGTTTTAACTGTGTTGACCTTGACAGCAAGGTCCTTGCTTATCAGAAGCACAATGTTGATTTGATCAGCGATCTCAACCAATGTATTGAGGCAAACAAAGTTTTAAAATCTAATGAAAAATATTTTTAAGCTAAAATTGAACTTTTAAACAGACAACTACATGAGGCTAAGATTGTTGTTCTGAACAAGCAAGATGCTATCACTTCTTATCTCAATACCATTAATGAGATAAAGAAGAAGTTAGCCATAGTCGAGTGTGACTATGAGACCTTAGGTCAAAAGCTCAAGAGCTATGAAAGCTCCTCATATATCATTAAGCACATGATCAGTAAGGGTACTGATCAGAAGGGTAAGGGAAAGGTAAATTATCAACAATGTCCTCCACCAATCTTAAACAGCTTTGTCAATTCACCAGATGACAAAGATGTTAAAGATTTCCAAGTTAAAACTCCATTAGTAATTGATCCAATTGGGATGATTACTGATGAGGGTTCCTCATTGTCATAGGAATCTTTTGTGGAGGGAATTGTTGAAGATTGGGTCTCAGATTCTGAGGATGAATCTAATAATTCATCTGATGGTATTGTTGCTCAGAATCAGCCAACAGTAGTCATGAAAGGTGATCCAATCTCATCTTCAAAAATCTATTAAGCTTTAGGTTTTGTGAAGGCTTCAAAAGAAAATGAAGCATGTGTGTCTAACAAGATTGACAATCTTGTTCCTAATGGGAGAAAGGGTTTGGGTTTTAATCAGAACAAGCCTAAAACAAATGTTGTTAAACCACAAAATCAGTCTTTTTCTAAACTCAAACATTTTCATCAAAAGGGTAACAGAGTTTGCTTTGAGTGTGGTACACCTGGACACATTGTCAGATTTTGTCCTCAGTTGATCAGACAGAAGGTTGCATCACCAAGACAACAAAATCAGCATGTTGTCAAACAAGTTAAGTCTGAAAAACCCAAACAACCCAATCAGGGTAAACCTTTGGACAAGGGTAAAGGGTAAGTGGTGAACTTGGATGTTCCCAAAGTGATTAATGTCGGTCAATCAAAGTCATCATCCATTTACCTGAAAAACTCTTTCAGCAAAAACACAGTCTAGAAAGTCAAGTCTTCTAATACTTCAGTTTTACCAACTCCAAACTAGGCTACCCTGGATGGTAAATGGATCGATGTTTGGATCCGAGACTCATTGGGTCAACCCAAGACTGTAAAGGCTTGGGTTCCTAAAATGAACTAATTGTTTGTGCTTGTGCAGGTTGCCCCAACAGCTGCTCTTAACAGCTCTTGGATCGTTGATAGTGGGGCTTCTAGGCACATGACTGGTGATATTTCGCTGCTCACCAATGTCAATTCTGTTCGAGGTGGTTACGTAGCGTTTGCCGGTGACAAAGGCGGGTTCATAACAGGAGAGGGTATTTTGTCTAATGGCCAAGTTTCTTTCAACAAAGTCAGATATGTCAAGCATTTGGGGAATAATCTTCTTTCAGTGTCACTAATTTGTGACAAGCAGTACAAAGTTCTTTTTGATGAATCAAAATGCTACATACTCAAGCAAGGTGTGACTATTCCTGAAGATTGGATTTTGATGTCAGCTCCCCGTAAGCACGACTTGTATGTGCTCAACATGGCCACGGCTTGAACAACATCCTCCACAGCTTCATGTTTTATGTCAAAGGCAACTAAGAAAGATTCTATTCTTTGGCATAAGAGGATGGGCCATTTGAGTCTACGCAAAATGAATCATTTGGTACACAATGAATTGGTTGAGGGGGTCAGTCTGAAGAATTTTAAGCTGTCAGATATACGTGTTTCATGCAAGAAAGGAAAGCAGACCAAGCTGTCTCACAAGCTGAAGAAGTTTCATTCAATCACTGTTCCTCTTGAGCTTCTCCACATGGATTTATTTGGTCCAGTGAACCGCAAGAGTATAGCTGGAGATCAATACTGTTTAGTCATCACTGATGAGTATTCCAGATATTCTTGGGTTTTCTTTCTAAAGGAGAAATCTGAAACGTTTGATTGTATTCAAGTGTTGGTGACCAAACTTGAATATCTCTATAAGCTCAAGATTCATATGCTCAGAACAGACAACGGGACAGAGTTCAAGAACCACAACATGGAGAGCTTTTGTAATGTACGGGGCATTGTTCAACAATTTAGTGCTCCATATGTCCCTCAAATGAACGGTGTTGCTGAGCGAAAGAACAGAACATTGATTGAGGCTGCTAGGACGATGCTTGCTGATTCCTCTCTTCCAGTTCAGTTCTGGAATGAAGCTGTAGCAAATGCTTGCTACACACTGAACCGGGTATTGATAGTGAAGAGACATGGGAAGACTTTCTTTGAACTGCTCCATAACAGAAAGCCAAATCTTAAGTATCTTAAACCTTTTGGTGCACCGTGCATAATGCTTAAGAAACATGAGCAGGGCATGTTCAATGAGAAGGTGGAAGAAGGGTACTTTCTTGGGTACAGTACTCCTAATAAAAGTGTCTACAACAGATCAACTTAGAATGTGGAGGAGTGGTACCATGTTGATGTTTAGAGACATTCTATGCCCCCACTTGGGAAAGGTCCAGACTAGATGTTTGACTATTCAGGCCTTTTCGACTCATTCAATATGCCTCCCATGTACTCAGATGAATATGTTGGTGTTCAAATGATGTATGATGCACAAAATGCACCTTATGAACCCGTGCAACCTTCATCCACCTCAATTCCTACAGTACAGATAAATGATGACAGTTCAGACACAGATGAAAACCCAATTCTGCCAGCTGCCCTCTAACTAAATGTGGACAATCTTGTGCCAGGACTTGAGGACTTGAATGTAAACAATCTTGATCCACAGGTTGAGGTTCCAGCTCATCCTGTTGGAAGAATCAATCGCATTCATCCTCACGAGAACATTATTGGAAGTCCACTTGACGGGGTTAAGACAAGAAATCAGCTATCTTTAGGAGGCCTTGCTGATATTCTTGACTTTGCTGATGTAAACTATTGTGCCCATTCTTGCTTCATCTCTCAAGTTGAACCGCGCATAGTCACCGAAGCATTGAGAGAGGAATCATGGGTTGATGCCATGCAAGAAGAACTTCTGCAATTCAAGAAATTAGGTGTTTGGCAACTTGTTGACAAACCGAAAGGTGCAAAAGTTATAGGCACCCGATGGGTTCTTTGTTGCAAGAGGGATGATCACGGGATCATTGTGCGAAACAAGGCACGTTTGGTGGTTCAAGGATTCTGACAGATTGAAGGATTGGATTATAATGAAGTGTTTGCACCGGTTGCACGACTTGAAGCAATCCGTATTTTCTTGGCATATGCATCCTTCAAGAAATTTAAAGTCTATCAAATGGATGTCAAGAGTGCATTCCTTTACGGTGTGATCAGTGAAACAGTGTATGTCAGTCAACCTCCCGGGTTTGAGGATCCATTGCATCGTGACCAAGTCTACAAACTAGACAAAGCCTTATATGGATTACATCAAGCACCGTGAGCTTGGTACGAGACATTATCTACTCACCTTCTGAACAACGGGTTCAGAAGAGGTGTCATTGACTGCACACTGTTTATTCGAGAAAAGGATGGTGATTTGTTCTTGGTGCAAGTTTATGTGGACGATATCATTTTCGGTTCTACCAATGATAGTGTGTGCAAGGAATTTGAGAAGGTCATGAAAGACAAGTTTGAAATGAGCTCAATGGGAGAGATGAAATTTTTTCTTAGGTTGCAGGTGGATCAATCTGAGGCAGGGATTTTCATTCATCAAACCAAATACGTTGGTGACATTCTGAGCCGGTTCAGTATGTTGGATGCAAAGCCTACTGGTACCCCACTGGCTGTTAATCACGGGATTACACCAGACGAAAAGGGGGAGTTAATCGATGCCACTCAATACCGAGGAATGATTGGGTCTCTTATGTATCTTACTGCTTCTCGGCCAGATATCATGTTCGCCACATGCTTGTGTGCTCGTTATCAGTCCAAACCAAGAGTATCACATCTAATTTTTGTGAAGACGATTATGCGTTATTTGAAGGGTACACCGGATCCTGGCTTATGGTACCCTAATGATGATAACTTTGAGTTTACTGCATACAGTGATTCAGATTATGGTGGATGCAAGAGAGATTTCAAATCAACGTCTGCGGGATGTCAGTTCTTTGGAACCCGTTTAGTTACCTGGCAGTGCAAGAAACAGACGTCGGTGTCTACTTCAACCTGTGAAGCTGAATACATTGCTGATGCTAGTTGCTGTTCTCAAATCATCTGGATACAACAGCAACTCAGGGACTATAGGTTACATTTTTCTAACACTCCTATCTATGTTGATAATACTGCCGCCATAGCAGTCACTAAGAATCCGGTCCAGCACTCGAAAACATACACATCGATATCAAATATCACTTCATACGTGATTTTTTTGAAAAGAAACTCATCGATGTTGTTAAAATACACACCGATCACCAGAAAGCCGATCTTTTTACAAAAGCTTTTGATAAACCCAGATTTTTATATCTGCTTTCGGCTAATGGTGTTTTTCAAAAGGATGAAGTCCTTCCTTCATCTGAAACTAACAAATGATCATCGCATTTCTTTGTTACTGTTATTTTGTTTTATTTTTCATTGGTAAGTATTTCTATTATTTCATTAATTAAATCAAAAACTCATAAAGATTTTCTGTTTTAGGTTTTTAGGGGGAGAAAAAGTAGGTTATTTGAAAAACCAAAAACATTTAAAAAACAATTAAAAACTATAC
Source organism: Mikania micrantha (assembly GCA_009363875.1). NCBI lineage: Eukaryota > Viridiplantae > Streptophyta > Magnoliopsida > Asterales > Asteraceae > Mikania > Mikania micrantha. Next base: position 38,545,052 of record CM018686.1, on the reverse strand, counting down.
AAAGACAATTAAAAATTATAAAAATAAGAAAGTCCTCTTTGAGAAAGTAATGTATTAACCTATCATGTCTTAAAAGATAAGGTGAATGCATAAGCTGAAAACACATGACAATTGTGAATTGATGTACTGATAGGCCGACTTTACAAAATGTACAGACAATTTGTGATAACTTAGAAAGTCTGATTTGTGGGATCCGTTTTAGAAAACCAGCTAAGTGAGAAATGGTTTTTGACTTAAATCAGGCATACACCTGTCATCATAGGATCTAATAAGGTTTCCAATGATTCATGATTTTAAGTCTGTACACGTGCCATACTGCTTTGTAAAGATCTAGCTGAAGCCGTCCATTCAGATGAGAATGATTGAATCACAAGAAAATAAAATAAAATCAAGTTGGTATTAAGCTTGGAAAATACAAAAACAAAATAATTTTGATTCCATACACGTGCCATATTGCTTTGTAAAGACCTAGCTAAAGCCGTCCATTTGGATAGAACAAGTCAATCATGTCAACACAATTCTGTATACGTGCCATATTGCTTTGTAAAGACCTAGCTGAAGCCGTCCATAAGAATATGTTGAACATGAGAGACAAATAAAATAGAAAAATACAAAAAGAAAATAAATTGGAACCTTATAGAATTTATGATGTTGGGTACTAAGTTGTGCAGAAATGAGTTACAAACTGATTTTGATTTTAGCTGGTTAAATTTAATGGGTAACTCAGTCAGAAAACATGAGTGATCATCAAATCAGTTTAGAAATATTGTATTGTAAGGCTTAAAATGGACAAGTAAATCAGTAATCATGTCATAAGACATATGTGTTTGAAGTGAAACATTCAGTAATGCTAATTTGATGTGATTGGGTGTTTGTGTTACTTTCTTGATAGACTTTTCACAAAAATATGTGTTTTTGTGTTGATTAGTTGCTAATTGTACAGTTGTATTTTGTTTCAGAAAAACACAAAAAGAGCTTTTATTTTCAAAATTTGTTTTAGATGATCATTTGTAGGTTCAGATGTCTGTCATATCTGAATCCATCACCCACCAGACTTATCTTCATAATGGCACCCATTTATATGATCATAATATTAAATTTTGAAATCAAATTATGTTTTGTGAGTGCAAAATCTCATTCGTACGAATGAACATGGAGAATGACTCATTCGACCGAATGACATCATTCCAACGAATGTGTCTTTCAGCCGAATCATTCTGGGCCGAAGGAAGTCATTCGTCTACTTCATTCGCCGAATGAACATTGAGTTTGGAGCTCATTCGGCCGAATGAATTTGGGGCGAAACAGTTCATTCGCTAGAGTTATTCGGCGAATGACTATTACTATTTAAACATTTGTTTCGGCCGAACTACCCCATTCTCCCCATACCCATTCTCTCGCTCTTAAGTGTGTGTTATTCGCCCGAATCACACCTTCATGCTAGTTTCCTGATTATTCTTCGATTCACTCAACCACATACTGATATTTCATCTCTTCATCATCTCAGGTACTGGTGGATCCAAGATGAATGATTTTTGACCGTGGAATCACAAAGAATAGGACCGGTTATAGGGTTCTAGGGCTTCTAACTATCGACCTTGAATAAATGGGCAAAATGGACTCAAAACCACATTAGACCAGTTTTAAAAGTGATAATCGGTCGTTTCTGAGTGTGGGAGCATGATTTTTATGAACTGATTTGAAAATTTATCAATTGGAAATTTGATTCTCAACAGTAGACCGAATGACTCATTCGGCCGAGTGACTCATTCGGCGGACTGACTCATTTGGCAGAATGACTCATTCGACCAAGGGTCATTCGGCCAAATCAATTACATTCGGCCAAATGATTTACTTGTTAATTGTTCTGATTTAACTCTACTACATAACTGAATTGCACTGACATGTTTATTTCTTTGTTTCTCAGTATGGCTGGATACAAATCAGTGACCAAGAACAACATATGTGCTCACCTGGATCTCACCTCGGCGAATGGCCGTCACATCACTAAGATCATTACTTTTCTGAGGCGTTCCAGGATCTTTGCTGCTATTTCTACTGTTCATGTGCCCTATCAGTCTCATCAGCAGGACTTCTGGAGATCTGCTGACATTGACTGTGAGTTTGAGCCACCAGTCATCAGGGGCAAGGTGCAAGGCCATGATGTGGTTGTTTCTGCTGAACATATCAGGAGGATATGAGGTTTTCAGGATATAGCGGATCAGCATATTCTACTTGATCGCTACTTAGTTCGGGGTTGTTTCATGCGGTGCAAGTATGAGGGTGATCATGGAGCTGGGATACTCAACAAAGCATTTATGTCTCCTCAGTTCAAGTATCTAGCTCATGTGCTTATTCATTACCTGGGGTCTCGGAGAGGTGGATTTGACGATATCCGGGAGACTATACAGTGTGCATTCGAAGCCTTGGTGCTGAACCGGCCCTTCAACTTTTCAGAGATGATTTTTACCCACATGAAGGAGAATGTGGTGCTCAAGGGAGATAAGAAGTTTCTTATGTACCCTTGGTTCCTTCAGCAGATTATTGATGCTCAGTTACCAGACTTGCCGAAGATCAACGCTGATATTCTTCATTTGGAGCATATGGATGTTATCACTCTTAATAGAGTGATGTCATACAGAGGGAAAGAGAGGAAGCCTCCAGTTCGTACATTGTTTGGTCATCTTCTGAGACCCGATTATGTGGCTCCAGGTGGTAGGAGATGGAGGCACGATGACTCAGACTCTGACATGGAGGATATTGTTGTTCCTGGTGATGATGGTGATGACGATGGAGATGAGGGTGCTGGTGATGTAGGTAGTAGTGGTGCTGGTGTTAGTGGAGGAGATGCAGGTGCTAGTGTTGATGTTAGTGCTGCTGCTGATGTTAGTGTTACTGCTGCTGGTGTTAGCACTGTTACTGGAGTTAGTACATCTGCTGCTGATGATGATGTGGATATTGATTCAATGATGGATCTGGACTTTATGGCCACTACTACAGCCACAGTATCTACTCCATTTGAGATGAATGGTACTACATCTGCAGAAAATAAAGAGGATTCAGATGAATCAGAGGATGATGGTGGTGAGGCTGGAGGTGAAGGAGATCCTGAGAGCTCAGAATCAGAGGATACTCCAGATGAGTTTGAAGATGTTTGGGTGGGAGGTAGACTGATAAAGAAGAGGAAGAGACGCAGTGAAGCTGAGCTTGAAGAGATTACTGATCCTTCTTTTATCCCAGAGTTTGACTTGTCTCCTCCTCCATGCACTTCTTCTGTTACAGCCACTGCAGCCGTGTCTATTGCTGCTGCTCAGGCTACATCATCTCCCTCAGGCAGGAGGAAAAGGACTAGGTTTGTCCTTCAGAGGAGGTCAGAACTGTCAACTGCTCCTACATCTATTGTTATATTAGTGGCAGCAGTTACAGTTTCTTCACTGGCCAGGTCACGGGCTGTTCCGACACGTTCTACTGTTGCCCCTCTGACCACCTCTAGTGCTCATGCTCCAATTTACACTACTGCCTCTACTTGTCCTTCCACCACTCGAGCTAATTTGATTATACCTACTATTTCAGTTGTTGAGCAGCTGAGTACACTAAACAGTATGGTCCTCAGGTTAATTGAGAGGAACCTGGAGCAAGAGCTAAAGAACAGAGAGTAGGAGCTAGTGATTGCCCAGCTCACCCAGCGGGTAAATGAGCAGGATACCTTGCAACTCCAGGCTGCTGATCAACGAGCTGATCTGAGAGCTCGATCTGCTCAACAAGAGGAGCAGCTGCTGAAGTACATATATGAGCACAATCAGTTGGCCTTGACTGCCACTGGTTTCAGTGACCGGATCCTGTCTTTGGAAGCGGAGAATGCTAGACTTGCTGAACAGATTGATAGTCTTAAAGACAGCACTCCCAGGATTGAAGGCACTACTGTTCACTCCGATGATTCAGACAGAGAACAACAAGAAGAAGAAGATGAAGAAGAAGATGATGAAGAGTCTGATGAGGAGAAAGTCGACTATGAAGATTCAGATCATGATGATGACTCTGATGGCGATAGTGAAGATGGTTCAGGGATCGGGTCTGCTAGTTCCTCTAGTTCATATGATGCAGATGAGCAAGCCCCTCCTCTTAAGATTCGGACAAAGACCAAGCATGATAAGAGTGCTAAGGCTTCTTCTCCTCCTCCTCCTCCTCCTACTCAGACAGAAGAACCTGCAGCTACTGAGGAAGTCGAAGCTGTGCCCTTGAGACGTCGATTGGATGAGACACTGACGATGATTTTAGACGCTCAGGGTATTATACAGCACTCAGTTAGTTATGACAAGGAGGAGGGAGAGATTATCCACTGCTTAACCAAGGAGCAGATAGCAGAGCTTTTCAGGTTGAATCCTGATGAGGTTGTGATTGATGACACCTCAGCTCCCGTAGTTGATGAGCCTTTTCCAGAGATTTTTGATGATATTGATGAGGTTATCTTGGAAGACATCACAGAGGAGGAAACTACAAAGTATACATCGGCTGAGGACGAACTACCAACCTTCACTGACCTCTTTGGACAAGCCACTGAAGAGATACTGAACAGAGACGTAGAAGAAAAGGTCAGTGGTGGTGAGTCATCAGCTGATGACATTCAACAAAGGAAAGATGCATGGAAAGCTTATTGGGAGACACTGAAGAAGGAGAGCGCTGTGAAGATGCCAGCTACTCACACCAAACTCTATAGGACCAAAGGCTACAAGGCTGGAGGTCAAATCATTAGCTGGGCATACTTCCAGGATTTACAGTGCTATGCAGTCAAAAGAGAGCAGGGAATCCAATACTTCAAGCATCCACATGATTTCAAGACGTTGCCTGGCTTCGAAGTTAATTATCTTGCATGGTTGAAGATGTTGTACAGTGAAGACTCAGGGATGTCTGCCTGGTTCTCAAGGCAAATACAGTACGAGTATAGGAAGAGGTGGGTGAACTTCAGGCCTCAGCAACCTGAAAGATATTATTTATCTGAGATTGATGGAGATACCCGCAAGCATAAAGTCATCCTAAAGTGGCTACCTCCTAAAGTCATGAAGAAGATTCCGTTGAGGAAGATGCGTCAAGACTTTATGGAAGGCTTCCGATGGTGGTATTATGACGGGCGTACTGGAGAGGCAGTAGTGGTACTCTGTAAAGACAAGAAATAGGAGACTGAACGTATATTTGATCCGATGTGGTTGACAAATTTGTCACGCAGTGATGTCAAAGTTCTCTACTTACACCAGATCTTCTTTGATGTGAAAGATATGGAGCAGGCATTACAGTTCATGAGGGTGATCAGGATCTGTATGGTTTTGGGAGTTCATGCAGGATCAGACTGGAAAGCCATCTCAGACAAATACTTCAAGAAGGATGCTGCTAAATGAAGAACTAGGTCCAAGGGGGAGTATGTTGGTGCATAAATGTCCCTAGTTCAGTTTTGTAGTTCATTTGTATATGATCTTTTGATGTATAAAGTTTATCCTTAACGAATTCAGTATTTCCATATTGTTCTTAATGTTTATGTTGGTTGATATGTGTTTGAATATGTTTTAAGTTGAGTTAATATGTCTTATAGACCCATTCGGGCGAATGGCTCTAAGAATGAAGCCACTTGGCCGAATGAACGCTTACAGAATAACTAGGGCGAACGAATTAGTCAGCCGTATGACTCATTCGCTGGCTCAGGTCCATTCGGCTGAGTCATTCGCCGAATGAGTTGCTTCGGCTACTCATTCAGCCGAATGATGACAGTCTATAAATACAAACCCAAACTGATTCAAACCTAACTTTCCCGAGCCCTCCTTCTTCCCTGAGCACTCCAGTGTCAAACCCTAGAATATTTGAGCGGTTCTTGCTGTCCAAGTTCGATTCTCAACCCGTGGTGTTCGATCTACCTTCAAACGTTCATCCTCTACCTTCGAATCACCACGGTTTCTATTGGTTTTGATTGGAAAACCCTGGAATAGGATTCCGCACTATTCCAGAGGCTGTCAAGCAGATATCCATTGGATCCGGATTGTTTCCGAGCTCCTAATAGGTCCTACAAATGACAATGTCATGTGTTTCAACCCACTGACATGTTTTCCAACCAACTGTTTTACACAAATTTAGTTTACATGTTTCACAAAATGTAACAAAAACGTTGAGAGTTTCACCTGATCCAAATTAGTTATCATGTTTCATAAAATTTATCAAAAGCGTTTAGAATTTCACGTGATCCAATCAGGTTTCATGTTTCGTTGTTTCAATAATCTAATGTTGAATCGAAACATTAGGTTTTACAATAATCAGGATGTTTCAAATGACAATTTATGTTTTCCCAACCCACGAGTTTTGAAAGCCAAAATACAGAAAAGAGGGTCGAACTCACCTGATTTGATACAAAATCAGTAAACTATGCACAACGTACCTTTTGTTATTTTTGGGAATCCAATACTATAATCGATTAGAGTTCAATGAGTTGTTTATACTTAATTTGGTGAGAAATTAACTTTCGTATTGAAACCGTACTCTTAATCGGCTTCTAGCTTAAATCGACTCACCGGATTGTGAAACGGATCACAAAATCAAGTCCAGAACGCGAAATCGATCGGAAATTGGTCTTTTAGATCAAAATCGGATCGTCATATTGCGAAACAGATTGCGAAACTTAATCCGTAACGCGAAATTGATCAAGAATAGGCCTTTCAGATAGAAATCGGGTATTCGGATTGCGAAACGGATCGCGGAATTCGGTCCGGAATGCAAAATCGACCAAGAATAGGCCTTTCAAATTGAAATCGGGTCATCAGATTGTGAAACAGATAGCAAAACCGGGTCTGGAACGCAAAATTGATTAAGAAAGGTCCTTTAAATCGAAATTGCCCGGTTGGTCGCTAGTTTGGGCCGGCCTAGCCATGACCAAGCTGATTGGTCGCTCACCAAGTGATATTGGCAACGACTAGAATGATCTCGGCAACAACTAGGACGATCTCGGAAAAGACCAGGACACGGGCCGCATGGGGCCTCATCCATGTGCCACGCAGGGGCGGCGGGGCCTCATGTATGTGCCGCGCGGGGCCGTAGGGCCATTTTGTGTGCCACAGGGTCCACTACGCCGAATCCAGCGTGCTAGAAGTAGTTTTTGCGTGTCAAAATCGATGGTTTTCATACTTTTACCATGCCAAAATCTCCAGATCCTAATATTTACCATATATCTAGATTTTAGTGAAGAAAAATCTCGATTTCGACAACTTTGAAAAATCGGGTTTTTGAGCAAAAATGCCATTTTCATGGATTTTTCAAGTTCTGATGATTTCCATCCATCATACCAAGCTTCATAACACTTGTTTAAGTTATTTGAACATATTCAAATCAAAAACTGAGACGAGAACTTACTTGGTTGAAGATTGGCTTGAAAACCCACTAAAAGTCAACTTTTGAATGTTGATTCTTGGATCCACTTGTCCTTGATCTTTATTCTCAGCAGGGATTTCTTAGAAATATGTTTGGAAGATGTTCGAAGCACCAGAAGGTTTATGGAATGCTCTGGTCAAGTTTTGGAGTGAAAGAGTTGTGAAAAATTTGAGTTGAAAATCAACAATGTGATTTTTATACTTGGATGCCTTCTTCTCCAAGCTTGGCCAGTATTTTGGCTTAAAATATCTACAATCCAGAATAGAGAAGCTTAAGTGTGAAGGGGATTAAGGTTTTTATGATTTTGAAATTTTTCGCGATCATTTGTTCGACTTTTTCGCGTGTATATTCGGGAATTGACACATTTGATCAACCATCATTGTTATACTTCCAATTACATTCAATTAGTAATATAACGTGGTTAGGAAGTTCGGGTTGTCATGAATTTGACAATTACACATGCTGAATTGTCTTTTCACAAAATTTTCGCGATTTAGGTTTTAAATGTGTGTCATTGTTTTTTCTTTGATTCATGAGTTTTCATTCGATTCTATTGGTTTGTTTTGATTATTTGAATCTTAATGAAACTTAATTAAGACTAATGAACATGATTCTAACCTGTATTTGCGAATTGTCCTATTTGTTGCCATTTAGACTTTGTATTGCATATATATATATGTGTGTGTGTGTGTGTGTGTGTGTTATAACTTTTATGAGTGCTCGATATGTTGTGTATTTTGGATTATCAATTGTAATGTTGAATTGGATGTTATGTTTGATTTGAATGAAGTTGTATTTATGAAATAAATTGAAGTGTTAAATATTAAAATTTACAAGTAGCACCATGAGCTTTTAAACAATCAAACTCGCGCCCTGACATATTCCGCCGTTGGTTAGGGTGTGACAACATATCCTCAAGTGTTTGAATCGTTCGTTCACTTTGTCCATTCGTTTGAGGATGATATGTCGTGCTAATTAACAATTTCGTTCCCATTTGACCATGAAACTTCTTCCAAAATCAATATGTGAATCTTGTGTCTCGATCATACACAATTGATATTTGGACCCCATCTTTAGCCACAATCTCTTTTACGAACAATTCTGCCAAGCTTTCAGAAGTATAGTTTTCATTCATTGGAAAAGTGGGCACTTTTTGTATCGTCACTATAAGAATAGAGTTATCTTCTAGAATTATTCATTCTTCCAAAGGTTGATGACTTCCGATGGATAGTTCTAACCTTCTGATGTGTTATTTGGACTTACGAGATATCGGATAGGCCAGGGAGTTAGTGTTTTGATAAACACCAGCCTTTTATGATCATACAATCAAAAAAAAATTAATTATGTTATTGGAGCCGGTATGTTCTAGCATAATCCTCATTAATTCTCACCAATATTCCATCTCACTACCTTGTGTGCTACCAATTCTTAGAGGTCAAACTAATGTTTCAAAAATAAGTAATTAGAAAAGGCATAAAAGGTATACACTTACATAAAGTGTACAATATGTGTTAAGTTTTTAATTCTCAAGAACTTTGTCCCAACGTGCATAGTGAAAAGGTACCATTAAATTTCTTCTTCAAATGGCCATGAAGACGAGATGTTGTCGAGACAAAACTTCAAATTTCTTCAAAAATCACCTACATTTGGTTTGGGTTAATTAATATCATTAATTTGTGGAAAAGTGTCAAAAAATAAAAATAAATATATGTTGCATACTCTTTGAATAGGATGACTAAAGACACTCATGAATGGACCATAGTGGTGGCAAAGGAGAGTATTTTGTGATTTGGGTTAAAAATATAAGAAAAAAAATTAAAGAGTGGATTTTTGGGTGGAATGAGGGTGAGGAAAGCATATTTATGTCTTTTGGGCATCTTGCTTAATCCTGTCGTGTGGATGTTTCATTGATATATGGTGACCAAGATGTTGTTTTGTTTAATAACGATTAAAATTACTTAATATAAAAAAAAAATATCCCAACAACATGTTGACGACGTAGGATTTCTTTAAAGGACATTTTTTTTCAATTGCCAAATAAAAACAAAGGAAAATAAAACAAGTTATCTGTGTCTTGATAACAAACATATATACATGTAGTGTCCATACGAATTTTAGGTCACCGTGTTAAACCAATTGAGTTTTATTAAGAACTAAAAGTCATTTTCCCACTCCCTCTTTAGTTTAGTGGCTTTTCGTTTTTAACTTTTACTTTTTAGCTTGTAAGACTAAAATTGACCAAATAAACACCTATACTAGATAATTAAAATCGACCAAATAATCACCTATATTATATAACTTGATAAATATCAAGTAGAACATGTGAAATTTAAGGGTAATTATAAGTTAATTAATATGTATGTTTATACGTAACTTTTTTATTGCATAAAATGATTTCATATTAGTCATAGTTTAGCTTACGTGCAATGATTAGTTTTACTTTTACTTTATGAGGATTTGGATACCATTCACATGATTTAGTTTGAGATGTAGTGATTGTCAATTTTCTATGTACTATTACATGATGTTTTGTGCTTTTACATGATGCTACTTGTGACCTAATTTACACAATAAAAGCGGAAAAATAAGATGTGATCTTCCTAAGCTGTATTTTTGTTGGATTTTTTAGTTGCTAATCTATATGATTCGAGTTAAATCTGACTTGCATATTCAAATTTTGTTTTTAATATATATAAACAAATTGGAATTTATAATAACCCATTTTATCTCGCAAAGCTAATCCGCAAAGGTCAATCCAAATCATTAATTTTCCCAAATATTATTATTACAAATGCACAACACTTGTATATGATCTTACAGAGTGTAAGTTTCTAGAATATATATATATATGTCACTACAATTTCTAAAAACTTACATTGGTGTAAAACTTTAAAAGAATGTGAATTTACACATACATATAAAAAAATAAAATATTATACATGTATAATAATGATATTAAAAAAACCAACAATTTAGATTGATATTGACATATTATCTCAGTTGCTGAAATAAAATGAGTTATTATTAACTTCATTTACCCATATGTATATATGTGTATTTGTGTAAAGTTTAGCATACAAAAGCTTTTTGTGTGAAAAGTGTAGAAGGATTGTGAGTCATTGATCTACGAAATCAATGGTTTATATCTAAGAATGGATTTTTGTACAATATTTTTATTTATATTTATGTAGTTAAGGTTTCATAAGTTCATAAATAAGCTTTTGGAGGCGGCAGTAATTTAGATATGAAGCGGGTTACATATGAAACTGCTCCTAAAAATGTCACAAACATTACACAGCTAAAGCACCACAATAAATGATTAAAAACCAGTCCAAATGACAATATTAGTATGAGTACTTGTTATAATAGGGCGGTTATGAAAGAGTCATAAAATTCAAGCACCTTATTTGTTGCAGATTTTCATCACGAATAACTGTTTGAAAACTTCCCCAAATGATTGGTCCAAAACCTCTCTATTTAATTTAAAAAACTAAATCACCGTTTCAAAATTCCATTTATGTTCTAGTAGTTAATTATGCAATATTTGACTACAACTAATAAATTTATGGTGTTTCAGTGAATGAAAATCCTAGAGAAAATGCTCAGGGAGTTTGGATCATTGAAGATGTTTTTGATAGCTTACTTTATAAAACGAAGAATTAATTGTATGAATGGTTCATGTAATTTAATAAAATTGCATATTTGGTTCCTAGGGCTACAAAATTTCTAATTTAGTTTATGCTATTGCAAGAAGGTTTAATACATGGTCGGTATTGTTTGTTTAGATTGCATATTTGGTCCCCAACATTCAAAAGTTACATGCGTATTCCAAACATTTATGAGATGATTGCATAAGTGTCACTGTGCATATAAGCCTAGTTTGAAAATCAAACATAAGGAACACTGTTAGATCAAACACATATAAAAAGAGGCTGAAAATGTTGGAATTTTGTGTGAAAAGAAAAAAAAAGAAAAAGAAATTAGAAATCTTTCATCTACCAATTCATTTGTCTTGAATTGGTTATTAACTAAGTCATGAATTGGTTTGTTAAATGGACATGATGGCCAATTCATTTGTCATTAATTGGTTATTAACTAAGCTATGAATTGGCTTGTTAATGTGTCGCACCCCAGCCTTTCCGGCCTTTCCGAGAGCGGACCGTGAGACCGGATTTCACAGTCTCAGCAGGATCGCAGTCTCCAGTTACAGTTGCGAGACCTACATGTCTGGTTGCATACGTACATCCAATATACTTGGATAATACAGTTTGATAAAATCAGAGTTACGGAAGTTATGTAAAATTTACCGAAACAGTTTTGAATTCATAAGCTGCGGAAGCATATGCTAGAACAGTTTTCAAATTAGTACATAGTAATAGTTGTGGAAGCGGTTTAAGTTGTTTAGCAATACATAACAAAATCAATATTGAATATTCATTAGCCTAAGACAGTAAAGTCGATGCATGGACTCTATCCTAGCATCCTAGTCTTTGTGAGCGAGCCTTAGTTACCTCAGAAAACATGGAAGTAAAAGGTCAACACAAAGGTTGATGAGAGCACAGGTTTTTCATAAGCATTAAACATCAAATGTTTAAAGTAAGTGTTTGCAGGAATACATATCATTACAATGCAATACCGATTGATAGCTAGTCAATACAATTATATTATATGTGGGTTCGAAACCGAAGCTGACTGTATGCCTTCCGCCATGTCCATCACACAAGACAATGGCAAAGTGTTTGGTCAATATTGCACCCATTCTGACCTCCAGTCAGGTTGGCCTACCAGGCGTGATGGGTGGGGCTTGTCAGGCCCAAATAGTACTATCCAAGATCAACACGCTAGGCGCTCCGCGATACTAACGGTCCGAGGTGTGTTTGTGAGGACTTTGAGTTGTGATGTGTGCCACACATATACATATAGTGATAAAGCATGTCCATATGTAACCAAAATAAGTTTGTTGGCTCTAAACAGTTTATCATGCAATGTTTTCTGCCCCAAAGGTAGAAAAGATAAAAAGGGGCCGTGAACTCACCTGGTAAAGCAGTTCCGGTTTAAGTGTGTTCGTGACTATAATCATATAGGTAGTGAGTTTGTATAGGTAGTGAGTGTGTTCACGAGTGCTAGCATCTGCTAGTAAGAACCTATAATCATATAGGTAGTGAGTTTGTATTTTGTGGTGTGATGTATCCCATACAACTCCAAGTCTCGGAGTGCTCAACCGAGTGTTTGTTTGTTGACATGTGTTGACTCTATGAATCGTTGGTGACGCGTTTGTTGTGTTTAGTTTGTTTATGTGTCATATGAAGACTTAAATGCTGGTAGGACGTCATCAAGCATCCTACGACTCTAGACGTTCACCTAAGTCACGTATGAAATCGTATACGTTTCCTTTTCTGGAAAGTTACCACTTTTAGAAAAGTTTCTACTTTTGGAAAGTATAGTTATGAAATCTCATTTCATAAAACTAATGATTCTAGTATGCTTGGAAAACATGTTTAAACACTTAAAACATATCGTTTGTGCGTAAATCACCATTTATGCCATTTTGCCCAAATAAAGCTTCCTTAAATAGAAAGTACCCGTTTAAAGATCCGTTTTCACAAAATCGAGGTTCCAAATATGTTAAAAATCATTTTTAAACATATTTCAATAGTTCAAATTCATCAAATCATGTAAAAACATCAAAATCCCTCTTTTGATTTACCAAAGTTTCCAAATATAGTAATTTGTTATCAAAATCACATTTTTCACAAATCAACTTATCCAAATGTGTTTCTAAACACTTCAATACACATTTGACACCAACATGTCTAGATCATTACAAATCTACAACATGCAACTTAAAAGTTTCCTTTTATGGCAAGTTCTACCAAATCATCATAATAACTTATCAAAACTCAATCCCAACATTCATATACTCTAAAATCAGTAAATCTACATTAAAATCACACAAGAACACTAACAAATTCGTGCGCAAGAGCCACATGAAGTTGCATATGGGTGGATGTTCATGCATGTGGGTTTTCACCCCATGCATGTTCGATCTAAGCATAGATAAAACATAGAAACTACCTTAGGAGTGCAGATTCTAGTTGGAAAAACTTCTGATGGCTCAGATGATGGCTGATAATGGTGTTTCTTGTGCCTTGGTGCCTCCTAAAGCTTTCTTTGATACTCCTATGGTTCCAAATCATCAAGAGATGAAGAAAAGTGGTTGTGAATGCTTTGACAGAGGTTAGAGAGACTTTGGCCGGAGGCTTGGATGAGAGAGATGCCAGGGATTCGAGATAAAGGTGAAGAAATGACGTGTGGAGTGAAAGGATTGCTTTTTATAAAGTTTTGTGTTCCGGGACTCGTCGCGTACCGCCAAGGCCGATGATGCATTGCCTTGGCATACAGCCAAGGATTTCGGGATTCAAAACCCCGCTCATGCTTCGCTTACTGCCAAGGAATTCGCCGAGGGGTCTTGTCGTACCCCGAAGTCTCCAATTCTTAGTTTTTCGATTTTATTGATTCAATTTCGTTCGTGTTCGATTCGTAACGTTTATCCTAAAAATTTAGCTCATGTTTCGCACATAAGCACATAATGACAGATTTGTTTGATTAATGTTTGTTCACCAACGTTCGTGAGACTCGTGTGTGTTTTGATAATTCCTCGAATTATCTTTAATCTTTTGTCTTCGTCTTTTACGAAATATCTGCACGCTTGATTAACTATAATCAACGTGTAATGCACAATTCAATAATCCCTCGAATTATTGTGTTGTGCTTGTGTTTGCCACACTTGGTTTCCAAAACCGATGCACAATGTACGATTTGATAGTTCTTTGAACTATCGTTTCGCAGTTGTTTGTGTTTAACTCATCTAATTAAACGTAATTAAATGAAATGCAACAAGTATGAATGTGAAATACAAAATTGTAAAGGTTGTAAATTACCTGAAATTGCCGAGTGTCTCATCATCCCCTTGTTGAAAGAAGGTTCGTCTCGAAATTTGGTTGTTGTCAGCAGTGTTTGAGAACGAAAATTTTTCTGGTTGTCACATCATCTCCTTATTGAAAGGAAATTTCGTCCCGAAATTTATTCATTGTTGTCGGCGTTCGACGTTGTTTGTTTGAAAAGATGAGGATATTTTCGCATCATCTGATCTTCACGTTCCCATGTGAATTCAGGTCGGCGTTTCAAGTTCCATCAGACTCTGACAATCGGAATCCGACGCTGCTTGAGTTGTGTGACCTCACGGTCCATAGTCTAAATACATGTTAAACTACTGATTAAACTAAGAAAACAAGGAAAGAAGGTAGTTACTCAAGCTCTTCCTTGAATCTTCACTTCAAAACCTCATTCCAAGCCCCAAACTCCAAGGGTTAAGCTCCAGCAGCTCCAGGGGGTAGAATTAGGGTTCTTCAGTCCAGAAAAGGTCCAAAATCGGTCCAGACGCGTCCCTTTTGTAGAGAAGAAGAAACTAGGATTTTGGAGCTGAAAATAGCATGGGGCGCATCGCCTAGAGAGGGTGCATGCGGCCAGGCGATGCGCGCGGGACTAGATATAATTGGGCGGCTGAGGCTGCCAGGCGCATCGCTTGGGATCAAGTGTTGGCTCGGGGCGTACCGCCTAGGGTTAAAATATTCGTTTTCTTCGCTAGATCAACGGCACTCGATTCCGATACCCGTTTGCCATCGTTTCCGCACCTCCAGGACACAATCCTGCATAAGAATAAGAAAATGTAAAAAGGAACTAAAAACGACTCGAAATATAAACAATATTTATGAAAACGGACTCGAGTATGTACAAAATCGGATGTGTTAAATTAACACATCAATGTATATATATATATAGGATTTGAACATGATAATAACTCACTCTTAAAGCATTATCCCAAACAACATTTCCTAGATGAAGCCAAATCTAGGATATTTTTTGATCATCATTGTAACACATATACAACACTTTCTTCTTTTACGAGTTTGTGAAATTGCTGTAACTGTTTTATGCCCAAAACTTACAATGATGTTACATCTTAAACGGTGATAAATTTTCGCAAACTCATAAAAGAAGAAAGTGTTGTACATGTGTTACAATGATGTTCAAAAAAATCCAATATTTGGCTTCATCTTGGGAAAGTTATTTGGGTTAATGCATTATATTTGAGTTAATATATATATATATATATAGGATTTGGTTCTTCTAATAACCCTTCTTAATTGTGGTAAACCAAATAACACTCATAAGATCAACCCAAATATTTGGTTTCTTTTCATGACATTTATTATATATGTACAAGACTATGTTCTTTTATATCTATGAGCTAATTCACGAGCTTACGCGAAATTGCACTAGTGTAAAGTTTTGACAAATTTTAAATATTACTAAAAAATGTCAAAACTTTACACTAGTGGAATTTCGCGTAAGCTCGTGAATTAGCTCATAGACATAAAATAACATAGTCTTGCACTAGTGTGATAAAAGTCATGAAAAAAACCAAAGATTTGTGTTGATCTTGTGAGAGTTATTTGGATTACCACAATTAAGATGGGTTAACAATGAAACCATCCCCTATATATATATAGGATTGGAAAAAATATATATAACCCACTCTTATTGAAAAAACCCAAATAAGTACGCATAGATTAAGCCAAATTTTGGACTTTTTTTTTAAATATAATTGTAACATATTTAGAACACTTCATTCTTTTATGAGTTTGTGTAAATTGATCATCGTTTAAGAGGTAACATCGAAGTAAGTTTTATCTTAAACGGGTGACGAATTTACACAAACTGATAAAAGAAGAAAGTGTTATAAATTATATCACTACAAAAAAAATAGGTTTTTAGGACTGAAAAATTAGTCTCTAATAATCGTTAATTAGAAGCTAATGTGTATCAGGGACTGATTTTGCTAGTCACAAGTCAGTGACAGATGCCTACTACTAGATAGTAGTGCTACTAACTGAAAATCAGTCCCTATTTGTATTGCACAACTGGGAATCATATTCAGTACCGGATATGTAAATACTTAGTCCTTAATATGGACAATAAAAGCACACCAAATTAGTCTCCTATGCATGTTTTAGCGACTACTATTCAATCTCAGTTAGTATGATATTTCTTTCCCAAATGGATTATTATAGGGACTGAAAATATATTGTATAAAAATATATTTGTTGTCCTAGATACATTTATTTAGTTTTGTGACTAAAATTAATCAGTTTCCAATAAGAAGTTTTTAAGACTGAAATTTAGTTTTTGATATTAGTCGATTTCAATCGTTAATATGATTGTTTTAAGGACTGAAAATTAATCAATTTTTGTGTTGTATTTTAGTCTCTAATACATATTATTATATACTGATAATAAGTTCACGATATAGTTAATTTCAGTTTACAATATGTATAGTTAATTCATAAAATCAGTCTCAAAAGAATAATTTATTTTAATTTTAATACTGAAAAATAGTTTCTAATACAATTTGATTTAGTATTCAATACGCATTAACATTCTATAATACATATCATAAATATCATTCATAATTTTGTTTCTTATGTTTCAAGAATCTCAATATATTCAAGCATTAACATTATCAATCAAACCAATATCAATTTATCAGTTCAAAAACAAGAATATGTACTTGACAATGAAATAAAATTAAAAAATATCTCCACTAATAATTAAGACTTATGAGTTCAGATGGAACCAAACCTTGCTGGTATTGTGTATATGCTTAGTCATTAAAAGGAATGTGATATGGTATGGCTTTTTTGCTCAAGTTGTAATCAACATTTTATCAGATGTCTCACATGATATGATGTCTTGCATATTGTTCTTCATTCATATGGTTCAACATTTGTGACCCTGCCCATTTGTGATCCTGGACACTATAGTCCAGTCAATTCATGACAATCAGATGCCGATATGTATGGCTAACAAATAGTTAGTTTCCATAAACCTATAAACCCATTTATATTTTGCAAGATACAACTTACAGTGTTAATGTTAACTATCATTAAATCTAATATACTATTGCACCTATCTTTTAATTCATTTTATATACTAAAGTCACCCTAAATTATAAGTTTCTCATGATTTAACTTATTTAGTGAGTACTTTTAACATTGTTTTAAGATTTTCTTATTGCAGTTTGTTAATTGTTGTATAATTATGTTAACCTGTACTTGGTATAAACAAGATGATTTTTATTTAAAATGCAATTCAATAGAGTTATGATATTATGGCATATTGAAATTTACCCGTTCACCGAAAACTAGTTATGTTGGGTCAATTGGAAGAAATTGGACAACTAACCTGATTTCTACAACCGGATGAAGTTGAATTGAAGAAAATCGAATGATGTTATAGACTTTCTGGTGCAATTGGAATTCAATTGTGTGGGACTTGGAATGAGGCATCAGTTATGGAGCAAACTCATTCGGTTGGTGGCCTAGTGGAGCAAAGATGAATTCGATCGGTGGTGACTTGGTGGAGTAGGGATAGGTCGATAGGTGTTGGCCAGATGGAGAGGTCGATAGGCGGTGACCTGATGGTGCAGGATGAGCGATCGGTGTGGCCTGGTGGAACACGGATGAATCGATCGGTGTAGCCTCTTGGAGCAAGCATGAACTTCGCAGGTGATGGCGGGGTGTCGATAACGGAATCAGCTTTTGGGATGGCCTGTTGGAGCAGAGTGTGGTCTAATGGTTGGCTTAAAATCCCCTTTTAATTTGATTTAACATAAATTTTAAATAGATTTTGCTTATTTATTTTTAACCATCCACAAAATTGTCAATAAAATTCTCATGTGTAAAGTATAAAAACTATTTCTAAATTTTCAAATATATTTTTCCTTTTTTAATAATGGTTGATCTAAATGAATAAGTTAAAAAAATCGATTCGATTTGAGCCTGAAACAAACTAAGCTTAATTTGAAGCTTGAGAAATTTTATTTATAAATCTCGTATTCAACTGGCCGATAAGTATGTTTTAAAATTTGGGCTTGCTCATTTTCTATTTATTAAATATTTTATTTGTATTTATAATTATTTTCATACTATTTTGAACTTTTAATTATTTTTATACAACATGAACTGCATATAAATAAGTTATTTTATCATAATTTTATACAATCATTAAAATATTACTCACACAATAAATATTTATATATTTGTATTAAATAAAAATTATATAGATAATAGATTCGTTTAACATTGAGAGTCGGTTATAACTCGGTAAGCTAGTCATAGTTTATATTTTTTTTAATCTGCATATTAGTCCCTAATATTATTGTTATAAGTTATAATAGCTATGAGGAATGACACATATTTAAGACTGAAATTCATTACCTAATAATTTTCCTTTTTTAACTATTTTGGCACAAACATATTAGCGACTGAAACACAGTCTTACATAAGTAATTACTATATTAGAGACTGATTATCAGTTACTAATTTCCCCTTTGTAAATATTAAAACTGAATGCCAGTCCCTAATATTCTCTAAAAAATTTGGTTCATTTTTTTTTTTGATATAAATGACACATATTTAAGACTGAAATTCATTTCCTAATAATTTTCCCTTTTTAACTATATTTAGCCTAAACATATTAGCAACCGAAACCCAGTCTTACATAAGCAGTTACTATATTAGAGACTGATTATCAGTCACTAATTTTTAAGAAAAAAAAAAGTAGTCTCTAATATTTTTAGCAACTGAACATTCAATCCTAAATAGTAAGTATCTAAGACTGATATATCATTCCCTAATAATTTAGTATCTAAAGATCATTTTTTTGATAGTGAAATGTGTTACAATGATGTTAAAAAAATATAAGATTTGGTCTTATTTTGATGGAGTTATTTGAGTTTGTACAAAAAAATGGATTATTATTAGTAACATATCACACACACACACATATATATATGGGATGGTTCCATTGTTAACCCTCCCTTATAGTGTTAACCCGTTAACCTTGACGTTTTTTGCCAGAATCTTTGTTTTTTTTTGTCATCGTTTTATTATACATAAATAGGGGAGTTTCTTTTTTGTGTTTTTGCTAATTCATCACCGTTTAGAAATTAAATCAAAATGTAAGTAAGTGTAAGTTTCTTACACTTACTTACATCAGATAGTGTAACTTAAACTTGCAATTGATTTAATTTCTAAACGGTGATAAATTAGCAAAAACACAAAAAAGAAACCCCCATATTTATGTATAATAAAAACCATGAAAAAAAAACAAAGATTCGGGCAAAAAATGTCATGATTAACGGGTTAACGCTATAAGGGAGGGTTAACATTTGATCATCTCCCTATATATATATATATATATATTAGTTGATCTTAATTAATTTAATTTATTAAAAAAGAATTATTTTAATACTATTCAAAATATTTTTAATAGTGCTTATATAATTGGTCTGGATTGACATATTATTTATCTTAATTAATGTGTTGTAATATGTAATTAAAACTAGTGGGTTCTTCGTGCGTTACGGCGTGAATATCAGAATGAAGACATGATCCGGTAAAGCAAAGTGCACATATAAAAAATAAACGACACAACGTTGTCAATCCGACATATAATCTTAAATTATACTGTGCCGTCTCTCAAAAAAGAAAATGGTTTGGCCGTAAGATCTACCATTAAAAAACACAAACATAAAATCAATAAATAAACCTAAAAAAATACTTATTTATTTATTTATTTAAATAATATTAGTGTTTATTTGTTGACATTAAATAATATTAAAAATATAAAAACGAAATAAAACACGCCGTTACCCAATTAAAAAAAAAAGTTTGAGCCATACCATTTTGTTGATATATGTAATCCGTCACGACAACGGTTAAAGGTGGCCATCCAACCCGGTTCCAGGACCCGACCCGGACCCGAACCGGTTCCTACCCGGTAGTACCCGAAAGTTAGGACCCGGTTCCACAATTTTCCCACTCGACCGGTTAGTACCCGGACCCGACCCGGAACCGGTTCCTACCCGGACCCGGTTGGAACCGGTTATAGCCGTTATAACCAGTCTGAACGTTAGAGATCCATTTCTAGCCTTTTTTGACCGTTTGGAGCTCGAAACTAGCCGTTTTTAACACCCTAAACTAGTATAAATAGGTATTGGGTGGTATGGAGTGATCACACAACTCAAAACGCAATCCCGAACGCGAAAAAACGCAAAAAAACGCAAAAAACGCTCTTTATACGTGCTTGTTTAGTCTCCATCTCTCGTTTTGGTTTTTCGTTTTCTCGTTTCCTACTCTCAAAGTCTCAACACTCTTTAATCTTTATACATTTCCCTTTGTTATCATTGATGCTTCACATTCTTCGGTCGGTCAAGGTTTCAACACCGAACCATCATTTGTTCGTGTTATTGAACACAATCGGAACCCGGAGATATGGTGCAATTGGGATTTGGTCGAGCTTAGTGATGGTTCTATAAAAGCTCGTTGCAAGTTTTGTGGAATATATTTAGGGAAAGAATCGAATTCGAATTTGAAGAAACACATCAGCAAACCGTTTTGCAAGGCGTTGAAAAAGGATCCCGAGTCCCAACAAACACAAATGGATGTTCAAGGTGGAATATTTAATTGTAACCTTGATCGGGTTCGGGATCGAATGGCGAAGTTCGTGATTCAAGAGGCGTTGTCGTTTAGCCATTTCGACAACCCTCGGTTAACAAACATGATTCGGGAGACGCTTCAACCACGCTACACCCACGTAAGTCGACAAACTCTTAGACGTTATTGTTTAAAGATGTGGAAAAATTCCAAACAAGAACTATTTGCATATTTTGAAAATTTAAATACGGGGGTTAACTTAACTAGTAATGTTTGGTCGGCTCCACATAATCTACCCGAATCCTACATTTGCGTCACTGCTCATTGGGTAGAACCGTTATCAGATAATGATGAAACGCACCATTGCTTTTGAACTTTTTCCGTATCCACATACCGGTGACCTTTTATTTCAAATTTTAGATTATGTAATAACGTCGTTTAAGTTAGAAAAAAAATATTTTCAATGGCATTTGATAACGCTTCAAACAATACGACGGCGGTTGATAAATTAAAATTAAAATATTTGCCGTTATGTAATGGTGTATTTTTTCACTTAAGATGTGTTGCACATATAATAAATTTAATTGTGCAAGACGGTATTGGCACTGATGATGTTACAACATTTATAAACGTTTGTAGACAAATGCTACATGATATTTTAAAAAGAGTAGGAAACGACATATGGCATATAGGAAATTTTGTAAAGATACGGGGAGGGTTTCTTTGGGTGCAAATTGGGATGTACCTCATAGATGGAATTCCACTTGCCTAATGCTTGAAAGTGTTTTACGACAAAAAGATACTTTGCAAATGTTTCACGCAAGTCTCGTCGACCGGGGAATGGTCAACGCGTTTTTGGATAGTTCTTGGGATAATATCCAATTATTATCTGGATTTCTTGAAGTTTTTAAATCATCAACTACTAAACTATCAGGGACTTATTACCCGACTAGTTCTTTGGTTCTTTCGGAGTTATTTTTAATGGTTACAAACTTTAAAAATTTTGAAAATAAAAATGAAATGTTTTTTAACATGATATTAACGATGCGAAATAAATTACTAAAGTATTTTCTTGACTTACCACCCGTTTTACTTGCGCGGCCGCTTTAAACCCAATTTTAAATGTTACGGGGGTGAAATGTTTGATAGACGAAATTTATGACGCTCTTGAAATACACGAGATATAACCAAGCTTTTCAACCGAAGCAAAAAGTGTTTTTACTAATAATTTACAATCTATGTATGACTTTTATTTGATTAAATATGGTTCCAACATACATATGTCCACCCCTGGTTCCTCATCAAGTTCGAGTGTTTCTCGAGCACGAGATCTGATGGTTAACCTATTGAACACGGTTCGAAACGTCACAGCTAAACGTCAAAGGGGTAATACCCCTTCAAGCGAACTCGGCCGGTATAGTGGTACGGATTACTCATCTGATAAAAGGGCCGAGTCATATCGCAATTTTGATATTTTGGCTTGTTGGAAAGCAAAGGAATCCGAGTTTCCGATTCTTGCCGCCATGGCCCGTGATTTACTAACTGTCCAAGCTTCCACGGTAGCTTCGGAATCTGCATTTTCTCTTAGTGGCAGGGTCTTGTCGTTAAAAAGAACAAAACTCACTCCCGAGTCGGTAGAAATGTGCATATGTTTAAAGGATCATTTGGACTCGATCGATCGTATTCAAGATCAAACAACCCTCGAAGATGAAACATCCATTGAAGTAAAAGTACATGACGAAGAAGTTGAAGAAGGCTTATCACCCGGCCTATCCGACGAAGAACTCGCATTTGAAGCTAACTTCAGTCGTTCGCAACAAAACGACACAAATCTTTGATTTTAATGTTTTATTATTTGTTTGTAACTTTTCTTTTGTTTTTAAACTACTTAAAATAATTAATGAATTTATGTTTGTTTTTAACATTTATTATTATTAACCAATTCATAACTTTTAATACAAAAAACAATTTAATTAATAAAACCCTAATAAAACCTTAAACAAATCAAACCTAAACCTTAAACAAATCAAACCTAATAAAAAACTAATCAAACCTTTAACTAATAATTAATTAAACCCTAATAAAACCTTAAACAAATCAAACCTAATAAAACCTTAAACTTATCAAACATTTAACTAATAATTAATTAATAAACCCTAATTAAACCTTAAACAAATCAAACCTAAACCTTAAACTAATCAAACATAACACTATTAATTAATAAAACCCTAAAAAAACCTTAAACTAATCAAATTAAATAATAGTTTAAGGTTTTATTTGTTTAAGGTTTTATCTTTGATTTGTTTAAGGTTTATTAATAAGGTTAAGGTTTTATTAGGGTTTATTGATTATTAGTTTAAAGTTTTATTAGGGTTTATAAATTATTAGTTTATAGGTTAAGGGAAAAAAAAAACAAGTGGAACCGGTTTGGAACCGGTTCTTAAACAGGAACCGGATCCTACCCTAACCGGGTACACTGAATAGGGTTCTTTGTGAGTGGAACCGGGTACGGAACCGGTTCGGGTCTTGGGTGGAACCGGTTTGGAGGAACCGATGGGTCTCAGGAATCGGTTTGGCCACCTCTAACAACGGTAATAATATCATGAATATGACGTAGACCCAAAAATCAGCCACAGTGACTATCAATCCGTCAAAACAATAAATGAATCAAAATAGTGGGACAGAAACTCCCTATTATTCCTAACATGCATTTTGTACGTATAGATAATGCTAATTGAGTATATAGACTAAATCTTCAATTGATCATATCATAGTTTTATTTAAGCAATTCTCTCACAAATTTTAGACTAACATTTTATTTTATATTTTTATTATTAAGGCTGAACATGCATCTGGATCAAACTACATAGACCATGTATATAACTTTCCTAAAAATATTTAAACAAAAGTTGTATTTTTTTCAATCTTGAGTGCCGAACTTGTAATTTTGATTCAGATTATGGATTAAATTCTATATGAAGTTGATTAACTATTTACGTAATGTATTTCAGTTTTTTTTTTTAACGGCATTTGATCTCAACGTGTGAACCACTGATTTTTAGGTCATGTCACCAAGGTCTACTTACCATGACCTCCGTTGAGACCCCACCACCACCCCAGGAAAAAACCGCACCGGAAAACCCCTGACCTCTCAAGGACCCCTATTTCGCCTTGAGAGTTTAAATGGTTTTATTCTAAACCTTTAAAAATAAATTGAAAAACCTTTTGTTTCATTTAGGTATTTACATCCTGAGCAAAGATATATCACATACCATGCATCAATTATTAGTTAATTAAGTGGTCAGTATTTTAGTAATTGTTTCAAGAATCAATAATCTTTTCTGAGCAATGTAAACGATATTGTCTTCATATTGTCCAACCAAAACAAAAGAAATAAATATTTTTTTTTCTTTTATTTAATTAGCCAAAGAATTATAACGTTGTACTAGATTTATTTTCAAACCCATAAATATGATTTATTGTGCATGTTACTTTAAGAGTTATTGTACCAAAAGAAGTTTTCAAAAGCACTTGTCGGCTTGAGGGATCACAGATTTATCAAGAGCATAGGCCATAAGGCATATTGCATAACATAACTAATTATTATTTAGTGATGAAGCTTAAATATTTTGAAGAAGACACAAATTTATGTGAATTACAATACATGTTAAATTTTAAAGCGGAGGGGGAGACGAATATTTAAAAATAATAATAATAAGTTTTATGTCGAAAAATTAACACTGCAAACAAAAAAGAACAAAGAACTCCCTATAATTCTTCGTCCATGCACACATTCTACTTGCCATAACGGTTTGAACGTACTCCTTTTTTTATGATGTAAAAAAATAAGCTTAACTCATCACTATCACACATCCATAATTTTGATCACGTGAGAGATAAATTGTTGATCGTGAACTAGCTAGTCGATACAGGTTGGTTCATGCATCATTGGCCAATAAAATATTTTTATCAGGGTTCTCTTTTACCACTATCAGATAGTGTTAAGAGTTTTCATATAATATATGTGTACATGTTTATATGTATATATATGTGTGTGTCTATGTGTATGTGTGTGTATGTTTATTTAACTAATATTAGTTGAGGACCAAAAGAAGTATTTATATTAACTAGTTTTATTTTAAAATTAAAGTAAAAAAATTACTTTTAAATCTTTTAAATAATGATTATAAATAATTGCTTTTGTTTCTTCCCAATTTGTTAGTTGTCATTTTAGTGATCCATATTTTGTTTCTTCCCAATTTGTTAGTTCTCATTTTAGTGATCCGTATATATATAGAGAGAGGAAAGTTTATAAGAAAAGTACTCATTTAGAAAACTCATACTTACTAATAAATTTTTAAAAAAAAATCATAATTTTTTATTATAAAGTTAAAAATGTTAATTACATTTATTAAAAAAGAAAAAGAAAAAACATACATTTTTAGATTTACTTTAGTGTGGGCCACAAATTAATAAGATTTAGTTATTCGGTTAACGCAATAAACATGGGTTAACATTTGATCATCTCTCTCTCTCTCTATATATATATATATATATATATATTGGGAATTGTTCAAATAATAACTCACTCTTAAAACAATAACCCGAAATAACCCGTCAAGATGAAGCCAAATCTTGGATTTTTTTTAACATAATTGTAAAACATTTAGAACACTATGTTCTTTTATGAGTTTGTGTAAATTCATCACCGTTTAAGAGATATCATCGTTGTAAGTTTTTGATTTGCAGCACTATAACTGTTTTAGGCTCAAAAATTACAACGATGTAAACTCTCAAACGATGATGAATTTTCGCAAACTCAAAAAAGAACATAGTTTCTAAATGTGTTACAATGATGTTCAAAAATAATCTATGATTTGGCTTCATCTTAGCAAAGTTATCCGAGTTATTGCAATAAAGGTGGGTTATTATTTGTTCATAATCCTATATATACTACTATATAATACATATAGGAATGACACAATGGTATTTTACCAAAAACTCTTAAAATTAAGAGTTTTACAACTCTTAAAACATAAAGTACAACAAACAAAGTTTTAAGAGGCATAAACTAAATGGTTTTCTTTTACTTTTTAATTTGTCTCACATTGGTACATGTAAAAAATAAAGTGTCATATAATATCTATAAAAGAAAACACTCTCAAATCACATAAATTACTTCTTCACACTTTTGTCATATCATATTTGGTATTTTAAATTGTTAATTTTATCATAATAAATTTTTTAGTTAAAAAAGTTGATTTGACAAAAATTAAGTGGTTTAAGCTTTTACAGTAGCCTAATTGTTTTGTTTTCCGCTGCATCGCGCGGGCATCTTACTAGAATATATATATATATATATATATATATATATATATATATATATATATATATATATATATATAGGGCATGGTTGTTTACATAACTCACTCTTAAAGCAATAATTCTAAATAACATGTCAAGATCAAACCAAATTTTCGAACTTTTTTTAATATTATTGTAAACACATTTAGAATATTTTATTATTATATAAGTTTGCGTAAATTCGTCACCGTTTAAGAGTTAACATCGTTGTAAGTTTTAAAATTTTACACTTACAATGCTATAAGATATAAAATTTTAAAAACATACAACGATGTTAACTTTCAAACGGTGACGAATTTACGCAAACTCGTAAAATATGAAACTGTTCTAAATGTGTGTTTACAATGATGTTAAAAAAATTCAAAATTTTGGCTTGATTATTACAGGTTATTTAGAGTTATTGCTTTAAGAGTGGGTTATTTTTTTATCCTTCCTCTATAATTATATATATAAGACGGATCAAATACAAAGGATTTTATTGTAAGAATGATAGGAAGGATTTTAGGCTCTTGATTAAATTAATCAATGGTTAATATCTAGTGATCCATACTTTTCATTAAAAACTTGTGTGATTTTGAAGCTGAAAGGGCAAAAAACCGAATAATCTATCTTTGTTGACTTTTTGTGGCTAAATCAAGTTTCACCATTTTCTCAAAAATGAAATAACTTTTAAACGTTTAATTATTTTTTTTAAAAAAAACTACACCATAAAATCGAGAATTTTATTATTTTTAATTTGAGTATAATATTGTTATAGTTTTTATGATTCTTTTTAAGTGGTCTGTATTTTTTACGTTTGGTACGTGATTATACAATTGGTCCTTTAATCATGCATGTTAAATGATGGTTCGCGATTTTCTTATAAGTGGTCCGTGATTATTAGTCTATGATTATGCAGTTGGTCCTTGATTATATGTTTAAAATGTCAGTCTGTAATTTTATGAAGCACGGTCTGTTATTTTATATGGACGATAATGCCCTAACACAGATGACACGTGTCAAATTGTTGTGGCTTCTTACACTTCTCACGGTTTTTGCCCTTTGTACGTTAACCGTCTCCTATATATACACACACACATGCATATGCATATGCATACATACATATATACACACA
The DNA here is from genome assembly GCA_009363875.1 of Mikania micrantha. Lineage (NCBI taxonomy): Eukaryota > Viridiplantae > Streptophyta > Magnoliopsida > Asterales > Asteraceae > Mikania > Mikania micrantha. The sequence continues at coordinate 38,517,611 of CM018686.1, read as the reverse complement.
TATATAAATATGTGTGTGTGTTTATTCTTCAAACTTGATGATATATTTATATTAAAAAGGGTAAATTTAGAAAACAAAATCAAAATGATTTCAAGAAAAGATAATGTCAACATCAAGACAGCTTAATCGCACAACAAATTAGTTGTCTCATGGTTGTGGTGGGGAACTCAGAGAGGGTGAAAAAGACATCATAGGTTTGGTGATCAATTGATTTTTATATTATGTGTACACCCATATCACGTTTCTATCATAACTTTAATATAATATGGTGTAAGTTGTTATTTTATACTCTTTCCTTTTACTTGAAAAGTATCAACTATATATAAGTAAAATATAGGTCTATCTCATCTTACAGCGGTAATTAACTCTTTATAAAACAAGATAAAAACACTATAATTCGGTGAAGGAGCTTAAAAAAACATGTCCAATAGGACCGAAAGTTAGGGGTGTTCAGAAAAACCGAAAACCGTTTAAAACCGATAACCAAACCGTATCCGTAACCGAAAAAAACCGAACGAATTCTGAATTTGGTTTTCGGTTCGGTTAACGGTTTTAGATATTTTTTGAATTCGGTTTGTTCGGTTTATTCGGTTAACCGATTAAACTGAATTCATAATTAAATTTATTACTTTTATTAATAATATATGGTTGAATTCGGTTTATTCGGTTAAATTCGGTTTATTCGGTTACATTCGGTTTATTCGGTTCGGTTTATACGGTTTTTAACCGGTTTATTTGGTTTTTAATCGGTTTGTTCGGTTATAACCAAAACCGAACCGAACCGAATTCGGTTCGGATAACGTACCATATCCCGAATTCGGTTCAGTTTGGTTAACGGTTAGGGGGGGAATTTTTTGAAAACCGAACAAACCGAATAAACCGAGCAAACCGTTAACCGAACCGATGAACACCCCTACCGAAAGTCATGAGCCAAATTTTTTTTCTTATCTTTATGTTCCGGGCTAAAATTTTGGGTCAGCAAATGGTAATTTGGGTCAAATAATTTAAAATTTAATATATCAAATATTTGTTCCACTCAAAAAAATAATTATGTTTGTATCAAACAAGACATAAAATATTGAAGGGAGGCCAATGAATTTTAGGAAGAAAAACTGAAAGGAACGGACTCAATACCTAAAAAATTTTCTGACCGAAAACTACTATATCGAGTCTTCTGACCAAAAAACGGTAGAGGCCGGGGCACCCCCGGACCCCTTAAAACCTCCGCTCCTGACTATAATGATATTGAAACATATATAAAATTGTAACTATATCATAAAAATTTAAAACACAAAAGTTTTAAAAAAATCATAATTTATAAAACAAAACATACAATATAACTAAAAAAATAAAATAATAATGCCTCTAGTACACATTAAAATTTTCCTTAGAAAATAGGTCAAGTCATACATTTTTGGCCAATATAGTTACTCAATCACACGACTTTCTATCTATTGTTAACCCATAGTCAACAGGTTTATACAATTTTACCCTCACTTTTTCACTACTCAATTGATCGCATTCAATATCATGCATGTACATAACTACACACTCTATACACATACAACACGATATACTTGCCCTAAACTATTTTGGGACATCACCTTTATCTATAACACACTCATTCATGTACATCGTACTCACTTCATGCTTGATACACACACAATTGCTAGCCATTACCCTAATCAGTACTTCATGTGTTTGGGTTGTGCATGAGTGTTTCACTTATACCTGACAATCTTGACCTATAGCAAGATAAATGAGTAGATTTGGGTAAACAATTATTATATTTTGTGTTAAAATGAATATATATAGCATTATGACATAGAACGGATTAAGATGAGTACCATATTAACATACTGCGGGTGGATGGGTAACTTAAAAATTATGTGAATATAATTGCTTTAAACGGGTAATAATGATCAATAATATATTTGATAAGAAAATCATTAAAAAATATTAAAATAAACTATTTGTTTGTTAAAACTCATTTTAAATTAAAATAAATTGATGTTTTTAAAAGCGACTTATTTTGACTCAAACAGATTTTGATGAAAACTCATCCTGACCCGAACCTATTTTAACTCACACCTGTTCTGACCCGTTACCTGTGACAATTGCAGTTGATAAATCACGTCATTGATGACGGAATCACATTTACTCGTTCTAGAAATCCACGTTAATTTGACAATGGTAATTATTACAAGTTGATAGTACGAGAGAAATGATGAACGTGGGCGAAAACCGTGTGCGAAACGGAGTTCGGGAGTGCCCGGAATCGAAAAACGAAGAAAAATTTCTAAGTATTGAACTTCTGGACTCGTCGCGGTACGCGAAAGCTAGGATGAGGGTCCTCTGCGGTACGCGATGCATGAAAAATATCTGAGATTCCCGGATTTCTTCGCGGTACGTGAAGCCTTGCTTCGCTCCTTGTCGCGGTACGCGACGGGTGAGGCGGTGGAAAAACTTGATCTTTTCATCAGATTTCATGCAGATCATAATTTTTTTTACAACTCTCGAACTCAGACGAACACCAGGCGAAGAACATCAATTTTCACCATCCAATCTCAATTCTCAAGCCTTCTAATCGTGTGGATCATCCCAGGGATTGTCTCTACAAGCATAGATCGTTGTTTTAACCGCAGAAATCCGTCAGATTAGGCAACGGTTCATTTTAACCTTCTAGTTTGATATTGATTGATTAGATCTTGATTTTGAACGTAGTGGTATAGTTAGGATTGTTGATTATTGCCTAGATGATGGCTAGGATTGATTATAAACGAAGAACACGATGTTTTAACGGTTAAATCCTTGTTTTGATCCGTTGTAATGCCCGGTTTGCATGAAATCATAACAATGGTTATAATGGTTTAAACCATTTGATTATGACAATGTAGGTGATTAGTTTGGTTAATCTTTGAAATGCAAAGGTTAAATCCAAGTGTTTCAAACTAATCACGATCATAACATACTCATTGGAATGATTATCTGATGTTTATGATAACAGTCAGATTAGTATGTTAAACATGGTTATTAAACCTATACTAATGCTACATTGTGATATTTCATGATATTTGGGTAATCAATAACAAGGATTGATCATTCCTAAGCCATTAAGCTATCTAGAAACTGTTATATCATTATAATCAACAACATTAACTATTTGGTTAATCCGAGACTATTCTGATTAATCAAGAGTGTCATCAACCTTGTATTAGGAATCTAATGCAATGTAGGTTCCTACATTATCATACATTGTATGATATAATACTAAAGTAACCAATTAAACATTTAATATCGGTTTGATGACTTACAAAACAATGTCTTTGACATTGGACGTTCAGAAAGATCTAATCAGTAAGTTAGAACATAAATAACTCATTAAACATAACTAAATGCAGAATCATCTCTTTGTTATCAGCTTCGAGATATTTTGCTACTTCTATATTATCATGTGAGTTTCGTACAACCCTTTTTCTTTTTACTCTTTTATAAATATCGGGGTAGCGCTGTAAAACTTTTCAGAACTATATGATATGTATCACTGTTATCTGCTTGATTTCATGTGATTGTTGAGAACGTGTGGATTTCATGGGATTTTGCCTATAGAACAGAACTTTATCACAGAACTTGAAAGTCCTCATTCCTGAACTGTATCTAGTGAACCCGTGTGGGGCCGAACAGAAAACATTGATAGTACTATTGGCTGACAACCCATTTGCCAGGAGCTTGCAACTCCCCTTGGTGTAAATGTTTGTTATCTGTTTCCAGAACTTCTTAATGTAGTGATAAACATTAAGACAATGAGGCACCAAGATATCTGCCGATGGGTAGTATCTTTATAGAACAAGAACAGAACGTCCGAAAGGAACTAGATACGAGTCCCATGGTTATCTTGAACAGAACATTTTGTGAACTTATATAACATATCACATTGTGGAACATGAACTGTATGAACTCACCAGCTTTGTGCTGACGTTTCAAACTTAAACCTTTTTGCAGGTAAACAGTGACCACCGGGTGAGGCGGCACTTTAAACGTCTGTATTTAAATAATGTAATAAACTTAGTTTATATAATGTAATGTTGGTTGTAATTGCGACATCCTTGTAATGTAATTGTGTTAAGTTAATCTGTGTGCTATGATATTCGATCAAGTAAGTCACCCCTCATCTCAGAGATATCACCACTATGCTTCCGCAACCATATCAGAGTGACAAATGACATCATCTCAGGTGACGAGAGGTGGGGGTGTGACAGGGTGGTATCAGAGCCACAGGTTATAGAGAATTAGGTTGACTTAGAGACCTAGACTATAACCATAGGCTCGTATAGTGACACAGATAGCACTGAACATAACAACTGAACAAAACTTGTTTTGAATGAAGCCAGAATAATCGGGTGGTACGAATTCCAGTTATGAGTGGCCAGCATAACTGAAATTTGCAACACGTGTGCGTTCTAATTTAATTTAATTCAAGCAGAACATTAATAACTATAAAGACAAATAGTTGTTTTGAGATAGGAAGAAACATCATATCATGTTCATGTTAAATATTGTTATTTAATATTTACTTCATGATACTGATTAGAGATTTTGATTATACAGCGATGGCCGACCAAGGTGAAAGGTATATTTATCAGAGATTCCCGTATGTTGTGTTGGATGATACCCCGAGTTCCAGTGCAGGAGCAGACTCGGATCCTGCCGAGGCTTCGTCTGCAGCCTCTCAGGCGACACCTGCAGTACCGCATACACCATCAGCTCCTAGACCTGTTACACCACCACCACCACCATTACCATTACCACCACCACCAGCATCCCCCATTGTACCTAGTCCTCCCCACTCACCCCTGGTTCATGCCTCTGCTGAGAGGAGGCAGAGCTCCTCTCCACAGAGAGTTCCCGTCTGGGACGGGCTACGACGGATGCGGGGACAGTCCCGTAAGACCACTGGGCTGCCCCCATGACACCAGATGGCTCCACGGGATGAGCCTCAGACTGTTCATGAGGTGGGAGAATCCTCTCACCAAGCCAAGCTGTGAGCCCAGATGCAGCAGGTCTCTCAAGACCTGCAGGGCCTGAGACATGAGTTACATCAGCATCGTACTACCCTTGAGGATACTCGCACCACCGTACTGGAGATCCTCACCTCACACCTGACTCTTCTGGAGCGGGTGAAAGTTATGGGTATTGACTCCCAGGCCTGGAGGACGACCATGGAGTAACATCTTAGGAGAACTTGGAGACAGGCGTTGGTTGCTGCATTCTGGCAGCAAGTTGCAGTCTGGAGAGAGAGACTGCAGGGATGGATTTGGATGCTCGGTATGATGAGCATCGAGGCTAGACTCCTATGTTTAGCTATAGTATTGGCTACTATAGCTATTGTGCTAGCCTGCTTACCGTATTTCTTACGGTAAGTCTGATCGTGTATATTCCATTTTGGGACTTTTCATTATATATATCGTTGATGGATGTGTTGTTATTTGTATGGATGTTATAGTAACACTCGTTTGTATCAAAACTCTATGATAGTGCTAATAAAATGGTTGCTTTTGTGTATCTGTCTGTGTAATGAGCTACATATGTGATGTGTGAACTATGTCTTTCTAATATCCATGTGAGAACATATCAATGTGAGAACATATCCATGTGAGAACATATCCATGTGAGAACATATCCGTGTGAGAACAATTCTGTGTGAGAACATATCTATTGCCTGTGTGGCAATGTATCATAGAACTGTGAGAACATTTCTGTGTGAGAACAATTATGTGTGAGAACTTATCAATGTCCTGAATCTTAATATATCAAAAACATGGGTAATAACATATTTATATCACAGTACTGTGAGCTGTGAAATATTTTAACATGTTTTTGAATTAACAGGACTGAGTATAACTACAAACATTTGTGTGATCTGTGTGTATTGAGAACATATCTGAGTTATATCAATGTAGTTATACCATTTTCTTAAGAATCACATATCGACATGATTTTTCAGTATGCCTGAAAATAGTTGAATTTTGTGATTAAAAGGGTTATATCTTTTATGTTCTTGAACTGACCTGAGTTTGTCTGTATGTGAGCAGAACAATGGCTCCTAAACGAGGTCGGCCAGCTAAGAAAACTACCGAGAACGTTACTAACCCCGAGCCGAATGCTATTCCTGTTGTAATTCAAGAGACAAACACTGTACCACCCGTTGACCCAAACCAGAACACGATTCCACCGACAGCTTCTAGTGGATCAGTATTGAACGAAGAAATGATAGCACGAATAGTGAAAGAACAGTTATCTGCTGCTGGTATCGTAATGCCACACCAGCAACACAATACTCCGGGTTCTGGTGGGGACCATGTGGAACAAAATGTTACTGGTGGACACGTAGAAACTCATCATACCACCGGTACAACTACAACTGCTCCTGATCCACCATGACAGGGATGTACTTATAAGTATTTTGCTTCCTGCAACCCTCCTACTTTTACAGGAAAGGAAGGAGCAGCTGGTCTTTTGAGGTGGATTGAGGAGATGGAAACCAAACTTAAAATCAGTCAGTGTTTGGAGGAGCATAAGGTGTCTTATGCTGCCTGTTCTTTGAAAGACTCAGCTTTAACCTGGTGGAATACTCAGGCTAAGACTTTGGATTCAGCTACAGTTGACTCGATGGGCTGGAACGATTTCAAAACTATGATTAGATCAGAGTACTGCCCAATCACTGAAATTCAAAAACTCTAGGAGGAATTCTGGAATCATTCTATGATCGGTGCAGATTGTTTAGCTTACACCGATCGGTTTCACGAACTTACTTGCTTACTTCCCGATATGTTTCCTATGGAAGCAGCTTTGATCGAGAAGTACATTAAGGGCTTGATTCCCCAGATTCGGGGAATGGTGACTGCGGCTGAACCTACAACTCTGAAACATGCAATTCTTTTGACCACTAAGCTTACCAATGAGGCGGTAAGGAGTGGTACGTTGTCAACAAAAACTCCTACGGCAGTGGGCCGTAGTGATGTTAGTACCTCTAGTGTTGTGAGAGGTACCAAACGAAAGTGGTTTGGCAAAACCAAGGCGAAGGCTCCGGCTGAGATCAACCAGAGCAAGCCAACTGTGAAAAACTATGGTGCTGCTACTCCTGAGAGGAAAACTTATACCGGGCAGGCGCCCAAATGCAATAAATGTCCATTCCATCACACAGGACCGTGTCCTGTTTGTGCCAACTGTAATCGAGTTGGGCATTATGCAAAATATTGCAACTTTCCTGCTCAACCACAAAATCAAGCACCATGACAAACCACTCAAACCAACCGGTCATGCTTCAAATGTGGAAGTCCTAACCATCTCATGCGAAACTGTCCAAACAATAACACCAATCCGGGAAATGAAGCTAGAGGGCGAGCTTTTCAGATTGGTGCGACTGAGGCAAGGCATGATGCCAATATTGTCACTGGTACGTTTCTTCTTAATAATCTATACGCATCAGTTCTATTTGATACAGGGGCAGATAAGAGTTTTATCTCTCCTGAATTTGCATCATTTCTTTCATTGCCTACGGTAGATCTAGAAACTCCTTATGTCATTGAACTTGCTAATGGCAAGTTAATCAAAACTAACAGTGTTATTCAAGGGTGTTCCTTAAATTTGAATGATCACCTTTTTAATATCAATTTACTTCCTATTGAGCTTGGGAGTTTTGATGTCGTTGTGGGCATGGATTGGCTTTCTGATAACCAAGCGGAAGTTGTCTGTCAAAACAAGGTGATTCGTATTCCATTACCTAACGGTAATACACTGATAGTTCAAGGAGAACAAGCTGGTAGAAAACTTGGTATTATATCTTGTATGCGAGCTCAGAAATTGTTAAGGAAAGGTTGTTATCCTTTCTTGGCACACGTGACTGAGCACAATTCTCCACCCAAACATATCACAGACATCCCAGTAGTCAAAGATTTTCCTGAAGTATTTCCTGAGGACATATCAGGATTACCACCAATGAGACAAGTTGAATTTCGTATTGACTTGATTTCAGGTGCAGCACCTGTTGCTAAAGCCCCGTATCGGCTTGCGCCATCAGAAATGCAAGAACTTTCAAGTCAATTACAGGAACTTCTAGACAAAGGTTTATTAGACCTAGTTTCTCACCCTGGGGAGCACCAATTCTATTTGTGAAAAAGAAGGATGGTTCGTTCAGGATGGGTATTGACTATCGGGAACTCAATAAACTGACAATCAAGAACCGTTATCCACTACCTCGTATCGATGATCTGTTTGATCAATTGCAAGGTGCTACATATTTTTCAAAAATCGATTTAAGATCTGGATATCATCAGTTACGAATTCATGATGATGATGTTCCTAAAACTGCTTTAAGAACTCGATACGGGCATTACGAATTTCTAGTAATGCCGTTTGGTTTAACCAATGCACGTGCAGTTTTCATGGATCTAATGAATCGAGTTTGTAGACCATATCTGGATAAATTTGTGATTGTGTTTATTGATGATATTCTTATTTATTCTCGGAATCAACAAGAACATGCTCAACACTTGAAACTAATCTTAGAACTTTTGGCACATGAGAAATTATATGCCAAATTTTCCAAGTGTGAGTTTTGGTTACGGGAAGTTCAATTTCTTGGGCATGTAGTGAATGAAAACGGTATTCAAGTAGATCCCAGTAAGATCAAGGCTGTGAAACAATGGGAGACACCACGAACCCCGACTGAAATACGTCAATTCTTGGGGCTGGCAGGTTATTATCGTCGATTTATCAAGAACTTTTCAAAGATAGCCTTGTCACTGACCACATTGACACAGAAAAATCAATCGTTTATATGGGGTTCCCAACAGGAGGAGGCATTCCAACTGTTGAAACACAAACTCTGCAACGCACCTATCTTGGCATTACCGGAAGGTACTGATAACTTCACAGTGTACTGTGATGCTTCTCGTCAAGGTCTTGGGTGTGTTTTAATGCAGAACGACAAGGTAATTTCTTATGCTTCTCGACAACTGAAAGTACATGAGAAGAACTATAACACTCATGATCTAGAACTTGGTGCAGTGGTGTTTGCACTCAAGATTTGGAGACACTATTTATACGGAACCAAGTGTATTATATACACTGATCATAAAAGTCTTCAACACATTCTATATTAGAAAATGTTGAACATGCGATAGAGGCGGTGGGTTGAACTTTTAAATGACTATGACTGTGAAATTCGTTACCACCCAGGTAAAGCGAATATCGTAGCCGATGCCTTGAGTCGCAAGGAGCGAGTCAAACCTTTACATGTGAAAGCGTTAGGAATGACTATTCAAACTAGTCTAATTCCTCAAAACAAAGAAGCTCAACAACAAGCGTTACAAGCAACGAACTATTCTGCTGAGGGACTGAGGGGATTAGACAAGAAACTTGAAACGAAAGATGACGGAGTGCTGTATTTCAAAAGCCGAATTTGGGTTCCTTTATTGAGAGGCCCCGTTCCCCGGGAGTCTCTCGGTTGATTAAACATCAAAAGCATAGCTCTTAAACCGTAAAATAATATTATATTATAGCAGCGTAAATCGTTACATAACATTTAATCTTAACAGGAATGCCAGCTCTTGAATAGGTAGTCCTCATGCCATGCCACGAGCCATCCTATTTTCATCATAACCTGCTCAACCTGACATGCATACTAAAACAAGTCAGCTTTCGTTGGTGAGTTCTAAGTTAATTTTTTTTTTCATAAAAATCTTTACTCATTCAGATCTTTAAATATCATAACATAATTCACATACATAGCATACCTTTCTTCATAACATACTTACATAGCATACATATCATCATAACATCATTCATACGGTGAAGGAACTTTACCGTCAACTGCTGACCTGAAGTCAAACAGGCTTGTGCAGCACAAGACTCTTAAACTATCAACCCGAAGTCGATAACTTATACATGCATAAGATTTCCTCAACTGGCGACACACAGTCGACAGGCCTGTGTTTCCACAGGACTCTTTAACCATCAACCGAAGTTGACGGCTCATATCGGTACAAGACTTCTTTACATACATCATTCATACATAACATGGTTTAAATCATATAAGCCATCATAAGCAGTAGCGGCTCCTTTCACCGCAGTGCTCATGTTTTGCCCAACCGCAGCCGGGACTTCCATATCACATTTCCTGCTCGAACTCAGTCGATGTCTTTCAAAAATCATTTACTTCTCAACCACAGTTGAGACTTAAAACATTCTTTACATCTCAGCTGAGGCTCTTTAAATCATTTACTACTCAACCGCAGTTGAGACTTATAACATTCTTTACATCTCAGCTGAGACTTTTAAAATCATTTACTTCTCAACCACAGTTGAGACTTAAAACATTCTTTACTTGAAAACATTCTTTATCTGAAAACATTCTTTTACCTGACCATAATCAGGTTAAAATCACTTTCATACAATAACTTTATAACATTAAACATTCTTTACTGTAACATATTCTTTTATCTAACCGTAGCTAGGTATACCAATCATTTACATAAAATAACTTTACAACATGCATATCAGCCCAAAACGATAAAACATTTAAATAGGGCTACAAAGAACTCACCTTAATCCAAAGCTTGACTTACAATAAATTCCCAACTAGCCTCGGCTTTAGGAATTGTTAATAACCTGTATAACATTATTACTTTAACACATAATTCAAGAATTCTTATATAAACCTAATAGGGCTAGTGGTTAAATTAAACCGTGTCTTTACACACATGACTTATCCTAACCACTTTCACCCATACTTGACATTCATACATTACCTTACTCTCATTCACATAACACTCATTTACTTTCTTTCAATCATACAAATGTCCTTGGTAATTCACATCAATCCTTATACCCAATCATATCACCCATAATTGCATAAAACATTACTTTGCTTCCTTTCTCAATTCTTTCCATACCCATAACCCTTTGATTATATAAATGTTCACACATGTTCTATGATCACATAATATATAATCATACCAAATTCATGGTTATACACACACCTATAAAACTCATTAATCCATTCACATGTGTTAAGATCCTCTTAACTGATGTCATATATATCAAGAGGATCTTGATCATGACAACAACCCGCATGTCTATTCTCGTTTAATATTCTCAATCAACCATAATAACCACTAAATAATAATCCAATATTAAATCTAATCCAACTATTATCAAACTAGTAGAAGAAATCGAATCAATACCTGTTCAGATGAATTTTCGATCGAAAACTGATGATCCGATGTTGTAACAATTATTCCCAGCTCGTTTATGATGTTTCTACGGCTTGAAATCAAGGTTTTGATGATCAAAATTCGATCAGATCGTATTTTGGAGGTCTGAGTTCGAGGAAGAAATAAAAATAACTTCTGCAATGTTAATCTAATGATTCTATCAACTTAAAGTCGGTTTCCACCTGTCGCGTACCGCGACAAGAAGCAAAACAAAGCTTCGCGTACCGTGAAGAAATCCGGAGAAATCAGATATTTTTCAACCATCGCGTACCGCCGAGAACCCTTAACCTCGTCGTCACATACCGCGACGAGTCCAGAAATCCATACTTTGAAATTTTTCTTCGTCTCGCGATTCCGGACAATCCGTAACTCCGTTTTGAACACGGATTTCGCTCACATTCACCATTTCTTGCATACTTTCAATCTATAATAATTACCATTGTCAAATCAACGTGGATTTCATGCACGATCAAATGTGCTAAATCTTCGGTTGTTACATTTATTCAGTAACTCTCGAAAAATTATCTTGGATGAGGCGCACAAATCCAGGTATTCTATTCATCCAGGTGCCGATAAAATGTATAAAGATCTTAAAGACTTTTACTGGTGGCCTGGAATGAAGAAACACATATCAGAATACGTGGATCGATGTCTAACATGTCTCAAAGTTAAGGCTGAACATCAACGACCTTCTGGGTTATTACAACAACCTGAGATTCCCATGTGGAAATGGGATCAAATCTCTATGGATTTCATTACTAAACTACCCAAAACATCACGTAATCATGACTCTATATGGGTTATCGTTGATCGCCTTACGAAATCTGCGCATTTCTTACCCATCCGATAGGATTATTCTATGGATCGACTCGCTAAACTCTATGTTAATGAGATTGTATCTCGGCATGGAGTACCAATCTCTATCATTTTTTATAGAGATAGTCGATTTATGTCACGATTTTGGCAAACTCTTCAGAATGCACTAGGTACACAAATCAATAAGAGCACAGCTTATCATCCACAAACCGACGAGCAGACTGAACGAACAAATCAAACTCTTGAAGACATGCTCAGAAGCTGTGTGATTGATTTTGGAGGTAGCTGGGATATTCATCTTCCACTTGTTGAATTCTCATACAATAACAGCAACCATACCAGTATTCAATGCGCTCCATTTGAAGCACTCTATGGACGCAAGTGTAGATCACCTATATGTTGGTCAGAAGTAGGTGAAAGTCAAATCATAGGCCCAGAATTCATTCAAGAAACAACTGATAAGATCGCACTCATTCAAGAACGAATTAAAGCTGCTTGCGATCGTCAAAAGAGTTATGCTGATAATCGTCGTAAACCTCTAGAATTTCAAGTAGGTGATCGAGTAATGTTGAAAGTTTCACCTTGGAAAGGCATTTTCAGATTCGGAAAGAGAAGTAAACTTTCACCAAGATTTGTAGGACCATTCAAAATTCTTGAACGAATTGGATCGGTAGCCTACAGACTTGAATTACCTCCTGAACTTAGTAACGTTCAAGATGTTTTCCATATATCAAATCTGAAAAAGTGCCTAGTTAACGAATCATTGATCGTACCTCTCGAAGATATTCAAATTGATGAAAAACTTCAGTTCAGTGAAGAGCCAGTAGAGGTAATGGATCGAGAAATAAAAGTGCTGAAACGTAGTCGCATACCAATTGTTAAAGTGCAATGGAACTCGCAACATGTACCCGAGTATACATGGGAACGTGAAGATCAAATGAAAGCAAAGTATCCACATCTATTCTCATAAACGATTGTCATTATGTAAGTCTTCACTAAATTTCAGGATGAAATTTCTCTAACAGGAGGAGACTGTGACAATCGCAGTTGAGAAATCACGTCATTGATGACGGAATCACATTTAGTCGTTCTAGAAATCCACGTTATTTTGACAATGGTAATTATTACAGGTTGATAGTACGAGAGAAATGATGAACGTGGGCGAAAACCGTGTGCGAAACGGAGTTCGGGAGTGCCCGGAATCGAAAAACGAAGAAAAATTTCTAAGTATTGAACTTTTGGACTCGTCGCGGTACGCAAAGGCTAGGATGAGGGTCCTCTGCGGTACGCGATGCATGAAAAATATCTGAGATTCCCGGATTTCTTCGCGGTACGCGAAGCCTTGCTTCGCTCCTTGTCGCGGTACGCGACGGGTGAGGCGGTGGAAAAACTTGATCTTTTCATCAGATTTCATGCAGATCATAATTTTTTTTACAACTCTCGAACTCAGACGAACACCAGGCGAAGAACATCAATTTTCACCATCCAATCTCAATTCTCAAGCCTTCTAATCGTGTGGATCATCCCAGGGATTGTCTCTACAAGCATAGATCGTTGTTTTAACCGCAGAAATCCGTCAGATTAGGCAACGGTTCATTTTAACCTTCTAGTTTGATATTGATTGATTAGATCTTGATTTTGAACGTAGTGGTATAGTTAGGATTGTTGATTATTGCCTAGATGATGGCTAGGATTGATTATAAACGAAGAACACGATGTTTTAACGGTTAAATCCTTGTTTTGATCCGCTGTAATGCCCGGTTTGCATGAAATCATAACAATGGTTATAATGGTTTAAACCATTTGATTATGACAATGTAGGTGATTAGTTTGGTTAATCTTTGAAATGCAAAGGTTAAATCCAAGTGTTTCAAACTAATCACGATCATTAACATACTCATTGGAATAATTATCTGATGTTTATGATAACAGTCAGATTAGTATGTTAAACATGGTTATTAAACCTATACTAATGCTACATTGTGATATTTCATGATATTTGGGTAATCAATAACAAGGATTGATCATTCCTAAGCCATTAAGCTATCTAGAAACTGTTATATCATTATAATCAACAACATTAACTATTTGGTTAATCCGAGACTATTCTGATTAATCAAGAGTGTCATCAACCTTGTATTAGGAATCTAATGCAATGTAAGTTCCTACATTATCATACATTGTATGATATAATACTAAAGTAACCAATTAAACATTTAATATCGGTTTGATGACTTACAAAACAATGTCTTTGACATTGGACGTTCAGAAAGATCTAATCAGTAAGTTAGAACATAAATAACTCATTAAACATAACTAAATGCAGAATCATCTCTTTGTTATCAGCTTCGAGATATTTTGCTACTTCTATATTATCAGGTGAGTTTCGTACAACCCTTTTTCTTTTTACTCTTTTATAAATATCGGGGTAGCGCTGTAAAACTTTTCAGAACTATATGATATGTATCACTGTTATCTGCTTGATTTCATGTGATTGTTGAGAACGTGTGGATTTCATGGGATTTTGCCTATAGAACAGAACTTTATCACAGAACTTGAAAGTCCTCATTCCTGAACTGTATCTAGTGAACCCGTGTGGGGCCGAACAGAAAACATTGATAGTACTATTGGCTGACAACCCATTTGCCAGGAGCTTGCAACTCCCCTTGGTGTAAATATTTGTTATCTGTTTCCAGAACATCTTAATGTAGTGATAAACATTAAGACAATGAGGCACCAAGATATCTGCCGATGGGTAGTATCTTTATAGAATAAGAACAGAACGTCCGAAAGGAACTAGATACGAGTCCCATGGTTATCTTGAACAGAACATTTTGTGAACTTATATAACATATCATATTGTGGAACATGAACTGTATGAACTCACCAGCTTTGTGCTGACGTTTCAAACTTAAACCTTTTTGCAGGTAAACAGTGACCACCGGGTGAGGCAGCACTTTAAACGTCTGTATTTAAATAATGTAATAAACTTAGTTTATATAATGTAATGTTGGTTGTAATTGCGACATCCTTGTAATGTAATTGTGTTAAGTTAATCTGTGTGCTATGATATTCGATCAAGTAAGTCACCCCTCATCTCAGAGACATCACCACTATGCTTCTGCAACCATATCATAGTGACAAATGACATCATCTCAGGTGACGAGAGGTGGGGGTGTGACATTACCCGACCCAACCCGCCCATTTTTTCATGCATAGTTTCACTACAAGAAATTCACTCTAATGCGCCGGAGTTTTTCCTCCAAATGAAATCATCAGCTAAAGATGCGTGTAAATTATTTTCAAATTTGCTTATCCCAACGATATCTCGTCGGCACAAAGCACCCCGGCAAACCAATAGGCTGAAGTGCACAAGAGACCCATTTTCACCCACTTTTTGCCATTCTCTCGCGTGGTTCTCTCCCTCTATCAACCGATTTTGCCTCAAATCAAGTTCATCCTCCTTGGATCACGGATTCAAGGGTGTCACTACCATTGGTCATCTTCTTCACAATGTAAGCAAACATGTTCTTATTTTTCAAAGTTTTTAACCAAATTAGTTATTGTAGCTTAGATAAACTAAATATAGGTGATTTTGGGATAAGTAATATGAGAAAAGAAGTTTGTCCTGACAACATCTCGTTTTGAAGGAGAATTAAAAAAAATTATATGTTTAATTTTATTAAATGGATATATAATTTGTGTTCTTGCTTTTATTGTTAATTTATGTTTAAATTGTGAGAAATGATTTTCAACTTATGTTGTTTGTTATGTGTACGTGTGTATGTATATTTGTATGTATGTATCTTTATATATATATATCGTTGTAAATATGCATGTATTTATCTTTGTATGTATTCTTTGTATATATGCATGTATGTATTTGTATATGTGTAGATATGTATTCTTGTCACACCCCGAGCCGGCGGGCTGGATCGACTTTCCCGTCGAGCGGAAAGTTCTCGGGGCGCAATATCGTTTGATAATCAAAATGATCAGATTGTTTGCATAGCACATGATATATAAATGAGAAATGCTAACATGACAATGATATAGAATTACAAAGTTAAATTACATTGTTTCCTCATAATTTAACTAAGTAAATCTATTCAAAAGAATCAATGAGTTTTTATCTTGTAACTGTACAAGATGAACAAAAGATGATTCATTGTTTTGTCATTTCAAAATATGCTCAACACAAAATGTAGCTAGGTCTTCTAAAATTCCACTGGCTAGGTTCTTGAATACAGGTAACTAAGCATGTTCGTCACCTGAGAAAACATGCATTTAAACAAAGTCAACACTAGGTTGGTGAGTTCATAAATTTGATAATTGAAAACCTTGAATTGTTCACATACACAATCACAATGTCATACATGATACTTGTAAATGTTTGATTCACTCGTTCACACAATGGCCTATCCCTAGTTATATTTACAAGTAGTATCTCATCCTGTTAGTTATGCTTATATATAGGGCATATATAGTTAACAAGCCCCAGCCAACATCCCACCACATAACCAATAGAACTCCACACCACTTGCAATACAACTATAGATACCCATTTTCATTTCACCTGTTTATCTCGTTTGTTAATCACCCGTCCGTTGTGTTCATCACCCACTGTATCATATATAGAATAATATAATAAGAGGGGTTTAGTTATCAAACCGGAGTATTGATAAACCCTCGATGTGTTAAGGAAATTAGATTAATTTAATCTGATCCTTGTTCTTATTCTATTACTTGTGGGGTAAACTGTTAATCACTTTTAATAATAAGAGTGTTAGTTAACCAATTTATATTTGTTCTCAACTTGAAGTGCGTAGAGCCTAAAAGGAATCCATTGCAATCTTCACGTAATCAGATTACAATGCATCTGATTTACCTTTACCACTTTGTATTACCGTAGGCCTCATCGAAACGGTTACTAGTAATATGACATGAGAGAAAGTAAATTCCTCAGTCTACTAGTCAACAGAACTCGATGGATTAATTACAATATCACTGCAGATTAACATCACCATGTGTCGCTTACCAGACCCTGACTGTTCGTCGCCCTGTCACCGGTCATACGTTACCGGCCAAATGATGATACGATCAACATACCAGCCCTACAAGCTGGAGGTTTGTCAAACCTATGGTACCACTATGCTATTGTCAGTTTTGTCACGTCAAACTAACTGGTCAGCGATTTGTGAAGGGACTTACAATAATCAAACTTGAATACATGGCACATGATTGAAATGATATAATACAGACAGTTCAATAGTAATCAATTGTATTGTGTTCACCAATGTTGTTTGTTCTCAATGTTCTAGGTTCTCGTTGTTGTTAACAAAGTTAAATAAGAACTCGTCTTATTATACATTGTTAGTTGTTGTGTGAATGATGTTGTTATCATGAAGTTACGTTATCATGATTTTCATTCCTTGTTGTTCCATATAGTCACCCTCTTGTCACTAAGGTGCGGTAAGAGCTAGTCTTACGACACTTAGTCGACTCAGGTGGGGGATGATACTTGTTTCGTGTTATCTTGTAATATGCACCAAGTTGTAGAACCATCTTGTGAGGTGGCTACCATAACCGGTTGAGGGTTAGGTGCGAACAAGGTGCAAAAACCCTAGTTTTTCAGATTATTCAAACTCGATTACCTCGTTTTTCAGTGGATTTCACTCCAGATCGGTTGTACTTTCATGTAGAGGGTGTTTGTAGCTACGTTTGGACACCAAGAACACTGATTTTCATCAAGAATTGAGCTAGATCTTGAGGTTTGAAGTTGGAAACTTTAAAGAGAGAGTGTAAACCGGGTTTGTGAGTTTAGAGAGAGAGAGAGGATGTAAGAAATGAGGGAAAATGCCTCATTTAGGGTATTTATACCCCGGATGTGTTCGGTTTTGTTTTTGTTGGTCGGTTCGCGTTTTCGGATCGTTACGCGCGTTGTTTTGTGTTAAAATAAAAAGGATATATTTTTGAGCTTTAAAGGTTGTGGTTCCTAATAAATGTTTTGTAATTATTTTTCTTATTTTATTATCGTTTCGAAATCGCTAATTAGTTTCGTTTCGTCAGATCGCGTCACCTTCGCGCGTATTCATTTGAATCGTCACCGAACGAACATGACGATGATTTCACTTTCTGATTTTTGTTTTCTACTTTTCAGTCATTATTTCAGAACTTTAAACCCACAGATATGTTTGTGTGAATCGTCACCCACGCAAACACACTGTCAGTTCACTATTCTGAAATAAAACTGCATTATTCTCTGAATTGTGTTTCCTCACTGACGGACTCAACTAAACTTCCTGTTTTCACATTGTTTTCATAATGAATCATCGGCCATCTGATTCCTGTCATCTATGGATATCAGACCGCAACCGACATGTTCTTGTTGTTTACTTGTACACTGTTGTTTCTCTTGATTCGTTGTATTAATTGTACTTAGGTTTTCACCTAAATACATCAACTATTGTTTATCGTGAGTTGTTGTACTTACAGTATTTAAGTTTTCACATAAATACGTACAACTGTTTCTAGTTTTCTGAGTTTTGTTGTTACACACACTGTTCATGCATTGTATTTACACACAGTAAATAGTGAAAGTACACATACTGTACGGACTTGCCGGACGATCAGGTACTGGATGTCACAATGCTACCCATACGAAAATGACCCATTTAAACCAGCTTGTTCTGAAGTGTGTCTGTGTGTGTGTGTGTGTTTAAGGGTGCTGAATGGGTCAGGTTGGCGTGTTCTGGGTTAAACCCACCATGAACCTGAAAAATTTACACAAAATTGAACCCGACCGAACCTGAAAATCAGGTCATACCCACAAACACGAACCTGATCCGATTTTTTTATGGATTACCCAAACCTGACTCGTTTGACCTTAAATGCATGTGTGTGTGTGTCTATATATGTAGTAACTTTTTATATTCTACTTTAAAATCATAATCAAAATCTATCTTTTTTTTTGAACGGCTTGAGTGGCAATAGAGTGGGCAATGGCATTCCCATCGTAGCCACCCCAGCCACACCAGACAAGCGGGAACCGGCACACTGCCGTAAACCCTCTCTCCTGCTTAGGTTCGAACCCCTGACCTCTATGAGGTGCATCTTCTCTCCTTCATCGCATGTGATTGAAAGTGTCACCCGGAGGGTTCGAACTCAGGACCTCCACATTGGGACGCCTGAGCTCTTACCACTTTTCATATAATAAAGCATTTTTACTATATTTTCCCGCCTTCAATTTTAAATATTGATTCATATTTAACACTCTTTTATTAATAGTAATAATTAATAAATTTGACCAATTATTATATTAATTAATTAATTTTCTCAAAAATTTAAGTTAAATTCTTATTTTTCATATGTTTTTAATATTAATTTTTATTCAATCTAATTCAACTAAGATTAAAAAAATTTAAAAGGCAATTTATAATTTAATAAAATTACATAGAAATGTTACTACACAATTAAAAACAATATATTTTTAAAATTAATTTAACAAAATTTACAATTATCATATTTTTAAATATATATCTTATCAATTGTAAGTTTAACAAATTATATTTTATTTTATTCAATTTGTGTAATACATATGTTTATTCAACTAATGCAATACACATGTTTTTATAGACGTTACTTTTTTATTATAAAGTATATAACTTTTAATTTATTCAACCCCTGTAACACACGGGATTGAACCTAGTACATTATATAATCAAAAAGTGTAGTAACCAAAGTACATCATGTTGTGTAGATACATTATTTTTCAAAATAAAACAAAAGCATTTTACAATTAAAAAACCGCAATTTTCAATTTTGTTCATAATCAATTTCATCTTCACCACTTTTATCGTATCGAAAAATAACATCTTGAATTATTTCATTCATTTCTTTTTATTATTTTGGTAATCCTATAAACAGAATATAAGTATATTAAAGTTTAACATTCAATACCATGATAAGACAATACATGTTCTTTTCTAAATAAATAATTCTACTCACTAACATGTGTATATATGTATTTATGCATGTATGTATGTATATGTTTGTATATTAGTACTATGAACACGAACCATTTAAACAAAAAGTTGCATAGTTAGGATTATTAAAGTTTGTTTAGGTTTATTGTTGCTATTGTTGTATATTTATTATGTATTGTTGTTATTATTGTTGGTTTATTGCAACTTTGGAAATTATTTTGTTTATTATTTGTAATTGAAACAAGATAGTTATATATTTTACAGCTGTTATGTTGCCAAGTTTTTTTTAGAAAAAAGTATATATTTGTTGTATTGTTTGATACAGGAACAAATTTAAGAAGAATTTGTCTCAACGCGTCAAGAACTTGGGAGTGAAGAGATTGACGAGTAAGAGTGTTTAGTACATTTCCTCAATGAAAACATGAAATGGATGCAAGAGATGATCTATACACTTAAATAAAAGAAAGACGGCTCATAACTGACTCAGATGAAGATTAATATGCATATTAGCTTTTTTATATAATTTGATTATTTGCAATACAATTAACAACATTATGCAGTTTCAATATATATAAATAATTATTTTTTATTTTGCAAAAAAAAAAAGTTGGTTTACTTTAGATTTACATGTTATTTGTTTTTGTAAAAGATTTAAAAAAAATCTTTAAAAAAATAAATTACAGTTTAAATAATTTATTTTCTAATGATTAGTCATTGGGATAGGCCTCATATTACTTTTTTAATACTGCAGAAGATAATTCATAAAATAAATCTAATTCATCCCCGGCAACGACAAGTCTTCGAGACAAGTAATTAATAAAATAATATAAACTAAATTAAATTAAGCTATTGCAACAACTTTCCATCGAGATAAAGGTAATTTCATTTTGTTATGTTTTATTATACTTGGCTAGAAATTTTTTTGCAAAAAACTTTGCGAAGAGATGTTGTCAGGATAAATGGCTAATACAGACGAACCTTGAAGTGACGACCTAAAAACTTATAGCGTAGAAGATATTGCATTGAAATTATAACCAAAGAGATGTTATCGCCACAGCCTTCACCAAATCATATAATATTTCTTGTAGCGGTTTGAATTGGGTTGATCATGGCTAGTTAATTCTCATAAAACTTATAAAAATGTTTGATCCTTATCTAGGTGTGATTAGGGCTCAAATTGAATCAAGTTCTTGTTAATTACATAATGTCGAACCCTAATCAAACATGGATTCTAATTGCACAAAAAACTATAACCACCAAATCATAACTTGATGACAATGTCGTTGTAATGAATGGCGGCCCAACTAAAGACAAATCAGGTGAGCAGCAGCCAAATAACAAACAACTAAAGAGTCTAGAGGAAACAAAAGATCATCCCAAGCTAAGGAAGAGCAAGAGAGTGCATCAACCGAATAGGGAATGGGAAGATTTCGTATGTAATGCCAAGTCAGCATGATCTAACAGAATAGGGAATCTTATTGTTATATAGAGGGCAGAGAGAAATAGAATGTGTAGAGAAAATTGTTATGAGATTATGAATGTTCTTTCCCCATCCCTTCTATCAAGGGAGATTACTGAATTGCAAAAATCTTGGTTTGGTCAACCGCGAAGGGAGATTGCTGAATTGCAGAAATCTTGGTTTGGTTTGCTGAATTGCAGAAATCTTGGTTTTTTGGGCCTTACCGGCTATTATCGCCACTTCATTTTAAGATGGGTTGTTATTCTATCAAGGGAGATTGATGATTCCTACCGGCTCCCCTTTATGTGACATCCTTCTTAAGGAATACCATAGCTCGGTTATTGGGGGCCATGCGGGTATGACAATCACCTTTCATTGTCTATCCTCTAATTTCTTTTGGAAAGGCATGCGTAAGGATGTGCAACAATTTGTAGCTGCTTGTCACACTTGCCAACAGCTCAAGGCTTCTTTCTTACCCCTAGGGCCTGCTACAACCCTTGCTGATTCTGGACCTGGTCTTTGAACGCATTTCAATGGATTCCATAACGGGTCTTCCTTCTTCAAATGGTAAAATGGTTATCAAGGTGGTGGTTCATCGACTCTCTAAATATGGTCATTTCACTGCACTGCCAAGTTCCTTCACTAGCTCTAGCATGGCAGCTGCCTTCATTACTGATTTTGTTCGTTTACATGGAGTTCCAGCAGAAATTGTTTCGAATCGTGATCCCCGCTTTATCTCATAATTTTGGAGGGAACTTCAGCGTTTCCAAGGTACTCACTTGTCCTTTAGTACGGCCTATCACCCACAATCCGACGGTCAAACCGAAGCTTTAAACAAATGTCTTGAATGTATCTTCGCTGTTTCGTAACGAACCAACCAAAAGAGTGGGTTCGCTTATTACCTTGGGCTGAATATTGGTACAACACATCTGGCTCTTTATGGTCGCAAACCTCCAACTATTGCTCGTTATATTCGCGATACTACTGGTAATGTTTTGGTGGAAGCTCAGTTAGTTAAACGTGATACTGTTTTGACTACCCTTAAACATAATCTCTCACAAGCCTAAGGATGCATGAAGGCTATAGCTTATGCTCATAGGCGCGAGGTACATTTAAGGTTGGAGATTGGGTGTATGTTAAACTCCAACCATTTCGTCAACACTCGGTTCGTCTTCGCAGACATACAAAGCTAGGCAGAAGATATTTTGGGCCCTTCCAAATTATGGCTAAAGTGGGTTCGGTCGCTTACCAATTGGATCTCCCTGCTACTGCTCAGATTCATAATGTTTTTCATGTTTCTCTCCTAAAAAATGTGTGGGTGTTCCAGTTTAACAGATTACTCCACTTCATTTGATTGATTTCACTGCTAAGTTGATTTTACAGCCACAAAACATCTTAGACTTTCGCATTATTAATCGATTAGATCAAAATGTTGAACAATTGTTGGTACAATGGAAACGGTTACCTACTGAGAATGTTATTTGGGAGGAAAAACAACAGTTGGTTCTTTCCTTTCCACAATTACACCTTGAGGACAAGGTGAATCTTAAAGGGGAAGGTAATGTACTGAATGGCGGCCCAACTCAAGACAAATCAGGTGAGCAGCAGCCCAATAACAAACAAATAAAGAGTCCAAAGGAAACAAAAGAGCAGCCCAAGCTAAGGAAGAGCAAGAGAGTGCATCAACCGAATAGGAAATGGGAAGATTTCGTATGTAATGCCAAGTCAGCATGATCTAACAGAATAGGGAATCTTATTGTTATATAGAGGGCAGAGAGAAATAGAAAGAGTAGAGAAAATTGTTATGAGATTATGAATGTTCTTTCCCCATCCCTTCTGTAATTTCCCTTCTCTTTCAATAAATAAGCTCTCTTATTACTGTTAAATTTAGTACATTCCAGTCGAATACGAACAACAAACGTTCACACTCAACCAAATTTGGAGGCCATGAATTTCGATGAATGACACAATTAGCCATTGAACCCTTCCTTTTCTCATTCCTATCATAGCTTGTAAGAAATTATGCATCATTATGCCCTTGTGTGTCAGAGTGCAGGATTGTTATGACTTTCATTTCCTCTGATAGTTCCTTTGTAACCTTGTGTTAAAACAATTTGCTAATTATATTTTAGATTAGTGGGGTCAATAATGAATTTTAAAGTTACTATGGGATGAAATTGTTACGTAAATATGTATGAGTTTAAATGGTAAACTTTCAGTGTGATACATGCCAAAATGTTGGATCAGGTTGAATACTCAATACAACACTTATCAACTATTTCTATTACAAGCTAATAGATGCGAAATATATGTTAACATGATTTCACAAAAAACCTAAAACAATAGAGAAAGAACGCACAATTAACTTCAAGCTCACATTATATGTCACTCAAATATTTCAAAGTTTACAAGACTCAAAACTTCAACTTAAACTCTAACTCAGCAGTTTACAATGAGAGATTATATACTAAAAGCTACAGTTTTATTCTCTTAGGAATATCAAGCTGGAAAAATACTAGAAAAAAATCTAAAGCTTATTCTAGTATACAGTTATTGCTTAACAGGCCAAGTTATATTAATTTCAATTAATACAAAAACTTCATTGACATTTACATTAATTATCTAGACTACAAAAGGCCTTTATCATTGATCTTAAGATGATCTTATGTAGTCACTGCTCATCTTAGAGTTGTATATAGGTATGTTGCCTATCACAAGAATGTCTTTTGATTTGTCTCTAATAGTGGAAATCACATAGCAACTTTCCTCTAATGTCTCTTGTTGGTTGTAAGAAATCTTTGTATCAAAAGTTGTGCATACATGAAGCATTTGTGTCTCAGAAGCTTTATGCATTAGAAGCTTTTGTGCGTAAGAAGTTTTTTCTTTTGTTTTGTTATCGGAAGGATAAGGTTATTATTCAGAAGCTGAAGTTTCGTAGATCAATTTAATCTTCAGAAGATTGAAGGCTTCCGAAAAATAAATATATCCTCCATATGCTTCTTTGGACTTCGGGGTGTTAGGCTTTGTCAAGGCAATTATGTGTTTTAGTAAGAACTGGTCTTTTGTGATATTACACAAACAAAGTTATGAATGCAAGTCAAGATTATATAATAAAATTGTTGTTTTCAAGTTCATATTTATCAAGATCAGCTTTATGTTTATTATTTGTTTTGTGTGACTCAATCAATCAAGCAAAAATAAGTTTTCTAAATAAGCTGATTAAAGCAATATGTTGTTCAAAGTTCTCAAATCCAATTTACAATTTTTTTTCAAAATTTCACACTTCATGAAACAATGCCATCTTTCTCGGCCTCTGTAGACATTATTATTTATGTATCTACATGTCTTGTAATCATAAACTAGTAGCCTAGTAGGTTACCCGCGTGTTACGGCGGAAAATTCGTCATAATTTCAAATATTAGTTAGTAGACATGATTCCGTGTAACAAAACGTAGATAAAAACACGTCATAACAGTTGTTATTACGACGTAAAACCCTAATATGTAATTATCGTAAATATGTCTGGCACACCCCAACAAAAAAATTATTATTAAATTAAAAAATTTTAATATTTAATTGTACGTATTATGTAATTGTTATTATTATTTAAATATTATTATTAAATTTAAATAGTATTATCTAACTATTAGGTAGCAACGAGTCACCGCATGAGTCACTGAAGACTCAAGATTATGAAGACATTCAATGACCTAAAGACCGGAAGACCACAACATGCCAATGATAAATCTTGATTTAATATTTATTATATATTTTCATTTTGTTGTATTTATTGTTTTTAGGGTTTAGGTCATGTGACACTATAAATAGAGATTATTCTCATTTGTAGATGTAGAAACACCAAACAAGAGAGTGGTGAGGGTGTACTTCAATATAGTCTTCAGAGCTCTTTCTCATAAACTTCATGGATTCTTTATCCATGGAGTTTGAACATGAGAGGGTAGGTAATGTAATGTTGTTGAATGATTGAACTATCATTGTTATACACAATTTAATTGTTCATCAGTTTACATTACATCTCATATTCTTGTTTATGTTATTCACCATTTCACCTATCTTCAAGACTTTCTCTGTTCTTGTAATGATTCATCTTCACAAATAAGGTGGGTCTTATTCCGCAACCGTTTTTACACGACCAAAATTTTAGTAAAAATATTTAAAAATAAAACCAAACAAATAACCAGTTTAAATAATTTCACGGTTTTAAACCAAGTCGTGAACACCCCTTGGCCAGGTGAAGAAAGTTCAACACGAACCATATATGCACTAATGGATCTTTGATTCATTGTACAATTAATATTATCTGTTTTGTCATCTATGTGGTTTGTGTACCACTGGAAATCTATTGGTATGTTTATAACTTCTTAAACGACTAAAACAATGGTGTGATTAATTACTGTCGTTCATAAAATTGAAACTATACATGATTTACTACTTTCTACTCATAGGAGAGGATTTGTCACAACTCTCTTCATGAGGAAATTGAATATATTATAAAAGTTTAGAATTTTCATTTTTTTATCTAAATTTAGTGATACCATCTTTACACTTTTTAAACACTAGAAATATCATATGTGATCTATGTAACACCCGAAAATTTAGCATCTTAATGATAAACGTGCGAGATTTCGGTAACTGTTTATGTTCAAAGAATTGCGTTGTCAAAGAAATAAGCACATTTGATCGTGCTTGAAATCCATGATGATTTGACAATGGAAATTATTACAGGTTGATAGTATACGAGAAATGATGAATGTAGGCGAAAACCGTGCGCGAAACGGAGTTACGGATTGTCCGGAATCGTGAAACGAAGAAAAATTTCAAAGTATTGAACTTTTGGACTCGTCGCGGTACGCGACGGAAATTTGAGGATACTTCGCGGTACGCGATGGACCTAAAATATCTAAAATCCTCCGGATTTCTTCGCGGTACGCGAAGCCCTATTTGGCTCCTCGTCGCGGTACACGACGGGTGAGGCGGCTGGAAAAAATTGGCTTAAAAAGTAAATTTTTCATCTAGAAGTTTATTTTTCTTCTTATCTCCGACTTTCCAGCCATCACCCACGAAAAATCACTTCCCAAATCCATCAAACCTTCAATTTTAAAGCTTCTCAAGGTTTAGATCGAACCAGGGAACGTTTCTGCAAGTCCGGATCATCTTTTTACCCGCAGAACTCCGTCTGAAGAGGTAACGGTTCATTCTAACCTTCTAGATTTATTATGATTGATTAAATCTTGTTTCTGAACGTGATGATATAGTTAGGGTTGTTGATTATTGCCTAGATGATGGCTAGGATTGATTATAAATGATAAACTGGAACTTTTAATGGGTAAAGCCTTGTTTTGAGCCGTTGTAATGCCCGGTTCACATGAAATCATAACAATGGTTATAATGGTTTAAACCATTTGATTATGACAAGATAGGTGATTAGTTTGATTAATCTTGACATGCAAGGTTAAATCCAAGTGTTTTCAACTAATCACAATCAATAACAAGGATTGATCATTCCTAATCCATTAAACCGTATAGAGACTGTTCTAGCGTGATAATCAACAACATTAATGATTTGATGACTATTAAAGCAATGTCTTTGACATTGGACGTTCAGAAAGATTTAATTAGGCAGTTAATATGTAAATAACATATTAAACATAAACCTATGCAGAGTTATACCCTTAGCACCAGTGTGAGTGATCTCGCTACTGTGAGACATCAGGTGAGTTCTAGACGCCCTATTTTCACATTTAATGTTTTGGGCTGGCATACATGCTTAACGTTATGTTCATGATATTATGTGTTTAAGATGATGATAAATGGATAATAATATGCCATGACCATGTATGCACGTTTATATGTTAAGATGAATGAATGTTTAATGTGAAATGAAGCATGCATGAGAACATGTTAAGTATGATGAATGCATGAAAAATGAATTATGATAAGATCCTAGGTTACTAGGATGAAAGTGAAATGTTATGAATTTGATGCTAGTATGACATGTGTATGATGACATGATGTTACGAGGTGATGATATGATGATATGTATATGATGCTAGGATGTAATGATGACACGGACACATGATGCTAGCATAACATATTATGATGATTCCTAAGTTATTAGGATAAAGATACGATGAAACGATGCTAGCATGATATGTCTGTGATGTCATGATGATTATGATGATGATTATGACGTAAGCATGAAGGATATGATGCCTTCATGGTTATGAGGAAAAGATGATATAATACTATTATAT
The DNA here is from genome assembly GCA_009363875.1 of Mikania micrantha. NCBI lineage: Eukaryota > Viridiplantae > Streptophyta > Magnoliopsida > Asterales > Asteraceae > Mikania > Mikania micrantha. The sequence goes on along the minus strand of CM018686.1, from coordinate 38,489,800 downwards.
CATATACGATAAAAGAATGATGTCCTATACGTGTTATAGGGTATGTATGCTATAAGTACCAGTACTTGTGCTGGGTGTGTATGATAGTCAACCACGACTATAACTGGGAATGAAGTTCATATACGTGTTATAGGAAAATGTATGAATGATAGTCAACCAGGACTATAACTGGGTATGATTGCTCCCGTACTTGTTACGGGATGAGGATGACGTAGCTCCCATATACGCGTTATAGGGTAAGTATGGTAGCTCCAGTACTTGTTACTGGGTAAGTATGGTAGCTCCAGTACTTGTTACTGGGTAAGTATGGTAGCTCCAGTACGTATTACTGGGTAAGTATGGTTGCTCCTGAGTAAGAATGGTAGCTCCAGTATGTGTTACTGGGAAAGTATGGTAGCTCCAGTACGTATTACTGGGAAAGTATGGTAGCTCCAGTATGTATTACTGGGTAAGTATGGTAGCTCCAGTACTTGTTACTGGGTAAGTATGGAGTCTTAGGCCGACATAAGCCCACTGTTCGTATGATGACAGTGGAACGTATGATGATGATGTTCACGATGTTAGGTGATAAGGAAGTCCCGGCTACGGTTGGGCAGAACCTGAGCACTGCGGTGCGAAGGACTGTTTATGATTATGATGGTTTAAATGATTAAACCATGGTATGTAATGTATGAAGGGTTTATGTAAAGAAGTCTTGTATTACACAAGCCTGTTGACTTCAGGTCAGCAGTTGATGGCGAAGTTTCTTCGCCATATGTTTGATGTTATGATGTTATGTATGTTATGTATATGAAATGTGTTAGGTTCAGGGTGATTGAGTCTGTTGACTTCGGTCAACAGTGAATGCTAATGTTTTATGTAAAGTAAAGATTTTATTTTTATGAAAACTAGACCTCACCAGCGTAAGCTGACTTGATTTAACATGTATGTCAGGTTAAGCTATGGTCATAGAAGGCAAGGTCGGGCATCCAGATAGAGAGTTTGATGGTTTTGGCAATTCGATATGCTTTTGATACAGACACTTTATTGTATTCTGTTTATCAAACAATGTTTAAGTTCCGCTGCATGTTTATGAAAGTTTTTAGTTAAGAGCTATGTGTTATGACGAGACCAACGTACGTGGGGTCGCCGGGAAACGGGGCCTCACAATCTATACCTTAATATATAAAATAAAGTTTATTATTTATAATATTTTATTTCACCAAATAAATGTTGAGATGATTCACAAAAATAATATTATTTGAATGGTCAGTGCTGCTTTTTTATATTGCTATCAGATAGTTACATAAAAAGTAAATAATCAACCAATTAGGGTTTGATCCAATTTTAAAAAAAATATATATTGTTGATCATCAGTGGCAAACAGCCATGGTAACATCCAAGAAGATGCATCAGGCACTCATATATCACAAAAAAAAAATTATAAAATCTAATATAAAATCTTTATAATTAATAACAATTGGATCATTATAATTTATAATTGTAGCACCTTGAACCATATATAGTTTATACAATTTTTTTAAACTTTAGTTTATGTGATCTACAAAAAATATAATAGTTTTTGGATGAAAGTATTGTACTTTTTGGGAGTTTGCTATGAGAGATAGCTATCTAACAAAAATTTAACATGTGACAACCAGTTTCATTTTTCATATGACATTACATGAACAATTTCACACTTTTTGTTAGATTCTTTTAGAATTTGCTGTTATTTAATTCCATAGAAACCAAAACACAATAAAATATTATCTACAACATCTAGAGATTAAAAATTCTACTGGATACAGTGACATGGCAATCTTGTTCCATTGCAAAATAAATGTGTTGGTTTAAGTAAACAATTATTGTATTTTGGGTTGAAATGGATAACATCATAACGTAGAACGGGAGGTAACTCCTCAACACAATGCAGGTCAAAATGAGTAACTTAAAAATATGTAAATATAATATATTTAAATTAATAATTATTATTAATAATATGTTTCATGAAAAAATCACTAAAAATATTAAAATGGATTATTTGTTTAATTGTTTATTTACGACTTATTATAACTTGAATTAAACTGAATTTTTTTAAAACCGACTCATTTAAACTCAATCTGATTTTACTTAAAATTAACTCCATCTGACCCGCACTCATCGTAACTTGCATTCATTCTGAACCGTTACCCAACCTGACACAGTTGTCCATTTTGCCAGGCTTAAAATACACACAAGCATAAGTTAGATACAGTTGGAAACACATCACAATATATTAGGATTGCTTGTTCGTGATGTAAAAGCACCGGTCTTAAGGAGCTTTTAATTATTATTATTATTTTTTTTCAACAGCTTGAAACGAAGAAACACAAGAGAAACAAACCTTTTGATATTGTCTTGGTAAATAAGTTTCGGGTTTAATTTGTACCCAAGACCACTCTTACAAAATTGAGGGGTAACCAGCAAGGTCGATTTAGTTGTATGTCGTCGAAAAATCATTCGGTTCCCCTCCTTTCCTTCCTAAAAATACTTCGGCCTCCTCCGTTTTTTTCCTAAAAATCATTTGGTCCTCTCCGTTTTCTTCCTAAAAATTCTTCGGCCCCTTCCAAGTTTTTTTTCAGGCTCCGTCAATGATAACCGGTACCCAAGAAACATAAAGTTTTAAATTAAATTAGGTTAATCAGGAAGACATTGATTGGATATGAGTGAGTGTAATACGTTAATTAGCTGACTCCACCATGAAATTAAAGCACACGAGGCCACAACTTGTAGGCACGTTACCCGCAAATTCTTGAGTCTTTATCATCAAGATTGCTTTGTCATCTTTTTTGTTTGTTTCTTAAAGTGGGTTTCAAAGGTGTACCTCACTGTAACACATAGAGACGTGTCGAGTAATTTCCTTAATAATATTTAATTATGTATGTTAACTTAATTAGTTTATTTTTAAACAAATACAATATATCATGCATGTTAATTTTGTTTACTTTTAAACTAATAAGTACAAATAAAGTATCCATGTTAATTAGTTTTATATCAATGTCACGTTTGATCTTCTACAATTATAGGCATTTCTGTACTTATTAAATGATAAAACTAAATACTAATTATATTAATTATTCATAAAATTTGATTTTTAAATTATAAACTACACTATTAAAAAACACAAATTATTATAAAATATTAAATGTTTATAAATATGAATGTATTAAAAGCAAACTTTTTGAAAAATAAAGTTAAAAAATATGACATTATGTTTTATTAAATAAATTACTTATAAGTAATTTCTACAATATATTCTCTCAAACTACTATTATTTTGTACTTTTGAAATATTTATCAAAAACAATTTACAATTTTTTATTAAATTTTTATAATATATGAGTTATTAATCTTTATATTAATAAATAAAAATAAAATAAATAAATTTCCCTTTTGTGAAGCATCTTCTTTTTATTTTTTAGTGTCTCTCCTATTAAATGAATCTGTATTTTATTAAATATAAAATTAAATAATAATTTTATTATTAGTATCTTTTTCAAATAAAAGGTTAAACAAACAAACAAACAAACTTTTTGAAAAAAAAACAAATTATTATAAAATATTAAATGTTTATAAATATGAATTTTTATAAGTAAAATTTTTGAAAAATAAAGTTAAAAAAAATGGCATTATGTTTTATTTAATAAATTACTTATAAGTAATTTCTATAATATATTCTCTCAGACTACTACTATTTTGTACTTTTGAAATATTAAAAACAATTTACATTTTTTTATTAAATTTCATAATATATGAGTCAGTAATCTTTATTAAATATAAAATTATATAATAATCTTATTATTTGTATCTTTTTCAGATAAGAAGTTAGATTTCATAATTTATTAAAAAAATATATTTTTACTAAAATACACACTTTAAAAATATCAATTATTATAAAATGTAAAACCTTCATAGAATATGAAATTTTCTAAAACAAAAAATTCTTTTAGATATGCAAAATATTCTAAAACAGGTGTCTTTAAAAACCAAAAAAATTATTAAAATTTTAAAAAAAAAATTGGGAAAAAAAAATTAAAAACCAAAGTTCTTAAACAACGAAATATTTTTCTAAAAAAATGACATTTAAAAACAATTTTTAATCAAAATATATAAAAATCAAACTTTTAAAAAACAAAGTTAAAATAATGATACTGGTATTTTATTACTTAAATTACTTATTTATAAATTACTGAATGTATAATATATATTTTATTTCGAGTTAATTACATAAAAGGTCTACAGTTTAGCTATATTTCACAAAAGGACCCAACGTTTGAGAAATTACAAAAAATGTCCCTACTTTAACAAAAAAGGTCCTCACTTTAACAAAAAATGTCCATACTTTATAAAAAAAATCCCTAAAGTAGGGACCTTCTTTGTTAAAGTATGAACCTTCTTTGTTACCTGCGTCCATAGTATTATACCTTCTCTTGTAATTTCTCAAATGTTGAGACTTTTTGTAAAATATGCTTAAATCACATGGACATTTTATTGATTAACTCTTCTCTTTCATAAAATTATTTAAAATTTTTGAAATATTAATTTAAAATAAAGTCGTGTAATAGACATAATAGTAAGGCAGCTAGCTAAGTATAATTAATAAATATTATATACGTGTATCCAATAAAACACGCACATTAATAATTCATTGCATGCCAACTTCCTTACGTAATCTCCTGTATGACAAAAAGCGTCTATTTTCCATGAATATCTGGCCTCTCTAAACCATTCATCATCTATATATACCCATCCTCATCATCTGCAAATAAATCATTCACTCCTCTCTCTCATTGTAAATCTGTCTATATATCTTCTCTAATTTCTTGATAGAGTTTTATAATCATATCATCAACCTGTTATGGATTGCTTCAACAAGATTCAAATGGTTAGTTTTAGGTTGATTTCTACACAATGTTTCTTGAACATGCTTGTTTTTGCCTAGAAAATGGTCAAAAAAATATAAACTTTTTGAGATCTTGTTTGTTTTTGTTGGAGGAAAAGAAAACATGTTGATATGATCTGGCTAAGACTAGCTAGAGTAATTTCAACTAGTTTAATTTACCCATATTTCATATTTTTGAAAGCGCTTCCGCATGTGACTTTGGTGTAGAAAAGATGAAAGTTGATGCCTTGTAGCGACCAGAAAAAAAAAAAAAGAGGTCGCTACTGGCCTTTTAGCGACTTACTTAGAAACACAAGAAAGAAAAGAAAATCGAAAAATCCTTAAACAGTTCATTTTGAAACCTGTTTCGACAAAAAACTTCTAAACTGTTCTTGTTAAGATTATGTTACTTGGGTCATGATATATTTCTAATTGCCTTCAGAGAAAAATCGAAGAGAAAACGATGAACAAGAAGGAGGAATACACTCTCGACGGATCGGTGGATCGCAAAGGCCAACCGGCAGTTCGTGAAAGAACCGGGTCATGGTTTGCTGCAACCCTAATACTTGGTAATGCTAATACCATTTTTCAAGCTACAATATAACCAAAACTTATATATTACTCTAAATAAGTATATATATATATGGACCTAACATGTGTTTGATCTTTATGGAAAAAACGATAACAGTGAACCAAGGGCTAGCCACACTAGCATTTTTTGGAGTAGGGGTGAACTTGGTTCTATTCTTGACTAGAGTTATGGGTCAAGACAATGCTGAAGCCGCAAACAATGTCAGCAAATGGACCGGCACCGTTTACATTTTTTCGCTCCTAGGTGCCTTCCTTAGCGACTCATATTGGGGGCGTTACAAGACTTGTGCCATCTTCCAAGCCATTTTTGTTGTGGTATGTTTCAAAACATGACACTATATTCATCATTTTATATCCATCACAAGTTAGCCTAGTGGTATTAACGAGTTAGTTCAGGTTTCATTAGTTTATTTTGTATAATAGCTAACAATATATATGTATTTGTTTTGATATTTGGCAGGGATTAATATCATTGTCAATTTCATCATACATTTTCTTGGTTAAACCGGAGGGGTGCGGAAACGAAAGGACTCCATGCGGGTCACACTCGAGCTTAGCAACGGCTATGTTCTATGTTTCGATATACCTTATCGCGCTTGGAAATGGAGGGTACCAACCCAACATTGCCACATTTGGTGCAGATCAGTTTGATGAGGATCACCCCAGTGAAGGACTTGGAAAAGTGTCATTCTTTAGCTACTTCTATTTGGCACTAAATCTTGGATCACTCTTTTCAAACACTATAATAGGCTATTTTGAAGATAAAGGAATGTGGGCATTAGGGTTTTGGGCATCAGCAGCCTCTGCACTTGTGGCGTTGATCTTGTTCCTCACGGGCACGCCAAGATATCGCCATTTTGTACCCAGTGGGAATCCCTTGTCAAGATTTTGCCAAGTTGTCGTCGCTTCAATCCGGAAATGGAAGGTTGTGATCCCTTCTGATGGAGATGAGTTGTATGAAGTTGATGGCAAAGAAAATGCCAATAATGGCAGTAGAAACATTCTTCACACCAAAGGATTCAAGTATGACTTTCACCTATCAAATTTGATACCAATATGCATCAAATTTCTATCTTTTTTGGGCAGATTATAATGATTCTATTCTTAATTCTTGTTTAACCAGATTCTTGGATCGAGCGGCGGTTATAACCTCGAAGGAAAACTCAACTGAAATCGTCGAAAACAACAACCCATGGCGCCTATGCACAGTAACACAAGTTGAAGAAGTGAAATGCATATTAAGACTCCTTCCAATCTGGCTCTGCACAATCCTATATTCAGTAGTATTCACCCAAATGGCCTCATTATTTGTTGAACAAGGAGCTGCAATGAAAACCAACATCTCAGACTTTCACATTCCTCCAGCAAGCATGTCCACCTTTGACATCCTCAGTGTTGCAGCCTTCATCTTCATTTACAGACGGGTTCTAGACCCGTTAGTCGCAAGATTTAAGAAATCCGATTGCCCCAAAGGTTTAACCGAGCTTCAACGGATGGGGGTTGGGCTTGTGATAGCTATATTGGCAATGGTTGTAGCAGGCACTGTGGAACACTTCAGGCTAAAGTACAAAGAGCCCGATTGCGTCGATTGTGATGGCTCGAGCACCTTGAGCATATTCTGGCAAGTCCCACAATATGTGCTCATTGGAGCTTCTGAGGTTTTCATGTATGTTGGACAGTTGGAGTTCTTTAACGGACAAGCACCCGATGGGCTAAAGAGCTTCGGAAGTGCGCTATGCATGACGTCGATTTCGCTAGGGAACTATGTTAGTAGTCTGCTTGTGACAATTGTGATGAAGATTTCTAGTAGTGACAGGATGCCTGGATGGATTCCTGGAAATCTAAACAAGGGTCATTTGGACAACTTTTACTTTTTGCTAGCCGTTTTGACAAGTGCTGATTTTGTGGTCTACTTGTTGGTGGCAAACTGGTACAAGTACATCAAGTTTGAAGGGAGAAGTGAGAAACTAGAGGGCTGCCAACATGTTTGATAAGCTGTAATTTTTATGTGTTTGAAATGATTCTTTTGTAACAAAGTTATAATATATGCTAATAACTTCTTTATTTAATCAACTAAAACGTGTTGAAAAAAAAAATAAACTTCTTATTTTTTATTTCAATCTCATATTACATGTTATCCAGGCAGATCCAGCCCCGATAATCAATAAATACTGGACCTTGGGGTGAGAAAAAAATGGGCCCTTTCATGTACAGCCCTGAGAATGGAGGGGCGGCCCTGAATTCATTTGCTTGGTTAACCTATTAAACAAAATTCAAATTTAAATTTATTATCTTATTAATAATATATAAGGTTGAATTCGGTTTATTCGGCTTTTGACCGGTTTATTTGGTTTTTTAATCGGTTTATTCGGATCGCCTTATTCGATTTTTAACCAATTTATTTTATTTTTTATCAGTTTATTCGGTTTGTTGATAAGGAAAAAAATTAAAATCAATTAAACCAAACTGATGAACACTCCTAGTTTAAAGGACATAAAAGCAATTTCCTATACTTTAAAAGAAATTATGTTTTTCCCCTTAAATCATGTGTTTTTAAATGGTTCTTTTTTTGTTCTCTCCAACTTGTTGGTTATCATTTAAATGAATCTCTATATATACATACATATCAAAAATTTTGTGACAACTAAAAACATAGGCCCGAAACGGAGGTTAGGTTTGCCCCTCCTCAGGCCGCCCATGACCCTTTTAAACATTGATGTTATATATTTTTTTATATATAATATATAAAAAAATAATTTTCGGACCCTAAATTGTCTGGCCTTGGGTGGTCGCCCACCTCACCCCTTCCTAGGGCTGGTCTTGTATCCAGGTCATGTGCAATTCACCACTAGTTGTAGAGCTCACTCAACTATTTTGTGGGCCTAAGCAAAACAAAAAATTTAGCGCCCTTCACTGCAAACATTTAGTAAATATTGAAAAATAAAGAACTTTTATGCGGGCATTTTTTTTTCTTATTTCATCCAGGGCCCACAAATTTTAAAAAATAACAATGCTAAAATAACCTAGTTACATTTTAAAATTTTTTTTAAAAAAAAAAGAAACCAAACCGATGAACGGTTTGGACAGTTTCGCGGTTTGAAACCGGACCGTGAAGACCACTAATTCATATCATCTTCTCCTAACTTTGCACGATGGTAGCTAAAGTTTTCCATATCGGCGGATTTTGTAAGAACATCACCTAGTTGTTCTTTAGTGTAGCACAACTTAAATTCAACTTGCTAGTCTTCCATTATCCTTTCGATGAAATGGAATTGAATATCTGTGTTAACTACTATTTTTTTTTGTTGGAATTTTTTGGATGTTAAATGTTTTTAGGTTGCTTTTTTTATTCTTGGTGTTTCTAGGTATGTTGCAATGGAAGGAGCGACTTAACTTTTTCCGTACCAAAGTTGCAGGGGGTCAACGACTTTCACCTTTCTTACACCAAACTAGCGACATTCGTATAAAAAAAGTGAAAGTCATTCCCCCATTGCAACTTATTTATAAGCACTAGAATTATAAAAAACCAACGCCCATTTGCGGTGCACATATATAATGTATATATGTGTTGGCCCTCAAGGGGGCAAAGTAAAATTGCACTAATTTTAACGTTATTTTACTTGTTTTGTGAAAATAACGTTAAAAATGTTGGGATGATCAAATTCAAACAATAACTTTGAGCCGGGGACTCCTTCGGAGCAGCATCTCTATTCCAACTGGGATAGGGGTAAGGTTTGTGTCCATCCTTCCCTCCAGACCTTACTGAAAAGTGGGAATATACTGGGTAAGCTTGTTTGTTTGTTTAGAATTATAAAAAAAACCACCTAAAAATCCTGTGACATCAAAAAACCCACCTATTATGTAACATTCGGCTCTGTCTACCACCAATATTGTCCGCTTTACTCACTCAAAGCTCACGGTTTTGCCTTCGGTTTCCTGGGAGAAAACTTCACAGGGAGGTCACCCATCCCTAGATTGCTGCAATCCGAGCACGCTTAACTGTGGAGTTTTCATGTGCTCCACAGCCAGCTAGGCCGAAAACGCGTTGGTGATGTAAGAGGCAGATAGTTACTTATGCGCCAGGAATCTATCATATTCACAGCCGATGTGGGATTTGCCTAGGATGTTACATACACCCCCTCCTTAGGGACTCATCGTCCTCGATGAGGTTTGCCCCACTATCCCGTGTAGAACAGGAGTGGCTCTTATACCATTCTGTAACATCCGGCCTTGTCTACCACCAATATTGTCCGCTTTGCCCACTTACAGCTCACGGTTTTGTCTTTGGTTGCATGGGAGAAAACTTCCCAGGGAGGTCACCCATCCCTGGATTGCTGCAACCCGAGCACGCTTAACTGTGGAGTTTTCATGTGCTCCACAGCCAGCTAAGCCAAAAACACGTTGGTGATGTAAGAGGCGGATAGTTACTTGTGAGCCAAGAATCTATCCTATTCACGGCCGATGTGGGATTTGGTAAGGATGTTACATATTCTAACAAAAAAAAGTTTACTCCTGCTATGAAATGTGGTATTTTTGTCAAAAATACAGGATACTTTTTTATCACACTAGACTGTAGTTGCCCCTTTTGGTTCTTGGCCTAATTCTTGTTATGTGGCCAAACTGCTTGACGATAACATGTCGTTGCTACAGATGTAGTGGCTATAGAGATGTCAATAGATAAATTTGTCGTCTCTACAAGTCAATCTATATTCAGTAGTATTCACCCAAATGGCCTCATTATTTGTTGAACAAGGAGCTGCAATGAAAACCAACATCTCAGACTTTCACATTCCTCTAGCAAGCATGTCCACCTTTGACATCCTCAGTGTTGCAGCCTTCATCTTCATTTACAGACGAGTTCTAGACCTGTTAGCCGCAAGATTTAAGCTAGGATGGATTAGAAACTCACTTAATCCTGATTGTTTAATTGTCTTGTCTAAGTCTTATTTTCTAAACAATATTTTTGGGTATGTAGTTGTCAGTCTTTTGGTAGATATATAGAATGTCTGTAACTAAACAATTTTCTAAACTTTATGAAACTTAGTAATGCATTGTGGCTGTTCTTATTCAATACTTATGCATGATTCAACCATCGATCGTCACCGCGCCGTGGTTCCGCACGCGGCGCAAGGGGTGTGACGCAACAGCTCCAATCTGAAAGGCTCGTCCTCTAGCTACCGGAGCCCTTTGTGGAATTATCTTGGGGCTATCCCGCAAGAAGTGTCCAGGTTCGCCACAGGTGTAGCAAGACCCGTTATCCATAGCAGCAGCCATCATTGTTGCATTGTTGTTCCTGTTTTGAGCCCCCGTGCTCTTGCATTGATTGGCCCAATGATCAAACTTTCCACAGTTATTACACTGCCTGCACTAGGAAATTAGTTCATGGTGACACTGGCACTTAGTACATTAAGGGGCAGTGCTAGTGTAAGGCCTCTTGTTCTGCAATGGTGGTGGTTGAGTGGCCTGTTGAGCTTGGGCGGTCGCAACATAATTCTTGACCACTTTATGTTTCTTCGCCGGGCGTTTATCCGGCTTCTTTGATGTTCCAGCTTTGGCTGCTTCAGCCTCTCTCTTCAGTGCCCTGGAGGCAACCATTACATCTGTCAATGTTGCTGACAGAGTAACATCCATCTCCAAGGTAGTTGGGTGGGCATAAATCACGTGCCCTTGAATGCAAGCTGGTAGTCCACCGACATACTGCTCGATCCGTTTTTCCACTGTTGGCACTATATCTGGTGCCAATGTCGCTAGCTCATGAAATCTGGTTGTGTAGGCCAGATGCCCAACACCAACCATGACATGGTTGAGCAACTCCGTCTCAACCTTCTTCAGCTCGTTTCTCGGGCAAAACTCAGCCCTCAGCAGAATCTTGAATTCCTCCCAAGGCATAGACAATGCCTCATCTCGCCCCCTAGTCTACACCTGGCCATTCCACCATATAAGAGCCCGTTTGTTGAATGAACCCGCTGCATACCACACCTTGTGTTGTTCAGGACAGCCACTGATATCGAGAGTCGTCTGCATCTTCTCGATCCATTGGATCAAGCCGACAACTCCCTTGTTGCCACTGAATGCCGGTGGCTTGCATCCTACAAAGTTCTTGTAGGAGTAGTCTTGCTGATGTATGGTTTTCCCGCTACCCTCACGAGTTAAGTTGTTGTTACTATTGTCGTTGTTGGAGTTTATCCGGTTCATCATGTCGAGAATCACTTCCCTCAGTTGATTGGTCAGCAGAGTGGCCAGTGCGATAGTAGCCGCATCTAACTCGTGGTTGGGTGGTGGTTGATGAGGTGGAGTATGCGGAGGAGGAGGTGGAGGTGGAGGAGATGTAGGTGGTGATGGTGTTGCTGAGTGTGGAGGTGAATGCGGCGGTGGTGGCAACAGAGGTGGAGGTCTTCTTGGCGGCATTCTGATCACAACCGAAAGAACATCAGTTAGTGCAATGATCGAACGCAGAAGACATATGCAAATAAAGTCCTAGGTCTTATGTTCTCTACATGAGGGTCCCTTGGTTATAGTGTAGGCCAAATCGTTTAAGTAATATGACCTATATTTCTCTATAGCCATGGCTATGATATCAATCTGTCACACCCCGAGCCAGTGGGCTGGATCGACTTTCCCGTCGGGCGGAAGGTTCTCGGGGCGCGATATCGTGTGATAATCATAGTGATAAGATTGTTTACATAGCACATGAGATATAATGAGAAAGGCTAACATGATATTGATATAGAATTACAAAGTTAAATTATACAATACATGTTCATAATTTAACTAAGTAAATCTATCCAAAAGAATCATTGAGTTTCTATCTTGTATCTGCACAAGATTTACAAAAGATGATTCAAAGTTATGTCATTCAAAAATATGCACATTTCAAAAGTAAGCTAGGTCTCTTCTAAAGTCCACTAGCTTAATCCTGCTGCTTGTAATCTAGACATGTTCATCACCTGAGAAAACATGCATTTAAACAAAGTCAACACTAGGTTGGTGAGTTCATAAGTTTAATAATTGAAATAGTTGTATTCTTGTCATTCACAAATCACAATGTCACACACAAGTCTTATTGATATTGTCTCATCTGTCTCATCCTATGTACTCTCCATAGTTATACTTACAAGTAGTATGTCATCCAAATTAAGCATGCTTATATATAGGGCATACGTATCACGAATGAAGCCGCCAGCCCACCACACACTTAACCGAATTCAACGCCACTTGCAACACAACTATGGATACCCATTTCTATCTCACATGTGTTCAACCCATTTGATATTCACCCATGAATTGTGTTCATCGCCCGTAGTGTTATATGAATAGAATAAAAGAGTATGAGGGAAATAAGTTATCATGACCTAAGTGATGATAATCCCTCAATGTTTTAAGGAAAACAGATTTATCAATCTTATCCTTATTATTACTCTCTCAAGTGAAGGGTTAACTATAATTTACTTCTGATTAAAGGAGTAACAGATAACTCTTTGGTATTGTTCTTGGCCTAAATGTTTAGAGCATAAATGGGACCCATTGTGGACCTCACATAATCATACCACAATGCCTCCAATTTATCTCTATCCCATTTGTGTTCTCATACATTCATTGCCTTTAACGAGACTATTACTAGTAATACGACTAGAGAGAAAATCAATTCCTCAGTCTACCAGCTAATAGAATCGAAGGATTTAATTACAATTAGTTTCTGTAGATTAATATCACCATGTGTCGTTCACCAAACCTGACTGATGTAGCCCTGTTACCGGTCATACGATACCGGCCAATGATAATGAAATACGATTAACGTACCGGCCTCACTCGCCGGCAGTTTGTCAAACCTATGGTACCACTACGCTATCTTCGGTTTAGTCGCACTAAATTAAATGGTAAACGATTTACTTGTAGGGACTTACGACTGGACATGAACTCATGAACACATGATTTTTGTGATATAATACAACAGTCTTTATAGTAATTATTGATTGTGTTCCCAAATGTTATTGTCTCAATGTTACCTGTTCTCAGTGTTATGTATTCTCATAGTTTTAACAACGTGTTTTAAGAACCTGTCTTGTTACACAATGTCACTAAATGTGGTGAATGATATCATCATCATGAAATTATGTTATCATGATTATCATGATTATCATTCGCGATGTCACTTGTATTTGTCTCAGTGTTATCTCCTGTTCATCTTTGTAATGATAACAAAGTGTTATAAGATTTAATCTTACAACTTTGGTTATCCTATTGTGTTGATGAAATCATGAAATTATGTTATCTTGATTCATCCTTGATATCTCAAATATGTCTTATACACACAAGCATACATAAAATTGAGATATGATAATAAAGATAACATCTATATTATCTAAATCACATGATAATTGAAATAATGTACTAAAACCTTTTAAGTAATTAAAAGAGTTTAGCATGTTTCTCAGCCCCGCATTGAAAATCAAAAGATTAGAAAAGGGGCGTATGAACTCACCTGGTTTTGTAGTGGTTGACTAAGTAATCAAGTTTCTCAGCCTCGCATTGAAAACCGTATGTTCAGAGCTTGTTTTACCTTAGAATCAGTTATTTTTCAGTTGATCCTTTGTACTTCCAGGTTCTAATCATCGAGAGTTTCGCGTGGATACCAAATTTGAAGGATTTGGTTATGATTTGAGGAATATAAGAGTGTTTTTCTTGATGAAGCTTTAGAGAGAGAAAATGGACGAGAGTTAGAGAGAGAGAGTTTGGTGAGCAATAAATGAGAGCATTAAGTGTTCTTTAGGGTTTATATACCCCACTTGGTTCGGGTTCGTTTCGGATGTTTGGTTTTCGTTTTCGTCGCGTTTACAGAACGTAATACGCGTTAGTTTCGTAATTTAGATAAATAGTTTTCTAAAACCAATTTAAGGTTGTAATTCCTAACAAATATTTTCTATTTATCTTTCTTATTTTATTATTTCGAAATCTTTTATTAGTTACGTTTCGTCAGATCGTATTACCTTCGCGCGTATTCGTTCGAATCGTCACCCGAACGAACACGACGATGGCTTTACTTTCTGATTTTTGTTTTCTACTTTTCAGTTATCATTCAAAAGGTTAAACCCACATATATGTTCGTGTGAATCGTCACCCACGCAACACACTGTCGATTCGTTATTCTGAAGCGATACTGAACTTTTGTTTTAAATTGGATTTCCTAACTGTCAAACTCAACTAAACTCACTTATTGGCACCTAATCATACTTGTTTTTACCTTGTTTACTCATAGAATTATCGACCATCTGACTTCTGTTATTTGTGAATATCAGATCGCAACCGATATGTTTTCTTTACTTGTTCTCACACTGTTGTTTCACATGAATTGTTGTATTATTTTATTTAAATTTGCATTCGAACACATACAACTGTTTATTGTTATCATAGTCCTGTTGTCACACAACTGTTATTCACATTGTATTTACACATAGTAAAAAGCGAAAGTACACATACCGTACGAATTGCCGGACGATCTGGTACTGGTTATCACATCAAAACTGCATTTCTCTATAGAAAGGTGAAGGAAGAGATATATGTCAGTCAACCTCCTGGTTTTGTTGACTCAGATCATCCAGAGCATGTTTACAAGCTTGATAAAGCTTTATATGGGCTTCATCAGGCTCCAAGGGCTTGGTATGCAATATTGACAGAACATTTGCTGGGTCATGGATACACACGTGGAACAATTGATCAGACACTGTTTCTCAAAAGAGTTGATGATGACATGATTTTGGTCCAAATTTATGTTGATGATACCATCTTCGGATCAACCATTGAGAAGTTGTGCAAGGAATTTGAGAGCGTGATGAGGAATAAATTTGAAATGAGCTCTTTGGGAGAAATGACCACATTGTTGGGATTACAAGTTTGTCAAAATTCCGAGGGAATTCTTATTCATCAAAGCAAGTATGTGACAAATATGCTGGTGAAATTCGGTATGCAAGATTTTAACTCCGAGGTAACTCCCATGAAAGAACGTCCGGTTCTCACTTCTGATGAACATGGCTCTAAGGTTGATCAAACTCATTATCTTTCAATGATCGGGTCCCTAATGTATCTCACTGCTAGTAGATCAGATATTATGTTTGCAGTTTGTCAATGTGCACGTTATCAGTCTACACCAAGATTTTGGTCCAAATTTATGTTGATGATACCATCTTCGGATCAACCATTGAGAAGTTGTGCAAGGAATTTGAGAGCGTGATGAGGAATAAATTTGAAATGAGCTCTTTGGGAGAAATGACCACCCTTTTGGGATTACAAGTTTGTCAAAATTCCATGGGAATTCTTATTCATCAAAGCAAGTATGTGACAAATATGCTGGTGAAATTCGGTATGCAAGATTTTAACTCCGAGGTAACTCCCATGAAAGAACGTCCGGTTCTCACTTCTGATGAACATGGCTCTAAGGTTGATCAAACTCATTATCTTTCAATGATCGGGTCCCTAATGTATCTCACTGCTAGTAGATCAGATATTATGTTTGCAGTTTGTCAATGTGCACGTTATCAGTCTACACCAAGACTTTCTCATCTGACTGCAGTCTGAAAGGGAAGCCCCCGATTCGGTTTGTGGTATCCTCGAAATTATGAATTCGATCTTTATGCTTTCAGTGACAGTGACTATGGAGGATGTGACATTGATCGTAAATCAACTTCTGCTGGCTGTCAATTTCTGGGTGACAGGCTCATTTCATGGCAATGTAAGAAGCAACAAACTGTGTCTATGTCTACTGCCTAGGCTGAATATGTTGCAGCTTCTGCCTGCTGCTCTCAAGTGATATGGATGCAAAATCAACTGCTGGATTACGGTTTGAATTTCCATAACACTCCTATTTTTTGTGATAACGATGCAGCAATTCAAATCTATAAAAACCCGGTTCAACACTCTAAAACCAAGCACATTGATATGAAAGTTCATTTTATCAGAGACTGCTATGATCACAAACTCATTAAAATGGAACAAATTGACACAACATTAAATGTGGCTAACATGTTCACCAAACCGGTTAGCATCTCCACCTTCAATGTGCTTGTGAATTTGCTAAAAATGATTGCTTTTGAGGACTGATCGAGTTCGTAAAAGTGATAGATGTCAGTTTATCACTTTTGCTTGGAGTTTTATTCTTAATTTTTTTTAACAACTTTCTTTTAAATAATTTTTTTCATGTTATGAATAAATTTAGGGGGAGAAATATACAAAAGAAATTAAGTCTAAACATGTGTTGGGAAATGATATAAACTTTCGTGATAAAGGGTCAGTTTAAAAATTCATGAAAAATGCTAAATCTGAATGAACTAGAATTGAAATGATATGCTGGTAGGCTCAGTTGACTGAAATAATTTTTGTGTGTTGCGTTGTCGAAATGTCACTAATTTTGCCGAAAAAAATAAAAATATAAAATCATCATTCAATTGATCGCAAAAATGGTCGCAAATAAAGTATCAAATTTACTCCGCTTGTAAAATACAATTGTTAATTTTTAAAATTAATACGAAACTTAATTTGTCTAAAAAACGAGTGCAAAATTAGCTACAAAAATTATTTCAGCCGCGAAATTAGTGACTTACATGAAATAGGTCACAAAATTAGTGATGATTTTTGTTTTGGTCAAAAAAATAGTTGCAAATATAGTGATAAAATTGTTTTGGTCACAATATATGGTTGCTAATTTTGTGAAATAAAAGTAAAAATTTATAATTACAATTCATATGGTCGCAAAAATGATCGTAAATAAAGCTACCAAAATTGATCTAGTCGCAAAATACAATTGTTAATTTTTAAAATTAATATAGAAATTAATTGGTCTAAAAAACGGGTGCAAAATTAGCTACAAAAATTAATCTGGTCTCGAAATTAGCGACTTACATAAAATAGTGGCAAAATTAGCGATGGTTTTTGTTTTAGTAAAAAATATATAGCAACAAAATTGCTTTGGTCACAAAAAGGGTCTAATTTTGTGGAAAAAAAAAGTAAAAAATAAAATTGCAATTCATTTCGTCGCAAATAAAGCTACCAAAATTGATCTCCTCACAAAATACAGTTATTAAATTTTAAAATTAAATAGAACTTAATTTGGTCTAAAAAACCAAAATTAGCTACATAAATTATTTCGGTCACAAACTATAGTCATACTTTTTAAAACGTAATTGAAAAAAAAAATAAAAACCAAATTCGTCGCAAAGATACATATCGATATTAATTTGATCGCAAAGATACGAGGATAGTAAATGTTTGTAAAATTGGATCACTTAGGATCAATATTGGTCAATTAATTATGATCATTGTTATATACCTTAATCGGTAAAGTCGGTGAAGAAGCTTCTATTTTCTTTCTTTTTTTCCAATTTTGTCTCACTCTTAAAGCAAACTTTGCCAAGATGAAGCTAAATCTTGGATTTTTTTTAAACATTATTGTAACACATTTAGAACACTATGTTCTTTTATGAGTTTGTGAAAATTCATCACCGTTTAAGAGATATCATCATTGTAAGTTTTTTATTTACAGCACTGTAACTGTTTTGGGCCCAAAACTTACAACGATGTAAACTCTCAAACGGTGATAAATTTTCGCAAACTTATAAAAGAACATACTGTTCAAAATGTGTTACAATGATGTTCAATAAACAAATCCAAGATTTGGCTTCATCTTGGCAAAGTTATCTGGGTTATTGCTTTAAGAGTGGATTATTAGTCAATGTAACTTCATACATCTGTTTTATGTACGTAAAACACAACATATATAATAAAATTTATAAACACGTCGCATCACACGATTTAGCTTTTGATTTTTCTTCTATTTTTTTTCATATTAGTATTTGTTGAAAATAAGGTTAATTCAATATTAATTCAATAACTGAGTTTCTAATATTTGGTATGTTTGTATTTGTTTTGTATGTGTTTAATGTTGCTGGGCTTTGGATGCTATTGGGCTGCATGATGCTGGGCCTGAGTTGATGTTGCTGCTGGGCTTGGATTGCTGAGCTGTTGATCAGAGTGTACGTGTTTATATCTGATGGATCAAATGGAACATATATCTGACTTTATATATCAGATAGTATCTAAGTCTTTTTCATCTTGATCAGTTCGTCTTCAGTAGTGTTCTCTTTTAGGGTTTTCTCATAATTTTGATCTTCTTGTTGAATGATCTTTCTGGCTAGTTAGTTTGTGTTCTAGCATGTGTGTTAGATGATTGTGTTAATCATCTGATATTTCTTTCTTTGATTTGTATTCAGAAGTTTTTGTTTCTTGTAAAGAATTTCTGAGTATTCAAAGGGTAATAAATCATTTTGGTTTGGGTTTATCATAGTCTCAGTATTCTTGACATGGTATCAGAGCCATCGATCGGCTCTTGATAGTGATTTCTGCCCTAGTTGTCGACGGTAGTCACGAGGATAAGACTGAAAACCCTAATCGGTGAATGTGAGAGTCTCAACGACGGTCTCAATCGTTGGTGATTTGTAGCTGATAAGAGTAAAGGAAGAGAATCAGTGGATCTGAAGATAAGAAGTATCCAGATCTAAGGAAGAAAGGAGAAGAATCGCGGAAACCTGGGTAACTTGGGTGAGATCCTTCTTTTTTATTGATATTTTTTTTTGTTTCATTACTCTGTATGGAAGGTTCTGTGTGTCTTCAAAGGCTGTAAAAGGCTGATGACTTGCCCTGTAACTGAACGGGTACATAGAACTTCAAAGTGCTCCAGGTTTCTCTGTCTTGGCTGGTCCTTGATCTGCTAACCAGATTAGTGTGAAACCCTGTGTACCAGCCTCGACTGATAAAGGGGAAAACTGTGGTAGTTGTATTTGGAGTTGTCTTGGTAGTTCAGTTACGGTTGGTGTGCGTTCTTGACTGTATTTTTTGATTTGATGTGTTGTGTGTCTGACAATCAATGGCAGAAGGCACGATTGTTGGTACTCTAGTTGGTAAACTTGATGCTAGTAACCCATTGTATTTGCATGCAAGTGACTCTAGTAATTTGACTGTTACCACAATAAAACTTAAAGGAACTGAGAATTATACTGTGTGGGCAAATGCCCTAATTCTTGCATTAAAGGTTAAAAACAAAATAGGGTTTATAGATGGTTCTTGCATTAAACCTGATGATGATGAGGTTCTTGCTAAACAGTGGGAAAGGTGTAATTCCATAGTTCTTACATGGATTTTGAATTCCATCAGTGATGAAATTTATATGGGTCATGTGTATTCTAAACTTGCTATTGATGTTTGGAAAGAATTAAAGGAAACATACGATAAGGTGGATGGGTCAGTTGTATTTGATTTATATCAAAGAATTAATGTGTTTGCTCAAAATGGTCAATCAGTGGCCGAGTATTATCATAAGCTGAATATCATGTGGAATCAACTTGATCAAATTCTTCAACTACCTGTATGTGTATGTAATGCTGCTAAACAATTCAATGATTTCAATCATTTGATAAAATTGATGCAGTTCCTTATGGGACTTGATAGTGTGTATCACTCTGTTAGAACATCTCTTTTGATCAAAGATCCCTTACCCTCTGTAAAGGAAGCTTTTGCTATAATTTCTAGGGAAGAATCCCATAGAAATTCGAGTGGAAGTCTTCAGAAGGGACAAACCCAAAATGTTGGGTTTGCTGCTGTGAACAGTCAATCGAATGATTTTAAGAAAAACTTAATAAGATTTCAAATAATAAAGGCATAAAATGTTCACATTGTAATAAAACAGGACATACGATTGAGAAATGTTTTGAAATCATTGGTTACCCTTCTTGGATGAAAACTAAATATAATCAAGGGAAGAAGGGTGTTAGCAGTAACAATGCTATCTCTGATTCAACTGATGATCATGATCATGGAAATGTGAGTTCTCTCACAAATGAACAGGTTGCTAAGCTTCTGTCACTGCTAGATGAGAAAACTACTGATGGAACACAAAGTTGTAATGCATCAGGTAGATTCATTAACTCTTTCTGTTCAGGAAGTGTGTTTACCTCAGATTTTTGTTTGCTAACTGGGAATAGGCTGAATGGTAAACCTGGGTGGATAATTGACTCGGGAGCCAACCAGCATATGGTAATGTCTGACAAGGATATGGTTAATAAAATTGATGTATCCAATCTAAATGTTACTGTGAAACACCCTAATGGTACAAATGCTAAAGTGTCAGTTATAGGGGATATTAAAATATCTGATGATCTTTTGTTGCAAGATGTGTTTGTTGTTCCTGATTATAACATTAACTTGATCTCTGTGTATAAATTAACTAGAGATAGCAAGTTGACAGTGTGTTTTAATGAGAACAAATGTTTCGTTCAGGACTCTTTAACAAGGAAAGTCCTGGTGACTGGTGATCAGTTAGATGGTCTTTATTTCTGTGGTAATGCATCAATAACCAGATACTGTTTTAATTGTAATGAAAATGGAAATTTGTGGCATGCTAGGTTAGGACATCCTTTTGAACCTGTGTTAAATTACTAAAGGATTATCTAAAAATAAGACATTTTGAAAATAATGGTTCATGTGAAACATGCCACAGAGCGAAACAACACCGAGAACCATTTCCCTTAAGTGACCATAAAACCAAACAACTTGGTGAACTAGTTCATCTTGATGTTTGGGGGCCTTACAAAGTAAATAGAAAAGAAGGATATAGGTTTTTTCTTACTGTTGTGGATGATTTTACTAGAGTTGTTTGGGTTTATTTGATTAAGCATAAAGATGAAGTGTTTAATTGTGTTCAAGAGTTTATAATAATGATTAAAACTCAATTTGAAAAAGAAGTAAAAATTCTTAGAAGTGACAATGGTAAAGAATTTGTGAATAATCAAATGATTGAGTTTTGTAAAGCAAATGGAATAATTCATCAAACATCTTGTGCTTATACTCCACAGCAAAACGGTATTGCTGAGAGAAAGCACAGACATTTGTTAAATGTTGCTAGATCTTTGTTATTTCAAGGAAATTTCCCTTTGAAGTTTTGGTCAGAATGTGTGCTAACTGCTGCCTATTTGATTAACAGGATTCCTTCATCGATACTGAATGGTAAATCTCCGTATGAGCTGGTATATGGTTTTAAACCAACGTTGAGTCACCTTCGTGTATGTGGTTGTCTTTGTTTTAGTACTGTTTTAAAAGTTGACCATAAATTTAGTAGTCGGGCTGAAAAATGTGTTTTACTTGGATATTCAAATCAGAAAAAAGGATATAAACTTTGGAGTTTAGATAAAAGGATTGTGGTTTTTTCTAGAGATGTGAAGTTTTATGAGTCGATTTTTCCATTTAAAGAAAATAGTGTTTGTGACTCTAAAACTAATGATGAGGAACATCTCAACACTTTAAATTTTTTTGATCTTAATGATGAAATTTTGGGTAAAACCACAGAAGGTGACTCACTTCCCGATGATGATTTAAGAGTTATTACAAAATTAGGTGAATCCAGTATACATGGGGTTCAGCAATCAGATAAGGCATGTGATTTTACTGATGGCAGGGCTGAAAAGCAGCAGCCTAGTGACACTAGTGTCACTAATGGCAAGGCTGGAAATCAGCAGCCAAGTGAAATCGATGCCAATGCTGATAGGGCTGAAGGTGTTACTGTTAATGATAAAACTATTAACTCTCCTGAGGGAAGTTCAAAGTGAAAGTAATGAGGTTACAGCTCTTAGGAGGTCTACCAGGAATGTTTCATTTCCTAAAAAATTTGATGATTATATTGTTGAGGGCAAAGTCAAATATGGTATTGAAAAAGTAGTGAATTATGCTAGGCTTTCTGTTGAAAATTTATGTTTTGCTTCAATATTGAACAAAGGTAGTGAACCAAAGGTTTTTCATGAAGCTGCTAGTGATCCAAATTGGATTGCAGCCATGAATGTGGAATTGGAAGCCTTGCATAGAAATGATACTTGGGAATTGGTAGAGTTACCTCCAGGCCGAAAGGCTATAGGGTGTAAATGGGTGTATAAAATCAAGTATAGGTCTAATGGAGAGATTGAAAGATATAAAGCTAGACTTGTTGCAAAGGGTTTTAACCAGCGTGAAGGAATAGACTTTGATGAGACTTTTTCTCCAGTCGCTAAAATGGTGACTGTGAGGTGTGTTATTGCTGTTGCTGTAAAATCTAATTGGGTTTTATATCAACTTGATGTTAATAATGTTTTTTTATATGGTGAATTAAATGAGGAAGTTTATATGAATGTGCCTGAAGGATATTTTTCAAAGCATGAGACTAAGGTATGCAAATTGAAAAAATCCTTGTATGGTTTAAAACAGGCTCCACGAATGTGGAATGCAAAAATCGTAAGTGTACTGTTGGAATTAGGGTTTGTGCAGAGTAAATGTGATTATTCTCTGTTCATAAAGAACTCTGATTCAGTATTCTTGGTTTTATTGATATATGTAGATGATATTGTCATCACTGGTAATTGTTATGATGAGATTTCTAAGGTTAAGAATTACAACAACAACAACAACCGTACCCAGTAAAATCCCACTTAGAGTGGGGTCTGGGGGGGGAAAGATAAAGACACACCTTACCCCTATCTACAAGTAGAATAGAGAGGCTGCTTCGGTAGAGTCCCCCGGCTCAAAAAACAGTTTTTTTTTTTTTTTTTTTTTAAAACGGTTTTTCTTTTCATTCCTTTTTTTTTTTTACACAAAAGAGAACATGCAACCACAACCAAGAGCACGAAGTACACAAAGTACAAGGTTAAGAATTACCTAAGAACAAAATTTTTGATTAAAGATCTTGGTGTACTCAAATATTTCCTTGGTATTGAGGTAATTCGGAATGATAATGGGATTTGCTTGTCACAAAGAAAATATTGCTTAGATTTATTAGCTGAGTATGGCATGATAGGGTGCAAACCAGTTAATAATCCTATTGAGGCAAATCATGTTATTACTAATTTATGTACTAAAAATGATTCAGTTCTTGTTGATGTTACTGGATATCAAAAATTAGTTGGTAAACTGATTTATTTAGCCCATACACGACCTGATATTTCCTATTCTGTTCATTTTTTAAGTCAGTATATGCATTGTCCAAAGAATTCTCATTTACAAATTGCTATGAGACTTTTAAGGTATTTGAAGAAGTCTCCGGGTAAAGGAATTCAATTTTGTAACGAGTCATCTTTTGAATTGAGGTCTTATGCAGATTCTGATTGGGCAAAGTGTATTGAAACTAGAAAATCTGTAACTGGATTTTGTGTGTTTCTTGGGAATTCGTTGGTGTCATGGAAAAGTAAAAAGCAGCCTACGGTATCTCGATCTACTGCAGAAGCAGAATATCGAGCAATGTGTGCTGCGACATGTGATGTAATGTGGCTAATAAATGTTTTCAATGAATTAGGTGTTTCTGTTCCATTGCCAGTAACTATTTTTTGTGATAGTTCTGCAGCTATTTCTATAGCTGATAATCCAGTTTTTCATGAAAGGACAAAACATTTTGAGCTTGATCTTTTCTTTTTAAGAGAAAAAATTTCGAGTGGTTGTATTAAGGCTGAAAAAGTTGATTCACAGCATCAAATAGCAGATGTTTTTACAAAGGGTTTACTTGTGAATCAACATGAGTATTTGAGTAATTTACTTGGAATGTTTGATGCTTTCAGTTATTGAATTAAGGGGGGGTGTTGAAAATAAGGTTAATTCAATATTAATTCAATAACTGAGTTTCTAATATTTGGTATGTTTGTATTTGTTTTGTATGTGTTTAATGTTGCTGGGCTTTGGATGCTATTGGGCTGCATGATGCTGGGCCTGAGTTGATGTTGCTGCTGGGCTTGGATTGCTGAGCTGTTGATCAGAGTGTACGTGTTTATATCTGATGGATCAAATGGAACATATATCTGACTTTATATATCAGATAGTATCTAAGTCTTTTTCATCTTGATCTGTTCGTCTTCAGTAGTGTTCTCTTTTAGGGTTTTCTCATAATTTTGATCTTCTTGTTGAATGATCTTTCTGGCTACTTAGTTTGTGTTCTAGCATGTGTGTTAGATGATTGTGTTAATCATCTGATATTTCTTTCTTTGATTTGTATTGCAGTAGTTTTTGTTTCTTGTAAAGAATTTCTGAGTATTCAAAGGGTAATAAATCATTTTGGTTTGGGTTTATCATAGTCTCAGTATTCTTGACAGTATTTTTTTTAATCCATGTAACACAACGTATAAGAAACAATAATGTTGTCTATTTACGTTTTAATCTTCATAATCGATCAAATAAGACTTCACATATTTTTTAATCGTATCACCACGTTGCAATGCACAAATCTTAATCGTATCACCCGCCGCAACGCGCGTGATACTTTTCTAGTTAAGAACAAATAGAGAACATGCCGGAAGTTAGTTTTAGTTTTTTTTTAACGACGAAAGTCTCAATCGTGTGAACTCACTGTTTACAGGACATGTCACCAAGGTACAGTTAACTGGACCTCCATGAGCCAACACAGCCACCCTAGGAGGAAACCCCACTGGAAAAACTCCTGACCCCCCTCAGACCCCTATTTCGCTGCGGGAAGGATTTGAACCCAAAACCTTGTATTTGAAAGAATCTTGAGGTACCATTGAGACAATGCATCATTGGTAAGTTAGTTAGATCAAATAAAAATCATTAGAGACAATAATAATGATTATTATAGGGAAGGGTTATCTACACACCCCAGGATTTTAATTCAACACCCCGCCGCCACCCATACGCCCCGTAGTGGCCACTACGGGGCGTTTGCCACAGACTGACAACCTTAAACGACAGAATTCTTTTGTCAGCTTTTTCAGGACCTATACGACCCGTAGTGACCACTACGGGGCGTTTAGGTCTAAAAAAACAAACGCGCAACATCTTGGGTCGTTTGAGGGTGATTTGGGGGGTTTGGGTATGATTTTTGAGGTGTAAAAATATAGTTTTTTTTAAAAAAACTATTTTTATATTTTGCGCATTTTGCGACGTATCTCTCGTAGCATTTTTATTTTACGACGACGTATCTCTCGTACGTAAAAGTTTAGTTATTTTTTTAAAAGCATGTTTTTTTGTTTGTAAAAATCTAATATTTTTTTGTTTAAAACTTGTTTTTTATTTTTTACGGTCTCTCAGTTCGTTTATTTTTTAATTGTTTTTTAAAACATTTAGTTTTGAAAGCTAAAAATGTTTTTACTTTTTAGATTTAATTAAAATTTAAATATATTAAATAATTTATATATGAATGACGTTCTTTGTTTAAGCATACTGATGTTACAGAATAATACGATAAATAATGCATCACCAAGCAAAACATATTTAAATAATAAACACGCATCAACAAGAAAAACATATAATAATAAACACGTATCACCAACAAAGCATATTTAAATAATAAACACGCATCACTAACTAAAACAACCAGATATATGCACGCATCATCAACCAAAACAACCAAATATATACAAACTATAAACATGAATACAAGTGTATGTTTAACAAATACAAATATGACTGAAAATACTAAGGTGGAGGTGGAGGTGGAGGAGGATAATCTCGTGGCCGAGGAACTGCAGGAAGCTGAATACCCTCACCTTCTGCATGCCTAAGCTCGACATGCACATGCCACGAGATCAGATCCTCCAACCGATCCAGTCGTCGCGTCTGATCAGACTGCTGCGTGAGCTCGAGCTGCTGCTGCTGCATGTGCTCATGCTGCTGGATGAGCTGCTGCGTCGAATCAGCTATCCCCTGTATCATAGCCTCGACACGAGCGGGAAGCCGCACCGCTCTGTATATGCGCTCAGGATGCTGATGTGGCACATCTTGATGCGGCTCCCCCTCGCCATGTGGCGGCGGCGGCGGCGGTGGCGGTGGCGGCTGCTGCGGCTGTGGCTGTGGCTGCGGCTGTGGGAACACAGGCATAGGGTCCTCGTCTCTGTAATGGAGATCATTTGGCCCCGGCTGCCAAATGACCCCCCTCTGGAGCGAAAATCGAAGCCCGACCCGTGGGAATGTCTGCGCGATACGCATGCCAAGCACTGTCCGTCGATCTAAACGAACTGGATGAAAGGCCTCCATACCGGCAGGCTCCATATCTATAAGCCCGTTAAAACGAGCAATACGTGTCACATACACCCCCCGAAGATCAGCCCCCTCTCCTGGCGGTGGTAATACGTGCTAAAGTACTCGGCGAGACAACGTGCAAGGTTGCACGGTCTCCCACTCAATATACAATACAAAAAAAAATAAATCCTGTGAAGTGCACCACTCCTGGCTCATGCCACGTCCTGTAACAGACGAGGCAATGCACCGGTGCAAATACCGAATGAGCGGGTCACGAATACGCGTGACCCGGGCGCTGCGGTCAAAGGCGTCGTCGCCTATCCGAGGCCACCAAGCACTGACGACGGCGTCGTCAGCTGTATGAATAGCCGTCGTGTAGATCGGCATCTGAGTCTCCTGCTCGGTGTACAAACCGAGTACGCTCCCAAACTCGGCTAAAGACAAATGGTACGGGGCCCCGCAGAGTCTAAAGGAAACCTCTGCCGGCTGGGCCTGACCCGGCTGTGGCTGGAAATCAGGAGCCTGAGGCCTGTACCTAAATGTCGAAAGAAACTCCACAGTAATAAGTCGGTACTGTGGAGCATACGTCATCTCAAAAAGACGAGACCATGGCGTGTCCTCGCCGATGATCGCCGTCATCCTCTCCTGCTGGCCAAGCTCAGCCAGCAGGTCGTAGTCAATCGCCTTCTGGTTGCCCATCTCCTTCTTCAGTAGACGATCGCGCCTCTTACGTGCGCTCGTCCGCTGAGGAAATGCCAACCAGGGATGGTCCATAAGCTCGTCATGCTCGACATCTAGATCATCAACATGCGGCTGTCCCACATCGTCACCAGCAATCTCCATCTCATCAGAAGAAGACATATCTGAATGATGAACAAATAAAATAAAACAAATTACGAATAATAAATAATAAATAATAATAATAGTAATAGGTAATAATAAATAACAATAAACAAATAAATAATAAGAATAATAATTAATAATAAACAATAATAAAAATATAATAATAGTAATATAACAATAATATAATAAATAATCAATAAATAACAATAATAAATAATAACAATAATAATAAATATTAAATAAATATTAATAATAGTAATAATAACAATAATAATAATAAATAATCAATAAATAACAATAATAAATAATAACAATAATAATAAATATTAAATAAATATTAATAATAGTAATAATAACAATAATAATAATAAATAATCAATAAATAACAATAATAAATAATAACAATAATAATAAATATTAAATAAATATTAATAATAGTAATAATAACAATAATAATAATAAATAATCAATAAATAACAATAATAAATAATAACAATAATAATAAATATTAAATAAATATTAATAATAGTAATAATAACAATAATAATAATAAATAATCAATAAATAACAATAATAAATAATAACAATAATAATAAATATTAAATAAATATTAATAATAGTAATAATAACAATAATAATAATAAATAATCAATAAATAACAATAATAAATAATAACAATAATAATAAATATTAAATAAATATCTGTAGGAGCAAACGCCCCGTAGTGCCCCATATGGGGCGTTTGTTTTGAACCAGAAGGGGCAAACGCCCCGTTGTGCACCAAACGCCCCGGCCACGGACCGTATGCTTCAAAACTCCAACCCCCGGTAATCCACCAAGATTAAACGGGTCGGATTACTAACCTTGAAGTAGCAAACGAGGACCAAACGAGTTCCGATCGGCGGTCAGCGGCGGTCTTCGGCGGTGGCGTAGAGCGTATACGATGGAGCGTGGGTCGTTTGTGGGGAACCGGGGGGCGTTTATGGGTTTATTAAATGCTAATACGCCACGTAGTGGGCACTACGTGGCGTTTAGCTTTATTTTTTTTTTAATTTTTAATTTATATTATATATAATGATATTATATTAAATGTAATATATATAATTATATTTAAATGTAATATAATTGATTATATTAAGTATAATTATATTATCTTTTATTTTGTTTTATATAATTATATTATATTTAATATTTATTATATATAATTTATATTATATGTAATGATATTATATTAAATGTAATATATATAATTATATTATCTTTTATTATATTATTTGTTTTATATAATTATATTATCTTTTATTATATTATTTTGTTTTATATAATTTATATATATATAATGATATTATATATAAATGTAATGTAATCTAATTATATTATTTATATTATCTTTTATATTATTTTGTTTTATATAATTATATTATCTTTTATTATATTATTTTGTTTTATATAATTTATATTATATATAATGATATTATATATAAATGTAATGTAATCTAATTATATAATTATATTATCTTTTATTATATTATTTTGTTTTATATAATTATATTATCTTTTATTATATTATTTTGTTTTATATAATTTATATTATATATAATGATATTATATATAAATGTAATGTAATCTAATTATATAATTATATTATCTTTTATTATATTATTTTGTTTATATAATTATATTATCTTTTATTATATTATTTTGTTTTATATAATTTATATTATATATAATGATATTATATATAAATGTAATGTAATCTAATTATATTCAATAAATATACAAAGTTACAGAATTTCGTGGTGATAATATACTTCTTTGTTTGCTTCTATAATCGATCTATACCGTTGGATTCGTTCTTGATAAATCAGCTCCCACGCACCGGCCGCATCATTTCGGTAACGTTTCCAGACCGCACTTAGAGTTGGAATCGGATAATCCCCTTCCAACCTTATGTTGACAAAATGTTGTGGCATATGAAGAAAACAAACCACATTATGTTGTGGTATTGTCGATGGAGCTAACCATAACGGGAAAAACGTGACACACCCTTGTTGAGTGATAAGGTGAACTATAACGCCAAATCTTTGTGCAACAACGAGTCCCGTATAAGGCATAAGCATCCAATGTTCTTCAGGTGCAGGTTTGATATCAAACCAGTTTATGCTATGACGTATTGCTTCATATAAATTTTCATCAACGGAGTTAAGAACATATCTGTATGCTTCCCTATTGGTGTCCACTTCTTGTAACAGTTGCTGTCGAACGAAACCCCATTGATTTTCATCGAACCCTAAACCAACGGCTAAAGACCTGAATCCACAATTACCATCTGGCATAACATCTTGTATGTTGCTTACATAACAATGAAGCATTGAAGGAATGTAACGACCAAATCGTCTAAGATTGTTCATTCCTTCTGGTTTCACTGGCGAGGCAACTACCGAGTCAACTTGACTTGTCTCGAGTCCTTTTTTCCCTCTAGAAGACGTTGAACGACTACGTTGGATGGCGGGTCTTTGATGGTTTGACATTGCTGGAGTGAAAGAACTATGCCTTGGAAGTTGAAAACTACTCTCTTGTGAGTCGACAACTGCGCTTTGTCTAGATTCACTCCCCCTTTCTTGTTGAGTCTTCAATGTCGGACGTCCGCGTGTATCCTTCTGAACCAATGGCGTTTTCTTTTCACTTTTAAACGGAAACACCTGCGAAAGTATTTTTTTAACCAGACTCTTTTTCACTGACTCAGGTTTTGAATTTATTTCCTGCGTCACAAGACCCATTTGTGCTGCAACGTCGATTTCTTCGTCTTCTAGAAGTGTCGGGTACTTAGTGTCAAGTTTTGTCCAGAAGATGTCTATATCAGAAAGCGGGATAATCGTGTCTGTATACAAATGAAAGGAAAATAATCAGTTTACAACAAAAAAAATGTAAAAAACAAACAAAGAGGAATTGATTACAGTAATTTGATACCTGTATTTTCGTATGTTGAGATCCGATAGGCACATGGCAAGCCACAACTTGTCCACAACTGGTGGCCGCATGACATACTACCTTGACGCATAACCTTGATCTTATTTATTTCATCAAGTAGTAAATCAAGAGCTTTATGTGAAACCTTGCCACGTAAGTTATTAAACAAGGGTATTTTATGATGACCAATTGTCTTTATTAAACTTGTTTCAAACCCATGTTTCATGTTTACCTCCTGCAATTCTATCATTTGATCAACAAAACCTACCAGTGTCGAGAGCGAGTTATTAGTGGTTCTTAGATATCTTTTTAAGTTTGAATGTTGACTCTCGACTCTGTTAGTTGTACGTTGACCAAAGTTAGGCGTTCTGTTAGTCCAGGCTGTGACAAACATGTCTTTGTATGGGTTTAACCAAGTCTGAGTCACATAATTCAAAACCCCTGAAATAAAAAAAAACTATGACATACGAAAACGTAATTTTACCAAAAATAATGATAATGATATTGAATGACGCTTACTTTGACGGTTATCTGAGACAAGTTGTTGGTACAGGCGGTTATAGTTGTAGTCGTAAATTTCAGGCGACGAAGAGTCACACAAATTCCCCCAACGACCCTTAAACTTTTTCCAGTCACCGTCTGAAAAACTCGCCTTGCAGTGTTTTGCGATATTTTCGCTTATGTGCCACCTGCATAAATACCTGGAAGCGTGCGGAAAGACCTTACGACATGCATTCATCAGAGCAAGGTCTCTGTCGGTTATTATCACGCGGGGCTCCATACACTTATCTAGCATATCTTTTACTCGTTCTAGAACCCAATGATAATTTTCCTCTTTTTCTTTACTCACGAACGCGTGAGCAATACAAAACGTATGGTGTGTTGAGGTAACACCAACTATCTGTACAAAAGGAAGTTTGTACATGTTAGTCTTGTAAGTCGCGTCGATCATAAGGACATGTGGGAACGCACGCCACCAGGTGTATGATTTTTTATGACAAAAGAAAATTTCCTCCACGACATTCGTTTCAGAGTTTTCCCGAGTAAAGTATACGTAATTTTTAGTATGTAGCAGGTTCTCTAAGACCTGCATTGGGGTTGATCCGATTTTTTGTTTATTTTTAAATTTATGCTGCACATTGTATACGTCTCTACGGATGGAGACGTTGTTGGGATTATGCTTCTTTAGGCTGGAAAGTATGTTGCGTGGGTCCATGTGTTGCTCAGTCAGATGGTGCACCATGTTTTGTTCCTGCTCGGACATTCTTCTAACAAACGGGTGCCCCTCAAGATTTTGAGCAGGTTCATGGTTGTGTTTGTTGTTTCTGACCTGAAGCTTCCAACCATAAGAATCAGAGTCGTATATCCCTATTAATTTAAAAGGACACCCGATTTTCTTGCTACCGGTACGCCTTAAGATGGCTGTACTATTGTGTTCACCACCACGATCACACACAAGCCAGATTTTGTTGACCTCATCGGTCCCCTTCTTTTTCTTAGATCGTCCGGTAACTACGATGTATCCATTATCAAGGGCTCTAGTTTTCACCCATGCCATCAGCTCCTCCACAGAATTGAATATCTGAAAACAATGTTGTCATTAAACTAGTGTCCATCTAACTAAAAACAAGTGAAAATATATTACCTCATTGGTATTCCAATCCATATTTTGGTATACAATGTCAGCTTCTTCCTTTTTAACGGCCACTTGGGGTGGTTGTGATTGTTCACCACCGTAACATTCCCTGTTAACGTCTTCATCATAGCAAGGTTCCTGGTTCAAATCAAACTGCCAGTACGAAGTTTGACCCGCAACCTCTTCGTTAAGATCTGGCAATGCGGGTCTATTTGTCGCCTCAGACGATTGCACACCAGTCTCATCCTTAAAAACATTATGATTAGTTTGTCATTTGATTAACAATAAAAGCAAGCATACACAGTTTCGTACCTGATATGTTTCAGCCACACCCGAAACGTCGGAATATTGACCAAAGAAAAAGTCTCCGTCCCACCAAGACATATTTCAAATAAAAAATACGGCTGTAGTGTAGATATTTATTAAACGAAACAAGAGAATCTGGTTCAAGTATTTGGAGAGTGATTCGAGAAATGCGTAATATTGTAACTCAGTATGTGTGTATATATGGACGATGAATTCGTAAGTTGCAACCTATTTGTCACGTTTTAAACATTAAACGCCACGTAGTGGTCACTACGCGGCGTTTAGGGTTAACCCTAAACGCCCCGTAGTGGCCACTACGTGGCGTTTGGGTCTAATCAACTGACATGTCGGAAGCTTTTGCAGAACCTCGTACGAAAACGCCTCGTAGTGGGCACTACGGGGCGTTT